>JAVGWX010000010.1:90816346-91061346 GCA_036924085.1 Ariolimax columbianus | reverse complement strand
AGAATAGATACGGAAAGGGACTAAGGAGTTATAATAGATTATACAGGTAAAGTGAATGAGCAAGTCCAGGTAGCAGTGAAAAGGGCAAATGTAATGTTAGGTATGATAAAAAGAAATATTAAACATAGGAATTAAGAAGTGATAGTCAAACTGTATAAAGCTTTAGTTAGACCTAGATTGGAGTACTGTGTACAGGTGTGGAGTCATTATCATAGAGGGGACATAAACATGCTGAAAAGGATACAAAGAAGTGCGACAAAGAAGATAGTGGGATTCCAGAACTATAGTTATGAGGATAGACTCAGAAAAACCGGTCTACAGTGTCTAGAAAAGAGAAGAATTTGTGGTGACAATACAGGTTTATAAGATGATCAGAGGAATGGATAAATTAGACTATTTCAAGTTCTTTTTCAAAATACAGCCATCCACAAGAACAAGAGGGCACATACAAATTAACTAAAGAAAAGTGCAGATTGGATATTAGGAAATATATTTTTAGTCAGAGAGTGGTGAATGCTTGGAATGCATTGCTCCAGAAGGTAGTGGAGGCAGGGACAGTTAATGCATTTAAGAATAGATTGGATGCGCATAGCTTTTAGAGCAAGGTAATGCAAATGTAACTGGTTGTATACAGATTCTAATGCGTTTTCTGAACCAGTATACAGACGTGTTACCAGTTTTCAATATTCTAATGCTCTCTTCGGACACAGCCTTCGATGACAATGTGCAAGCTTTTCCTGTTTCTAAGAATCGACGTCACTGCACTCTGGGCATACCCATAGGTGCTCAGTCTCTCTCAGCAAAAAGCGCAGGGAATGGATGCTGACGGTCCCTGTAGCTCGCTGGTTGTACACTCTCCTGCTCTGTCCTCTCATGTACCCTACTTCTATCGAACCTCTTTAATGTCGAAACTTTTCAGCCTGTGGATTGCTGCTTCATCTATTGCAGTGTCCTCATCTGACAGGCTGGCATTGATTGATTTCAAAATATCACTTCTACTCATCACAAACGTGCTCGTGATGGGAACTTGTGAAACCAAGATGTCAGCTCTTTCGTATGCCCTTAATCCGAGCAAGACGAGGCATTAGATCAATGTCAAACTATTAATAGCTAGTAATGAAAAAAATATACATGAGCATGGCTGGCTGAACGGTTTAGATAAACGTCTTTCACCACGAGAACCTGAGTTCAAATCTCAGGTACTTTTTAGCTTTTCATTCTATCGGTGGCGTTGTTGTTGAATGGCCACAGTGAGTGGCAGGTGGTAGTTGCTTTCCTCACAACTCGAGCGTACTCGTGAAGATGGACCTTCCTCCTGACAGAACTGCCCAGTATAAGGCATGACAAGAACGCATCAAGTAATCTTCCTCCTGAAAGAACTGCCCAGTATAAGGCATGACAAGAACGCATCAAGTAATCTTCCTCCTGAAAGAACTGCCCAGTATAAGGCTTGACAAGAACGCATCAAGTAATCTTCCTCCTGAAAGAACTGCCCAGTATAAGGCATGACAAGAACGCATCAAGTAATCTTCCTCCTGAAAGAACTGCCCAGTATAAGGCATGACAAGAACGCATCAAGTAATCTTCCTCCTGAAAGAACTGCCCAATATAAGGCATGACAAGAACGCATCAAGTAATCTTCCTCCTGAAAGAACTGCCCAGTATAAGGCATGACAAGAACGCATCAATTAATCTTCCTCCTGAAAGAACTGCCCAGTATAAGGCATGACAAGAACGCATCAAGTAATCTTCCTCCTGAAAGAACTGCCCAGTATAAGGCATGACAAGAACGCATCAAGTAATCTTCCTCCTGAAAGAACTGCCCAGTATAAGGCATGACAAGAACGCATCAAGTAATCTTCCTCCTGAAAGATCTGCCCAGTATAAGGTATGACAAGAACGTATCAAGTAATCTTCCTCCTGAAAGAACTGCCCAGTATAAGGTATGACAAGAACGTATCAAGTAATCTTCCTCCTGAAAGAACTGCCCAGTATAAGGCATGACAAGAACGTATCAAGTAATCTTCCTCCTGAAAGAACTGCCCAGTATAAGGTATGACAAGAACGTATCAAGTAATCTTCCTCCTGAAAGAACTGCCCAGTATAAGGTATGACAAGAACGTATCAAGTAATCTTCCTCCTGAAAGAACTGCCCAGTATAAGGTATGACAAGAACGTATCAAGTAATCTTCCTCCTGAAAGAACTGCCCAGTATAATGTATGACAAGAACGCATCATCTGTCAAATGGCCACAGATTGGTCAAGTTAGCTTACTATGATTCCTTCTTGAATAACGGTCAACGGTTTGGTTAGAGGCCTAAGATTTCAGAGGTTAACGAACACGTGCTAACGTTGGTGTCAATTGGTCGTGTCTTAGTTCAGTGTCCTGTACACTTGACTTAATCAGGGGTTAGTTAGTGTACTGTACACTTGACATAGTGCGGGCGGGGGGGGGGGGGGGGGGTTGTTAGTGTCCTGTACACTTGACTTAATGAGGAGTTTTAAAACAGGGCTTCACAATTGTTTATTTACACAGTCTGTATTGAAACCATTGTTATGTAAGTAACATGCATTGATTCGATGTGGTCACTTTCATTAGGCCATGGAAACACATACGTGAATTATTTTGTTTGTTTATAATTTCCTTCTTGTTGTCGAAAATGTTCATTTCTATTGAGTCCGCAGATAGCAGCTTAGCGAGAAGTGTGCAGCATGCCTTCCAGTGGTATTCCCAAGTACTTTACTGACAAACAAACATTTCTACATTTCTTCTCACATTCTCGAACACAAATGTGGGTTTTCGAATCAAGGGAAGTAAATTAAACAAAACGAGTCGAAGTGCAACAACGGTTATCGCCCTGAACATGAGCTATGTCTACTGCTGGCAGGAATTCGGTTCAAATCTGTTTGACCTCCCACAGTGAATCCCCGTGGCACAAGACTGGGGACGAAAGAATAGGACCACGTCAACTTCGTACATGTCGTACAAAGGCGACCAAAGACTGTTGCGCCTGAGACTATAAACCTCACCGTGTCAAATAAATTGCTACAGAAATCAACACCGAAAAAGCCAATACAGTACTGTGGCCAGTCTTCCTAAAGGTAGCCAACTGTAGAAGCAGCCCTGTGCCACGGCTGGACAAGAGCAACTATCGAATTGTTTCATGTGAGCAACATAGTTTTTACTTTAATTATTTTTGTTATTTGTTGTCGAATGTCGACTTTCTTTGTCTTGATTACACACTCTAAGGATATGTACACCAGTGTACAAATGGGCCGGTAACTAAGGACATGTACACTAGTGTACAAATGGGCCGGTAACTAAGGACATGTACACTAGTGTACAAATGGGCCGGTAACTAAGGACATGTACACTAGTGTACAAATGGGCCGGTAACTATGGACATGTACACTAGTGTACAAGTGGTCCGGTAACTAGCGACATGTACACAAGTCTACAAGTATGCTGGTAACTAAGGTGTTTAGTGAGTGTGTGTAGTGAGTGTCTGTAGTGAGTGTGTGTAGTGAGTGTGTGTAGTGAGTGTGTGTAGTGAGCATCTCCTTCTAGTACTTACTGCTTTCCAGTACTCACCTCCTTCCAGTACTTACCTCCTTCCAGTACTCACCTCCCTCCAGTACTCACCTCCTTCCAGTACTTATCTCCTAACAGTACTCACTGCCCTCCGGTACTCAATGCCGTCCAGTACTCACCTCCTTCTAGTACTAACTGCTTTCCAGTACTCACCTCCTTTTAGTACTCACCTTTTTCCAGTACTAACTGCCCTCTACTACTCACTGCCTTCCAGTACTTAATACCGTTCATGATGGTGTTGTTGGGTCCTGATGTATTTGTATATCGAGACCAATCAGTCATGAGAACAGTAACACGTGATTCTATAAGAAAATATGTGTATATGTGGATGCTCTATATACCTACCGTCTTAGCATAACCGTACATTTGTGTATGCAATATATCATGCCGATAGCCTAATCACACACATTAAAACAATGAATTATCCTGATGGCACAGGCCTCTAGGACTAGTAAAGATATCAAATCGCCTATAGAAGCGATTTTCATTCACTCGGGCGCCCCCACTATGTACTGATCCCCTCTCACCTGAGCGCCCCCCGATGTACTGAGCCCCTCTCACCTGGGCGGCCCACGATGTACTGAGCCCTTCTCACCTGGGCGCCTCACAGTGCTGATCCCCTCTCATCTGGGCGCCCCACGATCTACTGATCCCCTCTCATTTGGGCGCCCAGCGATCTACTGAGCCCCTCTCATCTGGGCGCCCCACGATGCACTGAGCCTCTCTCACCTGGACGCACCCCGTTGTACTGAGCCCCTCTCACCAGGCTGAAACACGAGGCATTATAGAGCTAACCGCGAGGTCCCACTTTGAGTTCTGTAGACATTGTATCCTACTGCCTGATAGAAGGGGCAGTGAACTGACCCCAGGCAATGTGAGAGACTCGAGAGATAATAACAAGAAATGCACTTGTGGAAGGGACAACAAACTGAGATGTAAGAGAGACACCTAAAGAACTGTCTCGTATATTGTCTCGAACGATGTGTATGCTAGATAAAATAGGCGGGTCAGCCATAGACCACTGATCGAAAGTAAGATGCATCACAGACATCAAGGATCACATCCCAAAGAACCAGTTAGTAAGGTGTACCATAGAACACCAGGGATCACATTCCTAGAACCACAGAACATCAGTAAGCAAGCTTCCAAGCCAATCAGTAATAAATCGTTGGATCCACAGCGAAGACTAGAAGGACGGAAGTTGCCAGTCACATCACCAACGATGAATGACCACAAGACTCAAGACATTAAATATTTTATTAGTTACTGTTGTTACAGAGAAAAAAAAATAGTGAAAATCTGAGTTTTTAGTTCAGAGGCACACATCCAGTTACTTTCTGACATCCGCTGCTTAGAGAATTTAGTCACAGTCAGATTAGTAGATTAAGGATTTGTGTGACTAGGTTATGCAATAAATGATTAACCATGCCTTTATGATGACAGAATAAGTTTTAAGTGTTTCCTTTGTTTGCACGTGAAAGGGGAAATAACTAAGAAAATGGGATACCTCTTCGTTGTCTCAGATGTTACAGTGCCTTCCTCTTCGTTGCCTCGAATACTACAGTGTCTACCTCTTCGTTGCCTGAGATACTACAGTGAGCTTTTATTCACTCAAATAAAGCACTTTTTTGAAGCACTGAGCCAAACATTCAAGTAAGTCTGTGCCAGTGCGCAAAGTTGATTGTTTGTGCGGTCTCTTCCGTGCAGCTATTGCTGAGACCAGTAGTAGGCAGTTTGTTGGACTTTATGCTGGCTGTTTTAGTGATGCTGGCTGTTTTAGTGATGCTGGCTGTTTTAGTGATGCTGGCTGTTTTAGTGATGCTGGCTGTTTTAGTGATGCTGGCTGTTTTAGTGATGCTGGCTGTTTTAGTGATGCTGGCTGTTTTAGTGATGCTGGCTGTTTTAGTGATGCTGGCTGTTTTAGTGATGCTGCCTGTTTTAGTGATGCTGGCTGTTTTAGTGATGCTGGCTGTTTTAGTGATGCTGGCTGTTTTAGTGATGCTGGCTGTTTTAGTGATGCTGGCTGTTTTAGTGATGCTGGCTGTTTTAGTGATGCTGCCTGTTTTAGTGATGCTGGCTATTTAAGTGTAGGTTTCAATGTTTTGTCATGAGAATGATAAATTTTGCCATATCTTCCATGACACCTGACTTCAAGTTAGTTTCATTCTAAAAGTTATGGCGATGACCTCTTTCCAAATACGAAAATCATTTGTTGGAAGATATAGGCCTCTAGGGACATACTCAAAGGCTATGTGCTGTCTTGTTCCTTCTGTTTATGTCTTTTTGTCTTCAATGTCATACATGTCAGTTCGTTGTGGTATCGTTTGTTCATGTCAGTTTGGCGTGGCACCGTTTGTCCATGTCGTGAATGTCAGTTTGGTAGGGCACCGTTTGTCCGTGTCGTGAATGTCAGTTTGGTGTAACACCGTATGTCCGTGTCGTGAATGTCAGTTTGGTGTGGCACCGTTTGTCCATGTCGTGAATGTCAGTTTGGTGTGGCACCGTTTGTCCATGTCGTGAATGTCAGTTTGGTGTGGTATCGTTTGTCCGTGTCGTGAATTTCAGTTTGGTGTGGTATCGTTTGTCCGTGTCGTGAATTTCAGTTTGGTGTGGCACCGTTTGTCCATGTCGTGAATGTCAGTTTGGTGTGGTATCGTTTGTCCGTGTCGTGAATTTCAGTTTGGTGTGGTATCGTTTGTCCGTGTCGTGAATTTCAGTTTGGTGTGGCACCGTTTGTCCATGTCGTGAATGTCAGTTTGGTGTGGTATCGTTTGTCCGTGTCGTGAATTTCAGTTTGGTGTGGTATCGTTTGTCCGTGTCGTGAATTTCAGTTTGGTGTGGTATCGTTTGTCCATAGTGGGAGAGTTGTACATGTTGTAATTGGTTTTGCAGATGTGTTTACACGAAACTGTTTTTTTAATGATTTTGTGTACCGATAGAGCAGTCAAATTTTTCAATTCAATTCGTCTCTCATTACCCCGTTTAGTCTTGGACTGGTCTCTCATTACCCCGTTTAGTCTTGGACTGGTCTCTCACTGCCCCGTTTGATTTTGGACTGGTGTCTGACACATACAAAGGATATATCGATGTATATGTTAGAGAAGGTCTTAGAGCAGAGAGGACTTAAGATGTATCCCTACGTACGAGAGGCTGTGTGAGAGACTGTGTGAGAGGATGTGTGAGAGACTGTGTGAGAGGATGTGTGAGAGACTGTGTGAGAGACTGTGTGAGAGACTGTGTGAGAGGCTGTGTGAGAGACTGTGTGAGAGACTGTGTGAGAGGATGTGTGAGAGGCTGTGTGAGAGACTGTGTGAGAGGCTGTGTGAAAGGATGTGTGAGAGACTGTGTGAGAGACTGTGTGAGAGAAAAAGAGTGTGAGGCCAACCACTGTTCAAAGTTGGCTGCCATACTTTTGATACTCGCTTACATTTCTCTATGGTCTAGTCTGGAGTTTCTATGTGAGGGGCTGCCATCAGGTGTAGGTCAGGTGTAGTTCAATGGGTACCGCCTATCAAATACAGATCCATCAAAGCTAACACGTGGGAGGTAAGTCTTCACTGCAGAGTTGTTCACAGCGCACAGAAGGAATAGAGAATAGCGAGAGCTGTCCCTCTCTCAACCAACCTGAACCCTCTCAACCAACCTGACCTCTCTCAACCCACCTGAACCCTCTCAACCCACCTGACCTCTCTTACCCTACCCTCTCTCAACCCATCTGACCTCTATCAACCCACCTGGCCTCTCTCAACCCACCTGACCTCTCTCGACCCACCTGACCTCTCTCAACCTACCCTCTCTCAACCCACATGACCTCTCTCAACCCACCTGACATCTCTCAACCTGCCCTCTCTCAACCCACTTGACCTCTCTCAACCTACCCTCTCTCAACCCACCTGACCTCTCTCAACCTACCCTCTCTCAACCCACCTGACCTCTCTCAACCCACATGACCTATCTCAACCTACCCTCTCTCAACCCACATGACCTCTCTCAACCCACCTGACATCTCTCAACCTGCCCTCTCTCAACCCACTTGACCTCTCTCAACCTACCCTCTCTCAACCCACATGACCTCTCTCAACCCACCTGACATCTCTCAACCTGCCCTCTCTCAACCCACTTGACCTCTCTCAACCTACCCTCTCTCAACCCACCTGACCTCTCTCAACCTACCCTCTCTCAACCCACATGACCTCTCTCAACCCACCTGACATCTCTCAACCTGCCCTCTCTCAACCCACCTGACCTCTCTCAACCTACCCTCTCTCAACCCACATGACCTCTCTCAACCCACCTGACATCTCTCAACCTACCCTCTCTCAACCCACCTGACCTCTCTCAACCCACCTGACCTCTCTCAAGACTACCACAACCAGATACTAGTATGACATACTAAGAGTCAAAACGGCTTATTAGAGCTAGATACATGACCTAATGGGAAACCGAACATACTGGTTACACCAAAAACGATGCCTATTACCAGTTGAACAGAAGAGAGCAGGTCGTGGTCTTCAGACTTCGCACTGGCCACAATAGACTGAGGTACCACCTATTCAACAAATTGAAGATAAGTGGCACTGACGAATGCCCGTGTGGTACCGGGAAAATGACCGCTGAGCATTTGCTGCAAAACTTCCCGACATACGAGGATCAGAGATAGCAGATGTGGCCATCACCAGTGGCAACACTAGACAAACTCTATGGCAGTGTCGATAGCCTCAGGATGACCGCCGCTTTTTTCGAAAAAATAAAAGTCGATGTCTGACAGCGTAAGAAGAAGAAGAAGAAGAAGAAATATTAGACAGCAATATCCTCCAATGTCAAACTCCGGCTATAATTGCCACATAGTTGATCTCCTCCGGTCATGTGTGACCTGCCTCCCAATACCCCCACCCCGCCCCCTCAAACTCACCACCTCACCGCCGCCTCCCTCCTCTGTTGGACGAACCAATCCGTTTTCTCCAAGTGTTTTTAATCAAAATGAGTTTGTTCCGTCACGCCCATGTAGATTATGATGTCTGATGGAAACTCACCGGTTCAGACCCAGCAATATCCAAGTGTTTATTGTCGCTGCCTCGTAATGGCGTATATCTGTGACCGTCCCCTCCATAATACGATCAGTTATCAAAGGTATTCCTGGCCCGGCCCGGTTACCTGCCGACTTAACAACCAGGTGTGAACGGTGAAATTATGACCCATTTAGGACCACGTTTCCGCTAAATGTTCTGTTTCTAGATTGGGGCGTCGTTATACGGCTCTTGTTAATAGTCTGCACTAGACTGACACTTTTTATGTGGAATGTCTAGGGGAGGATCGAACCTGAGGTTCACCATTTGGAATGAGGCGTCCCTTTATTTCAAGGATGTGGTTCAAACTGGCTGTGTTCGTTAGCTATCATAGTGGTTCTGACACAACACATAACTCTACCACCTCATGTATCTCTGCTGTCTCACACATAACTCTACCACCACTTGTGTCTCTGCTCCATTACACATAACTCTACCACCACTTGTGTCTCTGCTCCATCACACATAACTCTACCACTACTTGTATCTCTGCTGTCTCACACATAACTCTACCACCACTTGTATCTCTGCTGTCTCACACATAACTCTACCACTACTTGTATCTCTGCTGTCTCACACATAACTCTACCACCTCATGTATCTCTGCTGTCTCACACATAACTCTACCACCTCATGTATCTCTGCTGTCTCACACATAACTCTACCACCTCATGTATCTCTGCTCCATCACACATAACTTTACCACCTCTTGTATCTCTGCTCCATCACACATAACTCTACCACCTCATGTATCTCTGCTCCATCACACATAACTCTACCACCTCATGTATCTCTGCTCCATCACACATAACTTTACCACCTCATGTATCTCTGCTGTCTCACACATAACTCTACCACCTCATGTATCTCTGCTCCATAACACGTAACTCTACCACCACTTGTATCTATGTGCCCAAACATATTCCATAACTTTACCGTCTCCAAGAATTGGACGTTAAAACTAAACATGCTGTAGAATTGGATGTTTGGTGTGAAGATGCTCTTGAATTGGACGTTTGGTGTGAAGATGCTCTAGAACTGGATGTTTGGTCTGAAGATGCTCTAGAATTAGACGTTTGGTGTGAATATGCTCTGGAACTGGACGTTTGGTGGGAAGATGCTCTGGAACTGGATGTTTGGTTTGAAGATGCTCTGGAACTGGATGTTTGGTTTGAATATGCTCTAGAACTGGATGTTTGGTCTGACGATGCCGCAATCACAGGACGAGCTGCTAACGAACGAGGCTTTCTCTGGATGAACAGCAAGGACGACTTCTACAAGGTGCCGACATACCAGACATCCCAGGAGATCTACCGGCTGCAAACATATTCCCTGACAAATATTAAATATGGGAAACTGCTTCCATTAAAATAAATAGATTTGAATTACGAGAGGGGGACGGCGTGGCCTAGTGGTTAAGTGGCACGGCTTACAACCAGAAGGTGCTGGGTTCGATCCCCATCACAGCACCGGCCGTTACCCCGGGGAAGCAAACCCTTAGAAAATGCAGGAGGAAGCAGACCCTTACATAAAATGCTTGTTGAAGTCGGATGCACTGGGCCGACAGGCGCTAAATAAAAACGACAGTGTAACGCACACCCGCCTTGGGGAATAGAGAAATAAGGCGAACGAAAAAAAAAAAAAAAAAAAAAAAAATTAGGAGAGATCTTCTAAAGTTGATGCTACCTGTACATGTTATACCGCTCCATTTGAAGACATGATAAACGAGAAGAGAGCCACCAGACATTCCTCTTTCCTTTTATGCGTTCAGTAGCGCGGTCAATTTACAAAGAAGCAGCAAAATAATTTGGAACACTTTCTTCCTCCTCAAGGTCGTCAGGTCGTCAAATATATATGTACTTGTATCATCCGTGCAAAAATATACCTGTACTTGTATCATGCGGGCAACAAATATATATGTACTTGTATCATCCGTGCAAAAATATACCTGTACTTGTATCATGCGGGCAACAAATATACCTGTACTTGTATCATCCGGGCAACAAATATACCTGTACTTGTATCATCCAGGCAACAAATATACCTGTACTTGCATCATCCGGGCAACAAATATACCTGTACTTGTATCATCCAGGCAACAAATATACCTGTACTTGTATCATCCGGGCAACAAATATACCTGTACTTGTATCATCCAGGCAACAAATATACCTGTACTTGTATCATCCGGGCAACAAATATACCTGTACTTGTATCATCCAGGCAACAAATATACCTGTACTTGTATCATCCGGGCAACAAATATACCTGTACTTGTATCATCCATGCAACAAATATACCTGTGCTTGAATCATCCGGGCAACAAATATACCTTTACTTGTATCATCCGGGCAACAAATATACATATATTTGTAAATTGGCAACGTTCTTCACTATAATCCAGCAGCAGAAAAATGTTAAGTGCGGGGTGGGGGGGGGGGGGCGGAGGGGTGAGGGGGGGGGGGTATTTATATGGGATAGGTGTCCTACGGTTGTGCTCGCTATAATCCTGGCGTTATGGAGCACTGGATACATGATACAAGGTAGCTTCAAAAAGTTCCTGGAATGAGTGAACTATAAATATAAATAAGTTACAATACAATTATCTACCCTAAATTTCCTTCAAAGTAGTTTCCTTAGGGAAACCAACGAGCATACAGCTGCTGGATACAGTCGTGGAACCCATTCTTTGACACCTCTCTCCGCTACTGGATACAGTCGTGGAACCCATTCTTTGACACCTCTCTCCGCTACTGGATACAGTCGTGGAACCCATTCTTTGACACCTCTCTCCGCTGTCGTGTCTCATTCTTGATAACGTCTCCAGCATCCTTGAATCGCTGTCATTTCAGGGCCGGTTTCAGCCGAGGGAACATGAACAAACCAGCCGGTGCCGGGCCGAAGAATTTGGAGGATGTTCCAAGGTAATCACATTGTCCTTTGGGAGGTACTGCTTCACCAGTAGGGATTGATGTGCTGGCTCGTCATGCAGCCTAATCCAACTGTTTGTTCTCCATTATTCTGATCATTTTCTTCTAATTACAACTCTTAGACGACGAAGGATATCGACGTTAACCGTTCGGCCTTTAGGAATGAGATCATGGTGGACAATACCCTGGGAATAAAACAAAAACTTCCAACATAGATTGTCATTTGCTCTTGTCCAAACAAAAGTTCTGTGTTCAGGGAGATGTGGGAAATTTCCATTCAGAGGACTGACGTTTTGTCTTAGGATCAGAGGACTGACGTTTTGTCTGAGGATCAGAGGACTGACGTTTTGTCTTAGGATCGTACAAAAAACACCAGGTCTCATCTCCTGGGATTATGTTGCCGAGGAAATTTCTATCTTGATCAGCCCTTGTGATTCGGTTTCCTGTCAGGGTCAATCTCGTTTCTTTCTGTTCAGGAGATAACATTTTGAGAACCAAGTCTCGACAAACACGGTTCATGTGCAGTCCATTGTGGAGAATACTGTGGCATCTTCCAACTGATATTCCAACTTGTGAGGCTATTTTCTCGACACTAAGTCTTCTGTCAGCCAACACAACGTTTCGAAAACGCTCAATGTTTTCATTGTCGTTCACTCACTACACGACATTCACTGACACGCTTGTAACACTCAAATACATGATCTACTAAACAATAGTTGTGTCTCTGAGGGTTACTTCCCAAAGCTAAACACATAATTTGACATCTGTACGTTGTTTAATTAAGGACATTGCTAACTCCGACAATGCATCGAGCGTAACACACAAACAAACTTCTGTAACTTCTGTTCGACAGTATATGTGAAGGTAATTTCGTCAACGTCACTACCAACTTATAAATTTATATTCTCCATAATATCATCTTTCATTCAAACACGAGTCGACTAGTGCGGGAACTTTTTGAAGCTATATCGTAGTAGTGAAATGTTGACATGTAGAGCACTGGATATACAACAGTGGGGATAAGTTGCTACATGGAGCACTGGATATACAGCAGTGGGGATAAGTTGCTATATGGATTAGCAATTGAACAACGGAGTGTGGATAGGGACAATAACCCGCCGTATGAGTAGGGCACTATATAACTTGAATAACCCGCCGTATAAGCAGGGCACTTTCAGGTCAGGTCAGGTCAGGTCAACCCGTAACCGGTGAGGTCGTTGGGGCACACATGAAATCCTCACAACACCACGCCACCCTTCTCTGTCAGATGCCGCTGCCTGTAACTCTTCTGGTCGGAGACTGGTCCATTCTTTTATGTTGTCCTCCCATCTCTATTTGGGCCGGCCTCTTCGTCGTCTGCCATGCAGACCATTTGATCTCGATATGTGACCGTACCAAGTGAGTTTCCTTCTTTTGACAGTTGCCAAGAGGTCTTCAAAAGGCCCTATTGCATTGTAATTCTATCTCGTATATCCTCATGTGTAACTCGATCTTTGTACTTGACGTTTAAAAGTTTTCTTAAACATCTCATCTCCAAGGCCTGTATCCTTCGTTAAAGGTGAGTTGTAACTGTCCATGTCTCACACGCATAGAGGATTATTGACAGGACCAGTGTACGCATTAATCTGATTTTCGTGCATAGTGCTAACTGTTTATCTTGGCAGATTTTGTTAAGCCGTGCAAGCGCCGCTATTGTCTGCTATTCTGGCCTACACCTCAATATTTGATCCTTGATCACTGATAATCGACACCAGATATTTAAAAAGGTCAACCACTTCGAGTTCCTGGCCATCAACTTTTATCCTGCTGTTGAAGCCCGTAGCGTTGTTGGTCATTAATTTTGTATTTCCAGCTGTTTCATCGAGCCTTCTGACCCATTCCTGGAGTTTTGCTTCTGAACCCTCCAACCAGTCGATATAATCTGCAAAACGAAGGTTGGTAATCGTTCAGCCCTCTATTTTGACAGTACCAACGTGACCTCGAAGTGCCTCACTGATAATTCCCTCAAGGAATATATTGAAAAGAGTTGGAGAGAGTGTACACCCCTGTCACACACCAACTGATGTTCGAAACCAGTCTCCTCGCCTCCCATTCACAAGAACTATGCTAGACGCCTTGTCATACAGGTGTTCAAGGACCGTTTTAATATTTCCATTGATTTTATACATCCTCATGGTTGCCTAAAGCGCTTTATGTCATATCCTATCAAACGCCTACTTAAAATCCACAAACACATGATACAGTGTTTGCTGCTGTTCTAGATATTTCTCGCTTAGCAGCCTTAAATTAAATATCTGTTCTGTAGTGCTTCTTCCCTGTCTGAACCCTGCTTGCTCCTCGGCAATGATGTTCTCTGCTTGGGGTTTCAATCGGTCGAGGATTAATCTAAGCACGACCTTGCTAGGGTGGCTGATGAGGCTTATTGTTCTGTAATTTTGGCACAGCTTTAGGTTTCCAGACTTATGTAGCGGTATAACTATTGATTTCGTCCATAAGTCCGGCCAGTTTCCTGTCGCCCATATTTTGTTACAGATGTGTGTCAGGCCTTCCACCACTACCTCTCCACCTGCTTGTAAGAGCTCTGCTGGTATATTGTCCATGCCGGCCTTTCCTCTTCTCAATGTCTTAAGGGTTCTTTATAACTTGCATAACCCGCCGTATGAATGGGGCCCTAAAGTAATTGAATAAAAGGGTCTGGGTTTCACAAGCAAAGTTCCGACCCAGGCCTAGCATCCACGTACGGTTGGTTCCGACCCAGGCCTAGCATCCACGTACGGTTGGTTCCGACCCAGGCCTAGCATCCACGTACGGTTGGTTTATGTGTGTTTCAAGCCTACATTTGAAGCCCCTCCTTTTCCCTGTTTGACTCCTCCTGAGTCTATGATCACTTGATGTTATCTACCTGTCCGATAGAAGTATGAGCCTGTGAACGAACCATGAAGGTGATATGGGCGTGATTTGTGGGTGTACAACCAGTCTGTTAGTGGCTACATGTAATGCCACCTGTCTGTCTCTTCTCTTTGTTGACGTCAGTGAAGTAATTTGACTCTTCCCAGCGACCCTACATCAAACAATCATGCCTTAGACCATCTCCGACTACACGTGAAGGTTGTACAGTTGGGCACTTCTCTGCTAGACCTAACAATCAACTGATGGTTCACCAAAAGAGACAGATTCCCGTTTGCAATTCTATTAGAGACCAATAAAGCTATCAAGGGGATGTTATTTCTGTGTACACCGTTTTCAGGAGATAATCAAGTCTTAAAGATACGGGGTAAGTGAGATAATCTGGAGACATTCCGGTGTTACATTAATAGGATACCACGGATCTTTGGTCATGTTCATGGACCAGGGTACAATTCGTTGTTTGCTCTAAATGTTTGGTGTAAATAGTTGGTGTAAATGTTTGTTGTAAATGTTTGCTCTAAATGTTTGGTGTACGTGTTTGGTGTAAATGTTTAGTGTAAATGTTTGGTGTAAATGTTTAGTGTAAATGTTTGGTGTACGTGTTTAGTGTAAATGTTTGGTGTAAATGGTTGGTATACGTGTTTGGTGTAAATGGTTGGTGTAAATGTTTGGTGTAAATGTTTGGTGTAAATGTTTGGTGTAAATGTTTGGTGTAAATGTTTGGTGTACGTGTTTAGTGTAAATGTTTGGTGTAAATGGTTGGTATACGTGTTTGGTGTAAATGGTTGGTGTAAATGTTTGGTGTAAATATTTTATCTCATTGCTCACATCGTTGCTCCAGTCTTATTTACATGTCTGAAATCTAACGACATCAAGTTTCACCTTGTTTTGTTTTTTGTCAAATAGCGATGTGTTGTCTCACCTAGCGATGTGTTGTCTCACCTAGCGATGTGTTGTCTCACCTAGCGATGTGTTGTCTCACTTAGCGATGTGTTGTCTCACCTAGCGATGTGTTGTCTCACCTAGCGATGTGTTGTCTCACCTAGCGATGTGTTGTCTCACCTAGCGATGTGTTGTCTCACCTAGCGATGTGTTGTCTCACCTAGCGATGTGTTGTCTTACGCTAAGTCAGCTTACAGGTACCTGCTTGATGATGCACATGGAAACCTGTGTAAGTGTAACAAGCTTCCCCTGCCCTAGACAGCTACGGCTGGTTGCCTTCGTGTTGTGGATCTGGCTGCATATTGGACACTCGCTATTTCCTTTCGGACCTCTAGCAGGGGATACTGAGGTGACGTCAGAACGGTCACCACTGATTAATCTAATGACGGTGTTTCCATACTACAACATGAAGATGTCGTCTGTGGTGGTGAGTTCCCTTTCTCTCTATACGTGTCACCGACTTACACACTTACTGTTCCGTCCACATGTGGCATTAAGCTCTGTGGAGACCACCAGTTACTATTCTTGGGAGAAGTTTATAGAGTTGCGTGACCGCGTTGTTGTAGGGTTTTAGTTATATCATCTCTCCGTCTACCACGATGTCTTCCTCGTACATTCGGGTCTTTTTGTGTTTTAAGACTTAACTGGTAGCTGATAAGGGTATATTCTCATGAGATCCCTGACTCAGTGATATGTACTTAGGGAACGGGCTAGTTCTCTCCGAACCAGTGATAGGTACTTAGGGCAAGGACTAGTACTCCCAAAACCAGTGATAGGTTCTTAGGGAACAGGCTAGTTCTCTCTGAACCAGTGATAGGTACTTAGGGCAAGGGCTAGTACTCCCTGAGCCAGTGATAGGTTCTTAGGGAACGGGCTAGTTCTCTCCGAACCAGTGATAGGTACTTAGGGCAAGGACTAGTACTCCCAAAACCAGTGATAGGTACTTAGGGAACGGGCTAGTTCTCTCCGAACCAGTGATAGGTACTTAGGGAAGGGGCTATTTCTTACCATGCATAGTCATCATTGTTTGTTTTATCCCTCCTGGGGATACCAATGACTTCTATTATACATTTTATTTCACACCTTGCAGAGTTATTTTCCTATGCCTTAAATAAGGACTATGTTTGACCTTGACATTTCAACGCTGGTATAAATATGCTGTCCAAGGCCTGTTGTTTTTATGCCCTACATATATGGGACTGTTACAAGCGTAGCTTGTTGTCAACCGTTTGATACTCGTTTTTCTGTCCTTGCTTTTGAGAAGATTCTCTCTAGCCACTTCTGCCGTGTTCTGCAACTGTTTTACTGTCCGTACCTGGTGACTTATTTTCCTAGATCTGTTCTTAATACTGTTTTTACATTTTGTGAATCGATAAATCAGGTCCCTGATGATTTGTGTTTCTTGGTTTACGTGCGTAGTTTCCCAAAGTGATTTCTGGGTTAGAAAATTCTTGGACGTACTGTTTCTATCGGTGTTGTCTTAAATGTTCGTTAATTTTTTTATGATCAATTTTTATTATTTGTTTCTTTCTGGAAAGTCGTGACGGTTAGGGAAGCCTGCGATGGAATTGACAACTTTTCTTGTATATAAACCAAAGCCAATAAAACCAAGCTGCAAATACATTGGTTCACGATTCTCTAAACACAGGATGTGATCAATTCAAATGGCGTTCTTCGAGGAATGGACCGACAGGTGCATTATTACACATGATATTATTATGGCTTTTTTCCCTAATGATTGAAATAAGATTGAAGCGCTCATCTGCCAACCATATTGCCAGTAATGATTGAAGTAGGATTGAAGCTCTCATCTCCCAATCACATTCTCCCTAATGATTGAAGTAAGATTGAAGCTCTTATCTAGCAAACACATTGCCAGTAATGATTCAAGTAGGATTGAAGCTCTCATCTCCCAATCACATTCTCCCTAATGATTGAAGTAGGATTGAAGCTCTCATCTCCCGATCACATTGCTTTTAAAACTTGTATAACAATCAATCTCTCAGTTTATGTTTCCGAATATGTTTGTAAGTTGTTCCTTCTATGTTCTTTTTCATTCTTCCAATGTGATTGTTCGTTTGACGTTTCATCTTTCTAGTTGATAAATAATCAAATCTTCTTGTGTCCCTGATGTTTATCATGTTTTATAGAATATCTATTTAGCCTGTATTGGTTCATTTCCTTCAGTATCATTTCAAGCTGTTTGTGTTAATTCTTTCCCATGACAATACGTGACTATTCTGCATTGATTCACAACTGTATCAATCATGGTTGTTCGTGGCTTCAGTTTTTTGGTGCCTCAGAAATCTTTTTTATTTTGTTGCATATTTAATTTCTATAGCATGTAATATACAAATGGAAATGACACAAAGAAAGGTTTCCTCTTGCATCTTGGGGCCCTATATGTGTTGAAAACATGGACGAAAACACGAAGTCCTAGTTCCTGCGGCAGCTTAGAGTACTGGAGAAAATTGGACTCTGTCGATGACTTGCCTCTTCTGTACAATAACCGATAAATGTGTTTGTGACATGTTCTCGTGGTGAGAGGTCACAGCAATGGGGCCTGAGAACAGAAATAAGATAGTGGGTGTTTGTGACATGTTCTCGTGGTGAGAGATCACATCAATGGGGCCTGCGAACAGAAGATAGTATGTGTTTGTGACATCTTCTCGTGGTGAGAGGTCACAGCAATGGGGCATGAGAACAGACAGAAGATAGTATCTGTTTGTGACATGTTCTCGTGGTGAGAGGTCACAATAATGAGGCCTGAGAACAGATATAAGATAGTATGTGTTTCTGACATGTTCTGGTATTAGGGGTCACAGCAATGGGACCTGAGAACAGACAGAAAAAAATACAAACCAAGATTATGAGAATAAATTCAAGTAACGACAAAGAGATTGTATTGGGAGACACACTCCAACAAGATATGGAATCATTCATATATTCTTGTTAGCAATATGGACACAATAGGCGGTACAGGAAAACGAATTATGAAAATAAGAATCAAATATGATAGGAGCTTTTATTGCTTTAGGGAACTTATGGTAATCACAAGAAATTGAGTTGAGCACAAAAATGCAAATCTTCACCTCCATTGTAAAGTACGTTTTATTATATGGCTCCAATAGAAAGACATCAACAACAAGAACAACCATTACGGTACAGACTCTCATAAATGGATTCCTGTCTAGAATGAACAACCATTACGGTACAGACTCTCATAAATGGATTCCTGTCTAGAATGAACAACCATTACGGTACAGACTCTCATAAATGGATTCCTGTCTAGAATGAACAACCATTACGGTACAGACTCTCATAAATGGATTCCTGTCTAGAATGAACAACCATTACGGTATAGACTCTCATAAATGGATTCCTGTCTAGAATGAACAACCATTACGGTACAGACTCTCATAAATGGATTCCTGTCTAGAATGAACAACCATTACGGTACAGACTCTCATAAATGGATTCCTGTCTAGAATGAACAACCATTACGGTACAGACTCTCATAAATGGATTCCTGTCTAGAATGGACAACCATTACGGTACAGACTCTCATAAATGGATTCCTGTCTAGAATGGACAACCATTACGGTACAGACTCTCATAAATGGATTCCTGTCTAGAATGAACAACCATTTCGGTACAGACTCTCATAAATGGATTCCTGTCTAGAATGAACAACCATTACGGTACAGACTCTCATAAATGGATTCCTGTCTAGAATGAACAACCATTACGGTACAGACTCTCATAAATGGATTCCTGTCTAGAATGAACAACCATTACGGTACAGACTCTCATAAATGGATTCCTGTCTAGAATGAACAACCATTACGGTACAGACTCTCATAAATGGATTCCTGTCTAGAATGAACAACCATTACGGTACAGACTCTCATAAATGGATTCCTGTCTAGAAAGGACAGATTGAAATTGCATACTCCTCAAAATAATTCAAAGACCACTTACCAAATTTCACCAAATGTAAAATCCAAAAATGATCATTCAATCCCATTTAATCACATTGTCCTTCAGTCATTAGGACATTCAAGTTTGACAGTTTAATAAGGAACTTGTTTGGTAGCAAGTGCAGGTTAACTGGACACCCTCTGACACCCGCTGGCTGTTGACACGAAGATTGTTTCCTCATCCTCATCGTTTTAAAACGAGACGTACGAGAGATGCTCAATATGGATGAGATCAGACGAGGGCTTTGTCAGTCCATCCTGCTGGAGGCCGTTATCCGGCAACACGAGCTCAGTTTGGACGGAGGTTGTCACCTTACAGCAACTATTAGCAACATCCCATAGACGAAGGACAACTATTAGCAACATCACATAGACGAAGGACAACTATTAGCAACATCACATAGAACAAGGACAATTATTAGCAACATCACATAGACGAAGGACAATTATTAGCAACATCACATAGACGAAGGACAATTATTAGCAACATCACATAGACGAAGGACAATTATTAGCAACATCACATAGACGAAGGACAGCTATTAGCAACATCACATAGACGAAGGACAATTATTAGCAACATCACATAGACGAAGGACAATTATTAGCAACATCACATAGACCAAGGACAACTATTAGCAACATCATTGCCCTAATCAACAAATTCATTGCTAACAACGATTGTATGCTAATATGGGAAACCGTTTTCTGACATTTCTTAAATCCTGAATGTTAAGTACACGTTGTATCCTCTGTGAGAAGCCAGGATTGATAAAGACATAAATCGGCTTTCGATAATCTTGTTGGATCTGGAATCTGTTAAAACCATTTGTTTGAGTGAAGATCTTGAGCTGAGCTAAACACTAGGCCACGCAGCTGTTCGAGACTTCAGCCTGTCAAGACAACTCTTACATCACTTTACAGACAACTCTGTGGCTCGCTATTACCTCTCTTTGTTTAGATGTCAGAGGTCTTGGACTAAAAAATAGTAGCTGATTTAGTTTAAATATTTTCACGGACAATACATAAATGGGCGTTAGATGTTGTTTTGTAAACTGCAAATCTGAACTAGCGAATGATCCTGTAACATACGAGTTAATGATCCTGTCACATACGAGTTAATGATCCTGTCACATACGAGTTAATGATCCTGTCACATACGAGTTAATGATACTATAACATATGAGTTAATGATCCTGTCACATATGAGTTAATGATTCTATAACATACGAGTTAATGATCCTATCACTTACGACTTAATGATCCTGTCACATACGAGGATGATCCTGTCACATACGAGTTAATAATTCTGTAACATACGACTTAATGATCCTATCACATACGAGTTAATGATCCTGTTACATATGAGTTAATGATTCTATCACATACGAGTTAATGATCCTATCACTTACGACTTAATGATCCTGTCACATACGAGGATGATCCTGTCACATACGGGTTTATGATCCTGTCACATACGAGTTAAAGATTCTATAACATACAAGAATGATCCTGTCACATCCGAGTTAATGATCCTGTCACATACGAGTTAATGATTATATAACATACGAGAATGATCCTGTCACATCCGAGTTAATGATCCTGTCACATACGAGTTAATGATTATATAACATACGAGAATGATCCTGTCACATCCGAGTTAATGATCCTGTCACATACGAGTTAATGATTATATAACATACGAGAATGATCCTGTCACATCCGAGTTAATGATCCTGTCACATACGAGTTAATGATTCTATAACATACGAGAATGATCCTGTCACATCCGAGTTAATGATCCTGTCACATACGTGTTAATGATAGTGACTATCATAGTTATTCCCTTTGTCACATTATATGTGTCCTTCTAACCAAACCAGCAAACAAAGACATCCAGAATATTCGGATGAAGTTAGACTCTGGTCTTCCATGCCGTCTTGCTATTCTTGGCTTCATCTGCGTTTCGATTACGGCTACAGGATCATGTCCATTTTTCACCTTATTTGCCACGCTGCTAAAGGCAGCCCGTTTCCAGGGAGACCTACGAGGAAGTGAAAAGCTGTCCTCTACAACAACCGTCTCTTTACTTCATTGATGCCTGAATCTAGACTTTTGTTGCTGATCTCTCCTACATTGATGCCTGAATCTAGACTTTTGTTGCTGATCTCTCCTACATTGATGCCTGAATCTAAACTTTTGTTGCTGATCTCTCCTATATTGATGCCTGAATCTAGATATATTCAATCTAACACAACAGATCTACAGAGATGCCTTTCTGTGTTTTGATAACACTGATCGAGACTTCTACATGCTGGACAAGGATTCAGTGGTCGTGTTTCCGGCTATCTCTGCCTGGGCCTCGGAAGTCAGGACAGTCAACAACAATGGTGCAGGCTCGGTTACTTTCAGGTAAGTTGTCTGGTGTCGCGATGGCAGACAGGTAGGATAACTGTTGAAGGTAGTCTTAGGTAGACAGGTGATAACTGCAGAAGGTAGTCTTCGTATCGCAGCAAGTGGTTCAAACTCGATCCTTTGCTTTCATCCTCATGGTGGTTGGTCAGCAACCGAGGTACCAATTGTGAACATACCTTCCAATACGTCACTTCCTTGCTAACCACCATTTGAACTGTCCCTAGAAACACAGCAAATTCCTCTGCTAGTGAACGTAAGCTCATATGATAGTCTACCCAAATTACTGCATCAATTGTGGCAACGGCATCGTATGACGCAACAATATGTGCCTGACCTGGTCTAGGAAAATCTTTCGTTAAGTCACGTCCTTTTTTAAACATCATTGTCCAGTTCTTCACTGTTGTCTTCGACACACGTTTGCCACCATACACTGCCTGGATTCTGCGATAAATGTCAACTGGTCGACATCCTTCAGCTGTTAGTAATCGAATCACAACTTGCTGATCAACTCTGGACGGATTCCGTATCACACCCGCCCTGTTTTCAACGGTTTGTTGAGGAAACTATGAGTCGGAGTTTAATGAAATTTTGCAAACTTGACGGCTGGTATGTGTTGTTTACATCAGAGAGAGCGAGAGAAACAGACAGACAGAGAGAGAGCAAGACAGACAGTCAGACAAACAAAAATAAAGAAAGAGAAAGAGATAGAGCGAGAGAGACAGACAGACGAGAGATAGAGAGCGAGAGAAATAGACATACAGATAAAAAGGGGGAAAGAGAAAGAGAGAGCGAGAGAAACAGAAAAACAGCGAGAGAGACAGACAAACAGAGAGAGAGAGAGAGAAAATGGTTACTAACTACTGTTATCGATAACTGTGTTGAGAATACAGGAGGAGATAATCCAACTAACGCTAGCCATCAAGGACATCATGAACTTCAGCTAAAGAGAGGATGTCACACGGAGGACCGTTCAAGCGGGAATGATGACACATTTATCACATTTCAATCGATATATGATTTTGAGAAGACCGCCAAGGTATATCACATAGCATTGTTAAGTATCTGGTTTGTTCGTATGCCACTGTTTCTTCAATCATTCCCAGACTGACAACAAACAACACGCTCTTAAGCCAGCTTTCAGAGGTCGTGAGCACAGTCTCAACTCTCACGAGAACGTTCTTCCCTGTGTACGCGCTTGTGGCAACCTGGGACGCTGTTGGAACGGTCAGTTATGACAATGTTTCTCGGAATCAGGTAGGATTTTTGAATTCTTGAAATCAGGTAGGATTCTTGATGTTTTGGAATCAGGTAGGATTCTTGAACTCTTGGAATCAGGTAGGTATCTTGAACTCTTGGAATCAGGTAGAATTCTTGAATTCTTGGAATCAGGTAGGATTCTTGGAATCAGGTAGGATTCTTGAGCTCTTGGAATCAGGTAGGATTCTTGAACTCTTGGAATCAGGTAGGATTCTTGAACTCTTGGAATCAGGTAGAATTCTTGAATTCTTGGAATCAGGTAGGATTCTTGGAATCAGGTAGGAATCTTGAACTCTTGGAGTCAGGTCGGATTTTTGGAATCAGGTAGGATTCTTTAACTCTTGGAATCAGGTAAGATTCTTGAACTCTTGGAATCAGGTAGGGTTCTTGGAATCAGATAGGATTCTTGAATTCTTGGAATCGGATAAGATTCTTGGAATCAGGTAGGATTTTTGAACTCTTGGAATCAGGTATTATTCTTGAACTCTTATAATCAGGTAGGATTCTTGAATTTTTTGGAATCAGGTAGAATTCTTGAATTCTTGGAATCAGGTAGGATTCTTGGAATCAGGTAGGATTCTTGAACTCTTGGAATGAGGTAATATTCTTGGAATCAGGTAGGATTCTTGAACTTTTGGAATCAGGTAGGATTCTTGGAATCAGGTAGCATTCTTGGAATCAACTACGAAACTTGAGCTCTTAGAATCAGGTAGAATTCTTGAACTCTTGGAATCAGGTAGGACTCTTGGAATCAGGTAGGATTCTTGAATTCTTGAAATCAGGTAGGATTCTTGAATTCTTGGAATCAGGTAGGATCCTTGAACCCCGTTGACTATTTGTTGACACATAGTTTGAGTCGTTTTCTTGAAACACAGATATTGTTTAATTCAACAGAGGCCTGTTTTAGTTGGTATGTACTCCACTTAAGAAACAATGGCACGTCGCTCCAATCGTCCTTGATCACGAACAATGGCTGAATCCCTGGCTGCAAACAGTGAAGAGGATGTCCTAACCTGGCGATGCTTGGCCGACCACTAGAACGTGGGGTATTGCTAGAAAGGGTCATAGCCCATCGTTGATGTCATTGGTCTGCTTTAAGAGCTGGTGAACTAGGGAGTTTTCATTAAATAGGGCCGAACAGCATTTTGAATGTGCTTTCGAGGCCTGCTCATCGTGTGTCACAACAGTGGGTCGCAGAAATGGGCCTCTGGCTGCGCATGTGCAGCCTTTCAATGTACCACAGACTATTACAAACAGTTGTCAATCACAAGCTAACATCACGACATCCTTGTGCTACAGGACCCTTCACAAGCTAACATCACGACATCCTTGTGCTGTAGGACCCTTCACAAGCTAACATCACGACATCCTTGTGCTGTAGGACCCTTCACAAGCTAACATCACGACATCCTTGTGCTGTAGGACCCTTCACAAGCTAACATCACGACATCCTTGTGCTGCAGGATGTGAATATAACTGCAACGTTCAATTCTGGCACGCCAGACTCTAGAACACTTTGGGCATACACTGAAGATGTCAACTGTGTGGTAGCTGGACGTTCTGTTCTGTTGGGCATCTAGCCTTCTCTGTACCACACACACTGTTGAGCGCCCGTGTCTCCCATGAGAAGGATCTTCTCATTGGGATGTGTAAAGGAGTCTCCGTAGAGTCTCTTCTGTCCTATTGACTAGCGTCTTCCTGTTCTAAGTTCACCGTGTAGTTGCTGATTTGGGAGACACTCATTGGGCATGTCACACCCGACTTATCTGGTTCTGAACATGTATGACCTGCTGGCGATTTCAGAGTCCGGAAGTTTGTCCTGTCACTTGATCCTGAGCAGGTTGATGAGATATCCCATGTGGAAACGATTTAGCTGTCTTGTATTTCTGCTGTACACTGTCCATGTTAGGGAGGTAGGCAGGATACACGTTTACCTTGGTGACACCGATCACCTGTCAGTGTCAAACATGCTCTTCTTTCAAGTTTAGTCGACCTGCACTTTTACATGGGCAGATTTCCCTAGGCAGGTCCCAGCTCCTGCCTGAGCTGGGTCTAGCTGGGAGGAGGAGTTACTGCTTAGTGGGCTAGGCTCGAGCAGCTTATTACACTTCTGCGTCGGGACAAGTGTCGCGGAGGGTGATTAACCAATTTTCTTCACAGACTTAAACACTAGAGCAAAGTAGACCCACGTCTAGGCTGGACTGAACAAACCAAACACTAGAGCAAAGTAGACCCACGTCTAGGCTGGACTGAACAAACCACATAACCATGGCCGGTGTAATGCCATGACACGCCGCTTGTCGCCTTCATTTGCTTGAAGTCTTCCAGACCCAGAGCTTGTCTGTTCAATCCTGTTATTAGCCTCAGAGTCAATATCCCACAGTGTATCTACAGTGTATCCCACAGTGTATCCCACAGTTTATCTACAGTGTATCCCACAATGTATCCCACAGTGTATCTGCACTGTATCCCACAGTGTATCCCACAGTGTATCCGCAGTGTATCCGCAGTGTATCCCACAGTGTTTCTACATTGTATCCACAGTGTATCCCATAGTGTATCCCACAGTGTATCTACAGTGTATCCACAGTGTATCCCACAGTGTATCCACAGTGTATACCACAGTGTATCCCACAGTGTTTCTACATTGTATCCACAGTGTATTCCATAGTGTATCCCACAGTGTATCTACAGTGTATCCACAGTGTATCCCACAGTGTATCCACAGTGTATACCACAGTGTATCCCACAGTGAATCTACAATGTATCAACAGTGTATCCCACAGTGTATCCACAGTGTATCCCACAGTGTATACCACAGTGTATACCACAGTGTATACCAGAGTGTATCGACAGTGTATTCCCAATTTGCTCACATTCGTGGTGTGTTTTCGCTCCATCCGGATCATTGGGTCGATCAGAGCAGCTGAGCCCGTTAGAGAAAACATGCACCAGACCTATTAGCTGGTAGTGGTGGTTTCTATAGCAATTAATGATCGAAGTTAGCAGCCACATACACAACTTGCTTTAGTCGACTCTAACTGCCTGTTGGAAAGGTTACAGTGACACATTATTTTTTCTTCAGAGTTCACTCGTTTGACTTATTCACATCTCTGCGCACTCGGGTGACTTATTCACATCTATGCCCACACAGGTAACTTATTCACATCTATGCCCACACAGGTAACTTAGTCACATCTATGCCCACACAGGTAACTTATTCACATCTATGACCACACAGGTAACTTATACACATCAATGCCCACACAGGTAACTTATTCACACCTATGCCCACACAGGTAACTTCTTCACATCTATGCCCACACAGGTAACTTATTCACATGTATGCCCACACAGGTAACTTATTCATATGTATGCCCACACAGGTAACGTATTCAAATCTGTGTCCACTTAGGTGAAATAGGCGGTCATGCACGAAGTTGTGATTCTTCCTTTGAGTCAGTTTTAACGTGACTCTCCCTGTGAGTCAGCTCTCACGTGGCTCTTCATGTGAGTCTGCTCTCATGTGACTCTTCCTGTGAGTCAGCTGTCATGTGTCTCTTCCTGTGAGTCAGTTCTAACGTGACTCTTCCTGTTGATTCGCCCTCACGTGACTTGGCCGTAGGAAGCTTTGGTGTGTATAGCTGCCTAATTGGTACATGACCTTTTTCAGTTTTGGGAAGGTATGGCAGCGAGACGGGCACCCGGTCAGCCAACTTAATAACGGTGAAGAACATGCAGTCCCTATAACACCATTCACAACAGAGAATTTGTGATGTGGCTAACTTCTGTTCTTCAGTGGCGTTGGTCAGTAAGGTGAGGTCACTGCTGCCGCATTCTATCCATGTCAGTCTGGATCAACCAGTGTTGGTGATGTATACATTTCTGCAGAGCACGCCGCGAGTAGGGTACACACACAAATATACCTCCTCTGTAGTGTTTGAATCTAAAATTCACGTAGTCCAGGCAGGTTTTAGAAAAGACAGAGGGACCCGGGACCACATATTCAATTTAAGGAATATCTATGAAAAATGTAGAGAGCTTAATATAGACCTGTACACATGTTTCATTGATTACACTAAGGCCTTCGACACGGTAAAACATCAAAATTTGTGGAGAATCATGAAGGAAATTGGGTTTCCTTTGCATATAGTCCATCTCCTTGAAACATTATACGAAGATCAACAAGCCGCTGTCCGAGTATCTGGGCAAACATCAGATTGGTTTGCAGTACAAAAGGGAGTCCGACAGGGATGTATACTCTCACCTTATCTGTACAACATATATGCGGAATGTATAATGAGAAATGTGCGAGAAGATGAGAACATTGAAAGTTTCGACCCATTTACGATTGGGGGGTACGAGATTCCAGAGTTTCGATACGCAGATGACACAGTGATACTATCAAGAAGTGCGGAAGGTCTAGAGCAGCTACTTTCAGCTGCTAATGGACATAGTAAAGATCAAAACATGTTCATAAACATAAACAAAACAAAGAAAATGACCACCGATAAAACACAATGTCAGCATAAATTTACAGTGGGTGGTGAGGAAATAGATCAGGTCACACATTTTGAATATCTGGGCTCCAGAATTGACAAAAATGGTGACTGCTCGAAAGAAATCAGAAGAAGACTAGCCATGGCAATGCAGAGACTGAACAGCCTGAAGAAATTATGGCAGAGCACCAACAAAACGATGAAAGTAAAAGTCTTGAGAGCCTGTGTTTTTCCTGTGGCAGCTTATGGCTGTGAATCATAGACGATTACCAAAACTTCGAATCCTTCGAGTCAAAATGTTACAGAAAGATCCTCAGAATACCCTGGACAGAGAAAAGAACAAATGTAGACATTCGGCAAGAGTTGATCATAGAGGAGAACTGGTTTATCAATTCCATTTTCACTAGAAAATGCAAATACTTTGGTCACATCAAGAGACACAACGGTCTTGAGAGAACGGTGATGGAAGGTATGGTGCCAGGCAAAAGAGGAAGGGGTAGACCAAGAAGACGATGGCACCAAGATATCCAGGAATGCCTTAGTATGACAGTGGCGGAAGCTGATGTTTTGGCAAGAAAACGATTTTCTTTCAGACAGACTGTGATGGGAGCGACGTTCTACAAAGGACATGCTACATGATGATGATGATGTAGCGTTCTAGATATATTTACCCTTTTGTAGATACATGTTTGTGAAGCTAAACATTGGTCTATTGCTGGCTAATCATAGACAAACAATAGGAGCGGAGAGAAATGGCTCTTTCCCAGAACTTGAAACGATGCTGTCTACCCGTGTGTAAATAGTACATACCAGACTTACATTTATGGGATGCAAGGAGGAAGAGAAGAAAAGATCTGGCTATCATACTTCAGAAGCACCTGACACCGAGGTCAATGACGTCGGTAAATACTTCCTCCCCGACGGCAGTATCTTCTTTAGGACTACCTTCACCGTTCTTTTTTTTATACAGACCAACACCTTTCAAACGGTCCTTGCTAGTGATGGCCAGAAGAGTCTGGTATGGATGGAGTATAGACAGGTACAATGGATATACGACGGCCCAAGTGTCTTCCATGATGATGATGGGACAGGTGAAACCACTCAATTCACCAGAGCACAGGTAAACTGTTATCAGGTGTGTCCATAGGTAGATACATAAATATCGAAATGGACAGGCAGAAGATTGCAAACATGTTTATATTTTATGTAATACTGTTTCTGAATCTGGATGGATAGATGGATGGATGGATGAATGGATGGACAGCTAGGCGTAGTGTTCGATGTATAAATAAACATATGGTTAGATAAAACATAGATCCTACCATTCTGAGATTAGTACCACTGGATGAGGTAGAAGACACCACATACTTCAGCAGCACCATAAACTAGACAGACTGTCCAGACTAGGATCTGAATTACTGGGTCCACAATTATGGGCCCACATGCTGTCGCGGGTTGGTCCAGACCAGGCCCACATACTGTCGAGGGCTGGTCCACAGCAGGTCCACATACTGTCAAAGGCTGGTCCACAGCAGGCGCACATACTGTCGACGGCTGGTCCACACCAGGTCCACATGCTGTCGAGGGCTGGTTCACACCAGACCCACATACTGTCTAGGGCTGGTTCACACCAGGTCTACATACTGTAGAGGGTTGGTCAATACTAGACCAACATACTGTCAGGTGTGGTCCACACCAGATCCACATACTGTCGAGGGCTGCTCCACACCAGGTCCATATACTATCATGAGTTGGTCAATACCAGGCCCACATACTGTCGAGGGTTGGTCCAGACCAGGCCCACATAGTGTCGAGGGCTGGTCCAGACCAGGCCCACGTACTGTCGAGGGTTGGTCAATACCAGGCCCACATACTGTCGAGGGTTGCAATAATTAATAAAGTGTTATGGTAACGAATGTTATGTATATTGTAGTAAGTAGTTATATTACATGTGATTGATAGAATGATTTTGATTTGTTTATGAAACTTGAGCTAAGCCCACGAGTGAAACGTTAGGTTGACAATCCCAGCGTTTGGCAGAAATTGATTTGTTTCCTCGATTTGTCCGATTATTGAAAGTCATTTCTCACATACCCCATTGCTCACCTGCTGAGAAAGTTATACCAGCTGACTGGGCTGACGGTTGTTGTTGTTGTTGTTGTTCAATGCCCACCATGAGTACGTTTAAGAGGCGGGTTGCAGTAGCTTTCTTGACATCATGCTGTTGGAAGCGAAGTTGTGCAAAGGATATGTCCCTTACATTAAATTAGTGTCTTTGAAGGCATTATACAGTACAGATAAGGATTCTGTACCTGGTACAGGGGAAGATTGTTGTAAAGATTCTATACCTGGTACAGGGGAAGATTGTTGTAAAGATTCTATACCTGGTACAGGGGAAGATTGTTGTAAACATTCTATACCTGGTACAGGGGAAGATTGTTGTAAAGATTCTATACCTGGTACAGGGGAACATTGTTGTAAAGATTATGTACCTGGTACAGGGGAAGATTGTTGTAAAGATTCTATACCTGGTACAGGGAAAGATTGTTGTAAAGATTCTATACCTGGTACAGGGGAACATTGTTGTAAAGATTCTATACCTGGTACAGGGGAACATTGTTGTAAAGATTATGTACCTGGTACAGGGGAAGATTGTTGTAAAGATTCTATACCTGGTACAGGGAAAGATTGTTGTAAAGATTCTATACCTGGTACAGGGGAAGATTGTTGTGTTATTCTCTAGGAAACTTAGTTATTATAGTAGCATTAGCTGAACCGTTAGAGAGTTTACATTTCTATGGTTTCTGTGATTTTATACATAGCTTAGAATTTTATTTAGATTCTAGGCTTAGATTTACATTGCTATCTTAGTGTTACATTGCTAGCCTAGTTTTACATTTATAGTTTAGTTTTACGTAGGTAGTTTAGTTTTACGTTGATAGTTTAGTTTTACGTTGGTAGTTTAGTTTTGCGTTGGTAGATTAGTTTTACATTGGCAGTTTAGTTTTACGTTGGCAGTTTAGTTTTACGTTGGCAGTTTAGTTTTACATTTATAGTTTATTTTTACGTTGGTAGTTTAGTTTTACGTTGGTAGCTTAGTTTTACATTGGTAGTTTAGTTTTACGTTGGCAGTTTAGTTTTACGTTGGTAGTTTAGTTTTACGTTGGCAGTTTAGTTTTACATTTGTAGTTTATTTTTACGTTGGTAGTTTAGTTTTACGTTGGTAGCTTAGTTTTACACTGGCAGTTTAGTTTTACGTTGGCAGTTTAGTTTTACATTTATAGTTTATTTTTACGCTGGTAGTTTAGTTTTACGTTGGTAGTTTAGTTTTACGTTGGTAGTTTAGTTTTACATTGGCAGTTTAGTTTTACGTTGGCAGTTTAGTTCTACATTTGTAGTTTATTTTTACGTTGGTAGTTTATTTTTACGTTGGTAGTTTAATTTTACGTTGGTAGTTAAGTTGTACAATTACGCATCCAACCTCCGCTGAAATTAAATATACGCCCACAACAGTCTGGCTTCACTGTCTACTGTTCCATCATCGATGCCATTCTTGCTCTTCGTCTACTCATGAAAATACACCGGGAAGTCAATCGCTTCCTCTTCGTCGCTTTCACGGCCTGAATGCTACCTTTGACTCCTTGGTCAGATCTGCTCTGCAGAACGCCTTAAGACAAGTAGAATTTCTCAGCACACAGCAAAGTCTAATCAAGCAGCCGCACAGCAAAGTCTAATCAAGCAGCCGTACAGCAAAGTCTAATCAAGCAGCCGCACAGCAAAGTCTAATCAAGCAGCCGCACAGCAATACTGAAGGAAGAATCCGCCTGGGTCACCATCTCTCGGATAGATGCCCCGTCATTGTTCTGCTGCTCCATCGGCCGGATCATCGGTCAGCTGTGCAAATCAGGAGCCACCATTGGACCACATCGTGTGACGGACCTCTACTAGGCAGATCACTTAACCATACCAGGCCTCCACCCTCAGGCACTGATAAACCACTGGAGGATCTAGTAGACCTTCCATCCAGATAAGACTTCCACATCTTATGGGCAGAAACCAAGATTGAAAACCTTGGCTGCAGTCCCCCAAACGACAACAATTATTGTCGATGACAACCATCACAACTCTACTGAAGATTTCGTGCACACGGGCAGTAAATAAAACTTTCACGAGCGAGCCAGCGAAACATCGTTTGAAGTGCCGATCTGGCTGTCGCTTCCATGAACGCCCCACATCAGCGGCGTGGAACCAGCTGAGGCTTTCAGTGGAAACCATGTTAGGAATGATCACAAACTGCACTGTCTCCATCCTGCTGTATGGTTCCGAAACTTGGACTTCTGCAGGACGATCAGAAGTACATTGAAGTCTTCTAAATGATCACCCTAGTTACGCATGTTTACGACTCACTGGTATGAGCGAATTACAAACGACAGTCACTCGACGGACAGGCCTCCAAAACACACTCATCATACTAAACCGTCGCCATCTCAGCCTTGTCTGTGTATGTGGACCACCTTGTCGAGGATAACCCCGCCAACCAGCTCTTAAAGCAAGCCATGGACATCAAAGATGATAAACGACCATTTCCGTCATAGTCTCGCCCGGGCGGTTGTGCACGCGACACGTGATTAGGTCAAATCGAAAAGATTTTAGTGCATGCGTCCTGGGACTCAAGTCACTCATCAGGGTTATGGACAGTTGGTGCGACGGGCCATTCTTGCATTAGCTAACTACGCACCTACTTACTTAACTACGTCGGGCGTTCAAGTCAAACCGGGACTTTTTGTGAGAGAACAAAAATGTAATGGTATTCAAAACAACATTTATTTTTCGAAATAAATTCCTGCAGCGGTTATGCAATTTTTCCAGCGTTTAAGCAATGCTTAAAAAGCTTCATGGTAGAAAGATTTGTCAGTATGTTTGAACAAATCCAGGACAGACTGGTTCCCTCTGTCATCAGTGCTGAAATGCTGACCTCCAATGAATTTTGTAGGTGTCCAAAGAGGTAGAAATCGCTTGGAGCGAGGACTGGGCTATAAGATGGAGAGATCCAAAAACGCATGCTCTACCATATCAAAACGCTCCTTCAATTCAGTGCAGGCTTGAACTCTTCTCTGCCGGTAAAAAGCGGAAAGCTGTCTTGGCACCCAACGTGGATCAACCTTCTGAAAGTGCAAATGTTCATGAATAATATTGTTCACCATACCGAAAGAAACTTATCTATTGTGCTTTTTGACGACAGGTTATGCGTCGATTTTCCAGGATAAGGCGTTCAACAATCTGGATTTCCAGAGAAATGACTGGTTGAGAGGCATCAAAGCCTGGATCATCAATGACGGATGTTCGGCCTTCTCTAAAATGCTTATACCATTCAATAGTCTTGTTGCGTTTGAGTGTCCCATCACCGTGTTGTGATTGAGTGTCCCATCACCGTGTTGTGATTGAGTGTCCCGTCACCGTATTGTGATTGAGTTTCCCCTCACCGTGTTGTGATTGAGTGTCCCATCACCGTGTTGTGATTGAGTGTCCCATCACCGTGTTGTGATTGAGTGTCCCATCACCGTGTTGTGATTGAGTGTCCCATCACCGTGTTGTGATTAAGAGTCCCATCACCGTGTTGTGATTGAGTGTCCCATCACCGTGTTGTGATTTAGTGTCCCATTACCGTGTTGTGATTGAGTGTCCCATCACCGTGTTGTGATTGAGTGTCCCATCACCGTGTTGTGATTGAGTGTCCCATCACCGTGTTGTGATTGAGTGTCCCATCACCGTGTTGTGATTGTAGTCTTCTGTAAATGTCTGCAGGTTTCACGCTTTCTTTCACAAGCAATTTCATCACAACACGCTGTTCCATACAAGCACTAACAGTGTTGTCCGCCATATTTATTAATCTATTACGTGACTGGCCCATGGCAAGTGGGTCAGATAGCAGTAATAGGACACAAGTGCCCGTAACTAATGATATTAGTTCCAATACGCTATAACCCATTCAGGTAGAACTAGACCAAAAAAGTCCTGGTTTGATTTGAACGTCCATTGAACTTTAGTCTTACATTCGTAGCTCCGTAAACTGAGTTTCGCTAGGCTTAGTAAGAAAGCACACGCATAGCGTCTTTTAGCGTAGCGGCAGAACAATATTTTGTACAGCAATGGCACGGAGTTCAAGTCCAGTTGACATCTGTAAATGGATACTTAAATCACTATTACGAAAGTACGGACAGGAAGAAGGCAATCGGCCACCCATGTCACAAACAAGCTGTGGTCTCGTTTAATGACGTCTTTAACACTTGACCCCGACATCTCGTGGTTGACCAAATCCCCATAGATCGTGGGGTGGTCTGTAGATGGTTAAAATGGGGGAGGTCGTGGTGTTAGATAGATGAATGAGATGGTAGATCGACTGACAGATTGAGAAAATGACAGATGAAAGATGGTTGGTTACCGGTGGAGTGCAATAATCGTGTAAATAAGAGCATAATGGATGAGATAGACAAACCGTTGTATGCGTGGATATATTTACATTGTACAAAATTGGGACAATAGAAAGAGAATGTATTATTCAGTGTGTGTCAGGCAAACAGATTTAGCCGACAGACAATAAGACAGGGGGTGAGCTGTTTGGCTGACTTCAGTCTTCCTGTAAGGTGGGACAAGTAGACAGAAAGATGGTGACGTTTGCACTGCAACTGTAGAAATGTGTGATACATGTTTGTGGGGAACGGTATCTCATTGTTTAATATATGTTAGGCAACAAATTGTCTGATTCTCGTGCAGGTTGGCTTCTACAAAGGTGACGGGAACACAAAGTATATTCTTACAGCCTCCTTCAGTCCATCAATTCGTTACATAACAGCAGGTACCAACGCCAAGAAACCTGGAATCTATGTGTTCAGGTATGTACAGTAGTTTATGGGGTAACATTAACATTCTGAGACGCAGGTCTGGCTCAGGTAGGCATGGGATGACACAATGATAAGGACGTTACAATCATTAGCATGAGCACACGATACCCTCCTCGGGTAACTTATACATTCAGAGGGAAGTCTGGTCAGCATATTAGACAATGAAAGGCGGCATAGCCAAGCTAGCGAGTGACCACAACAGTATGTCCCACCACAAACCATGACAAGACAACCATCCAGAGATGCAAGCCAAGACCTCAGGCGTGCAAGGTCTGACAGCTCACCTTTTGGATAGTACATGTGTGAGCTCGTGTGACGTAAGCTGGTCCGGTGCACGGTCGAGTACTGGGTTATCCTTAGAGTTAACAAATTCTAAAGGAGAGAGGAGACCAACGCCTGGTCAGGTAAAATATACTGATCGGACAGGTAAGTTAGATTTAGCTGTCAAGACAAGAGACATAGGTCTTCCCACATCAAAGAGCTGTCATTAAATTGGGAGTGGGCATCACAGCATCATTATTGGAAGTGTGACAGATTTAGTCTTGGCAGACAAATCTTGTCTCCCTATTGACAGATTATTTTATCTAGATTTATGCGCCAGCGTAATTATATATATATTTCTTTAAATTAGGGGTGGACTTTCCACTGAACCTAACCACTCACGTCAGCAAGTACCGCGAACGGTGGCGTATTCATATCGGCGCCCAGGACGCCATTTTGAATATAGGACCGGCAGAGAAAATAGTCCGGAGGACTATAAAATACCGAGGCGGGCCGAGAGCCCAACACTTTTTCGAAGCAATTCAGAGCTCGACACATTGAACGAGTTGTTCAGAGCGATTCAGTAGCCTATCAGCATTTCAGAGTCATTATATTGATCGACGCATTTCCAGATCCGACACATTTTTCAGAGAGTCATTCAGACTCATTCAGATGCAGAGAGACGAATTAAGTAGACAGTCAGAGAAGACTGAACGTCGCATTGCTGGAGTTCCAGTTTGCATAAGTGAAGGATTCGTAATTTTTTATTTGTGACTAGAATTTTATCAGGTTAAAGTTTAACCAGCGTCAGCCACGTGGGCGACCATTTAAGTTATCCGTCATAGCTACCCGCTGTGGGAGAAAACGAGCTTCCTGACATCTAGATCGACTGAGAGAGAACTTACCACGTGGGACAACCGGCTTTTGCTCAACACACGGCAGTCTTACAGGCGGTTGCATTGCCAAGTTTGTATTCATCGTAGATTCACAGCAGTAGGCTAGTCTTTCGAAATCCACCACCCAGATCGACAGACGTGGCTGAGGAACGGACCCAAGGATGTTTTACCTGGGTTGGGTTTACACCACGAATTAACCATCGTCGCCAAAACGCCATGTTTCAGACTCACGTTACGGCGGGCCAAGTACGGAAAGTAGACTGTGGACAATAGCTTTAGGTTCAGCGGTAGTGAGAGTTTTAAGTTAGGTAACCATTAGATAGGAGCGTGTAGGAAGTTGTGCATGGTAGAAGAGTCGAAGAGTTGTAACGTAGAAATAAAGAATTTGTTGTATTGTTTTGAAATAGTGTCCTTAGTTAGTTATTGATATGTTAGCTGATGTGATAGATTTTTTAGACTGTAGAAGTGGATAATCGAGGTGCGACCCCAGAGAACCGAGAGAGCAAGATCCCGTTCTGTCTGCTACATTTGTTGTGGAGATGGCAACTGGGGACGACCAGCAGACTCTACTTTTATCAAGTACATGAAAACACTGACCAGTCTGATACCTTCACCCAAGTAACCGTTAGCATATACTCACCAGGACCCATGCCAACGTCAGATATAACATATATACCGTGCCAATAGTCAGAGTGGCAGACTGGGCAGACAGGTGGAGCGGAGGGAACAGCTCCCAATTTAATAATTCAAGGAGAACACGTTATCTAAACTAACACACAAAAAACAACGCTAGCCTACAAGAACGTCAACTCTCTACTCACAGAGAGTGCCTACAAGAACGTCAACTCACAGAGAGTGCCTACAAGGACGTCAACTCTTTACTCACGAGAGTGCTGAAATGGACAATCAGACCTTGAAGTGAAACAGCTGATGTACATAAACACTGGAAAGCATGTGATGTATTGGTAGACATTCAGATGTGCTTCTTTGGAAGGATGAAAGGCTAAGTCGTTGCCATTGTTACTGAGCAAAGTATGGATCCTCCAGTATGTGAATCCAAATTGTAGTATTAACCGAAGTTCACAAGTTGATATTCCCTGACTAATAATTGATGTAGGCGCGGGACTGTAATGAACTAGCACACGGACCGGAGATGCTCCTAACACATCACTCACACACTCATACATGTCCCTACCACCTCATGTGGTTATAGGAAAGGCAAGACACGCAACGATAGATGTCAGCAATCTCTCCTGCCTTGCGTGATAGCTGTTTAAATGAAAGGCTTCGGGAGTAAACGCTGAGGAAAAATCTGCATCCAATGCTATCTCCTGTCGTCTCGATAATGTCTTGCCATTGGTTAAAGGTAGCTCACGACGAGAGAATGAGGTTAACAAAAGGTGCAGTTGCTTCACCACTTTAATCAAAACCACCACGAGTCACCCAAGTCAAATTAATTAACCCATTTCAGTGGACACAGCAAGAGACAAAGGCAGTCCCGATGACTGAACAAAGATGGTCCAGATAAATGAACAAAGGCAGTCCAGATAACTGAACAAAGACAGTCTAGATGACTGAACAAAGACAGTCCAGATGACTGAACAAAGACAGTCTAGATGACTGAACAAAGACAGTCCAGATGACTGAACAAAGACAGTCCAGATGACTGAACAAAGACAGTCCAGATGATTGAATAAAGACAGTCCAGATGACTGAACAAAGACAGTCCAGATAACTGAACAAAAACAGTCCAGATGACTGAACAAAGACAGTAAAGATGACTGAACAAAGACAGTCTAGATGACTGAACAAAGACAGTCCAGATGACTGAACAAAGACAGTCCAGATGACTGAAAAAATACAGTCCAGATGACTGAACAAAGACAGTCCAGATGACTGAACAAAGACAGTCCAGATGACTGAACAAAGACAGTCCAGATGACTGAACAAAGACAGTCCAGATGACTGAACAAAGACAGACCAGATGACTGAACAAAGACAGTCCAGATGAATGAAAAAAGACAGTCCAGATGACTGAACAAAGACAGTAAAGATGACTGAACAAAGACAGTCCAGCTGACTGAACAAAGACAGTCCAGATGACTGAACAAAGACAGTCCAGATGACTGAACAAAGACAGTCCAGATGACTGAATAAAGACGGTCCAAATGACTGAACAAAGAGAATCCAGAAGACTGAACAAAGACAGTCCAGATGACTGAACAAAGACAATCCAGATGACTGAACAAAGACAGTCCAGACGACTGAACAAAGACAGTCCAGATGACTGAACAAAGACAGTCCAGATGACTGAAGACAGACAGTTCAGATGACTGAACAAAGAGAGTCCAGATGACTGAACAAAGACAGTTCAGATGACTGAACAAAGACAGTCCAGATGACTGAACCAAAACAGTCCATATGACTAAACAAAGACAGTCCAGATGACTCAAAAAAGACAGTCCAGATGACTGAACAAAGACAGTCCAGATGACTGAAAAAAGACAGTCCAGATGACTGAACAAAGACAGTAAAGATGACTGAACAAAGACAGTCCAGATGACTGAATAAAGAAAGTCCAGATGACTGAACAAAGACAGTCCAGATGACTGAACAAAGACAGTCCAGATGACTGAATAAAGACGGTCCAAATGACTGAACAAAGAGAATCCAGAAGACTGAACAAAGACAGTCCAGATGACTGAACAAAGACAATCCAGATGACTGAACAAAGACAGTCCAGACGACTGAACAAAGACAGTCCAGATGACTGAACAAAGACAGTCCAGATGACTGAAGACAGACAGTTCAGATGACTGAACAAAGAGAGTCCAGATGACTGAACAAAGACAGTTCAGATGACTGAACAAAGACAGTCCAGATGACTGAACCACAACAGTCCATATGACTAAACAAAGACAGTCCAGATGACTGAAAAAAGACAGTCCAGATGATTGAACAAAGACAGTCCAGATGATTGAACAAAGACAGTAAAGATGATTGAACAAAGACAGTCAAGATGACTGAACAAAGGCAGTCCAGATGAATGAACAAAGGCAGTAAAGATGACTGAACAAAGACAGTCCACATTACTGAACAAAGACAGTCCAGATGACTGAACAAAGAAAGTCCAGATGACTGAACAAAGACACTCCAGATGACTGAACAAAGACAGACCAGATAACTGAACAAAGACAGCCCAGATGACTGAACAAAGACAGTCCAGATGACTGAACAAAGACAGTCCAGATGACTGAACAAAGACAGTCCAGATGACTGAACAAAGACAGTCCAGATGACTAAATAAAGACAGGGCAGAAGACCGAACAAAGACAGTCCAGATGACTGAACAAATACGGTCCAGATGACTGGACAAAGACAGTCCAGATGACTGAACAAAGACAGTCCAGATGACTGAACAAAGACAGTCCAGATGACTGAACAAAGACAGTCCAGATGACTGAACAAAGACAGTCCAGATGACTGAACAAAGACAGTTCAGATGACTGAACAAAGACAGTCCAGATGACTGAACAAAGGCAGTCCAGCTGACTGAACAAAGACAGTCCAGATGACTGAACAAAGACAGTCCAGATGACTGAACAAAGATAGTCCAGATGACTGAAGAAAGACAGTCCAGATGACTGAACAAAGACAGTCCATATGACTGAACAAAGACAGTCCAGATGATTGAAAAAAGACAGTCCAGAAGACTGAAGAAAGACAGTCCAGATGACTGATCAAAGACAGTCCAGATGACTGAACAAGGACAGTCTAGATGACAGAACAAAGACAGTCCAGATGACTGAACAAAGACAGTCCGGATGACTGAACAAAGACAGTCCGGATGACTGAACAAAGACAGTCCACATTACTGAACAAAGACAGTCCAGATGACTGAACAAAGACAGTCCAGATAACTGAACAAAGACAGTCCAGATGACTGAACAAAGACAGTCCAGATGACTGAAGAAAGACAGTCCAGATAACTGAAGAAAGGCAGTCCAGATGACTGAACAAAGACAGTCCAGATGACTGAACAAAGACAGTCCAAATGACTGAACAAAGACAGTTCAGATGACTGAACAAAGACAGACCAGATGACTGAACAAAGACAGTCCAGATGACTGAAAAAAGACAGTCCAGATGACTGAACAAAGACAGTAAAGATGACTGAACAAAGACAGTCCAGCTGACTGAACAAAGACAGTCCAGATGACTGAACAAAGACAGTCCAGATGACTGAACAAAGACAGTCCAGATGACTGAATAAAGACGGTCCAAATGACTGAACAAAGAGAATCCAGAAGACTGAACAAAGACAGTCCAGATGACTGAACAAAGACAATCCAGATGACTGAACAAAGACAGTCCAGACGACTGAACAAAGACAGTCCAGATGACTGAACAAAGACAGTCCAGATGACTGAAGACAGACAGTTCAGATGACTGAACAAAGAGAGTCCAGATGACTGAACAAAGACAGTTCAGATGACTGAACAAAGACAGTCCAGATGACTGAACCAAAACAGTCCATATGACTAAACAAAGACAGTCCAGATGACTCAAAAAAGACAGTCCAGATGACTGAACAAAGACAGTCCAGATGACTGAAAAAAGACAGTCCAGATGACTGAACAAAGACAGTAAAGATGACTGAACAAAGACAGTCCAGATGACTGAACAAAGAAAGTCCAGATGACTGAACAAAGACAGTCCAGATGACTGAACAAAGACAGTCCAGATGACTGAATAAAGACGGTCCAAATGACTGAACAAAGAGAATCCAGAAGACTGAACAAAGACAGTCCAGATGACTGAACAAAGACAATCCAGATGACTGAACAAAGACAGTCCAGACGACTGAACAAAGACAGTCCAGATGACTGAACAAAGACAGTCCAGATGACTGAAGACAGACAGTTCAGATGACTGAACAAAGAGAGTCCAGATGACTGAACAAAGACAGTTCAGATGACTGAACAAAGACAGTCCAGATGACTGAACCACAACAGTCCATATGACTAAACAAAGACAGTCCAGATGACTGAAAAAAGACAGTCCAGATGATTGAACAAAGACAGTCCAGATGATTGAACAAAGACAGTAAAGATGATTGAACAAAGACAGTCAAGATGACTGAACAAAGGCAGTCCAGATGAATGAACAAAGGCAGTAAAGATGACTGAACAAAGACAGTCCACATTACTGAACAAAGACAGTCCAGATGACTGAACAAAGAAAGTCCAGATGACTGAACAAAGACACTCCAGATGACTGAACAAAGACAGACCAGATAACTGAACAAAGACAGCCCAGATGACTGAACAAAGACAGTCCAGATGACTGAACAAAGACAGTCCAGATGACTGAACAAAGACAGTCCAGATGACTGAACAAAGACAGTCCAGATGACTAAATAAAGACAGGGCAGAAGACCGAACAAAGACAGTCCAGATGACTGAACAAATACGGTCCAAATGACTGGACAAAGACAGTCCAGATGACTGAACAAAGACAGTCCAGATGACTGAACAAAGACAGTCCAGATGACTGAACAAAGACAGTCCAGATGACTGAACAAAGACAGTCCAGATGACTGAACAAAGACAGTTCAGATGACTGAACAAAGACAGTCCAGATGACTGAACAAAGGCAGTCCAGCTGACTGAACAAAGACAGTCCAGATGACTGAACAAAGACAGTCCAGATGACTGAACAAAGATAGTCCAGATGACTGAAGAAAGACAGTCCAGATGACTGAACAAAGACAGTCCATATGACTGAACAAAGACAGTCCAGATGATTGAAAAAAGACAGTCCAGATGACTGAAGAAAGACAGTCCAGATGACTGATCAAAGACAGTCCAGATGACTGAACAAGGACAGTCTAGATGACAGAACAAAGACAGTCCAGATGACTGAACAAAGACAGTCCGGATGACTGAACAAAGACAGTCCGGATGACTGAACAAAGACAGTCCACATTACTGAACAAAGACAGTCCAGATGACTGAACAAAGACAGTCCAGATAACTGAACAAAGACAGTCCAGATGACTGAACAAAGACAGTCCAGATGACTGAAGAAAGACAGTCCAGATGACTGAACAAAGACAGTCCAGATGACTGAACAAAGACAGTCCAGATGACTGAACAAAGACAGTCCAGATGAATGAAAAAAGACAGTCCAGATGACTGAACAAAGACAGTAAAGATGACTGAACAAAGACAGTCCAGCTGACTGAACAAAGACAGTCCAGATGACTGAACAAAGACAGTCCAGATGACTGAACAAAGACAGTCCAGATGACTGAATAAAGACGGTCCAAATGACTGAACAAAGAGAATCCAGAAGACTGAACAAAGACAGTCCAGATGACTGAACAAAGACAATCCAGATGACTGAACAAAGACAGTCCAGACGACTGAACAAAGACAGTCCAGATGACTGAACAAAGACAGTCCAGATGACTGAAGACAGACAGTTCAGATGACTGAACAAAGAGAGTCCAGATGACTGAACAAAGACAGTTCAGATGACTGAACAAAGACAGTCCAGATGACTGAACCAAAACAGTCCATATGACTAAACAAAGACAGTCCAGATGACTCAAAAAAGACAGTCCAGATGACTGAACAAAGACAGTCCAGATGACTGAAAAAAGACAGTCCAGATGACTGAACAAAGACAGTAAAGATGACTGAACAAAGACAGTCCAGATGACTGAATAAAGAAAGTCCAGATGACTGAACAAAGACAGTCCAGATGACTGAACAAAGACAGTCCAGATGACTGAATAAAGACGGTCCAAATGACTGAACAAAGAGAATCCAGAAGACTGAACAAAGACAGTCCAGATGACTGAACAAAGACAATCCAGATGACTGAACAAAGACAGTCCAGACGACTGAACAAAGACAGTCCAGATGACTGAACAAAGACAGTCCAGATGACTGAAGACAGACAGTTCAGATGACTGAACAAAGAGAGTCCAGATGACTGAACAAAGACAGTTCAGATGACTGAACAAAGACAGTCCAGATGACTGAACCACAACAGTCCATATGACTAAACAAAGACAGTCCAGATGACTGAAAAAAGACAGTCCAGATGATTGAACAAAGACAGTCCAGATGATTGAACAAAGACAGTAAAGATGATTGAACAAAGACAGTCAAGATGACTGAACAAAGGCAGTCCAGATGAATGAACAAAGGCAGTAAAGATGACTGAACAAAGACAGTCCACATTACTGAACAAAGACAGTCCAGATGACTGAACAAAGAAAGTCCAGATGACTGAACAAAGACACTCCAGATGACTGAACAAAGACAGACCAGATAACTGAACAAAGACAGCCCAGATGACTGAACAAAGACAGTCCAGATGACTGAACAAAGACAGTCCAGATGACTGAACAAAGACAGTCCAGATGACTGAACAAAGACAGTCCAGATGACTAAATAAAGACAGGGCAGAAGACCGAACAAAGACAGTCCAGATGACTGAACAAATACGGTCCAGATGACTGGACAAAGACAGTCCAGATGACTGAACAAAGACAGTCCAGATGACTGAACAAAGACAGTCCAGATGACTGAACAAAGACAGTCCAGATGACTGAACAAAGACAGTCCAGATGACTGAACAAAGACAGTTCAGATGACTGAACAAAGACAGTCCAGATGACTGAACAAAGGCAGTCCAGCTGACTGAACAAAGACAGTCCAGATGACTGAACAAAGACAGTCCAGATGACTGAACAAAGATAGTCCAGATGACTGAAGAAAGACAGTCCAGATGACTGAACAAAGACAGTCCATATGACTGAACAAAGACAGTCCAGATGATTGAAAAAAGACAGTCCAGAAGACTGAAGAAAGACAGTCCAGATGACTGATCAAAGACAGTCCAGATGACTGAACAAGGACAGTCTAGATGACAGAACAAAGACAGTCCAGATGACTGAACAAAGACAGTCCGGATGACTGAACAAAGACAGTCCGGATGACTGAACAAAGACAGTCCACATTACTGAACAAAGACAGTCCAGATGACTGAACAAAGACAGTCCAGATAACTGAACAAAGACAGTCCAGATGACTGAACAAAGACAGTCCAGATGACTGAAGAAAGACAGTCCAGATAACTGAAGAAAGGCAGTCCAGATGACTGAACAAAGACAGTCCAGATGACTGAACAAAGACAGTCCAAATGACTGAACAAAGACAGTTCAGATGACTGAACAAAGACAGACCAGATGACTGAACAAAGACAGTCCAGATGACTGAACAAAGACAGTCCAGATGACTGAACAAAGACAGTAAAGATGACTGAACAAAGACAGTCCAGCTGACTGAACAAAGACAGTCCAGATGACTGAACAAAGACAGTCCAGATGACTGAACAAAGACAGTCCAGATGACTGAATAAAGACGGTCCAAATGACTGAACAAAGAGAATCCAGAAGACTGAACAAAGACAGTCCAGATGACTGAACAAAGACAATCCAGATGACTGAACAAAGACAGTCCAGACGACTGAACAAAGACAGTCCAGATGACTGAACAAAGACAGTCCAGATGACTGAAGACAGACAGTTCAGATGACTGAACAAAGAGAGTCCAGATGACTGAACAAAGACAGTTCAGATGACTGAACAAAGACAGTCCAGATGACTGAACCAAAACAGTCCATATGACTAAACAAAGACAGTCCAGATGACTCAAAAAAGACAGTCCAGATGACTGAACAAAGACAGTCCAGATGACTGAAAAAAGAAAGTCCAGATGACTGAACAAAGACAGTCCAGATGACTGAACAAAGACAGTCCAGATGACTGAATAAAGACGGTCCAAATGACTGAACAAAGAGAATCCAGAAGACTGAACAAAGACAGTCCAGATGACTGAACAAAGACAATCCAGATGACTGAACAAAGACAGTCCAGACGACTGAACAAAGACAGTCCAGATGACTGAACAAAGACAGTCCAGATGACTGAAGACAGACAGTTCAGATGACTGAACAAAGAGAGTCCAGATGACTGAACAAAGACAGTTCAGATGACTGAACAAAGACAGTCCAGATGACTGAACCACAACAGTCCATATGACTAAACAAAGACAGTCCAGATGACTGAAAAAAGACAGTCCAGATGATTGAACAAAGACAGTCCAGATGATTGAACAAAGACAGTAAAGATGATTGAACAAAGACAGTCAAGATGACTGAACAAAGGCAGTCCAGATGAATGAACAAAGGCAGTAAAGATGACTGAACAAAGACAGTCCACATTACTGAACAAAGACAGTCCAGATGACTGAACAAAGAAAGTCCAGATGACTGAACAAAGACACTCCAGATGACTGAACAAAGACAGACCAGATAACTGAACAAAGACAGCCCAGATGACTGAACAAAGACAGTCCAGATGACTGAACAAAGACAGTCCAGATGACTGAACAAAGACAGTCCAGATGACTGAACAAAGACAGTCCAGATGACTAAATAAAGACAGGGCAGAAGACCGAACAAAGACAGTCCAGATGACTGAACAAATACGGTCCAGATGACTGGACAAAGACAGTCCAGATGACTGAACAAAGACAGTCCAGATGACTGAACAAAGACAGTCCAGATGACTGAACAAAGACAGTCCAGATGACTGAACAAAGACAGTCCAGATGACTGAACAAAGACAGTTCAGATGACTGAACAAAGACAGTCCAGATGACTGAACAAAGGCAGTCCAGCTGACTGAACAAAGACAGTCCAGATGACTGAACAAAGACAGTCCAGATGACTGAACAAAGATAGTCCAGATGACTGAAGAAAGACAGTCCAGATGACTGAACAAAGACAGTCCATATGACTGAACAAAGACAGTCCAGATGATTGAAAAAAGACAGTCCAGATGACTGAAGAAAGACAGTCCAGATGACTGATCAAAGACAGTCCAGATGACTGAACAAGGACAGTCTAGATGACAGAACAAAGACAGTCCAGATGACTGAACAAAGACAGTCCGGATGACTGAACAAAGACAGTCCGGATGACTGAACAAAGACAGTCCACATTACTGAACAAAGACAGTCCAGATGACTGAACAAAGACAGTCCAGATAACTGAACAAAGACAGTCCAGATGACTGAACAAAGACAGTCCAGATGACTGAAGAAAGACAGTCCAGATAACTGAAGAAAGGCAGTCCAGATGACTGAACAAAGACAGTCCAGATGACTGAACAAAGACAGTCCAAATGACTGAACAAAGACAGTTCAGATGACTGAACAAAGACAGTCCAGATGACTGAACAAAGACAGTCCAGATGACTGAACAAAGACAGTCCAGATGACTGAACAAAGACAGTCCAGATGACTGAACAAAGACAGTCCAGATGACTGAAGAAAGACAGTCCAGATGACTGAACAAAGACAGTCCAGATGGCTGAACAAAGACAGTCCAGATGACTGAACAAAGACAGTCCAGATGACTGAACAAGGACAGTCCAGATGACAGAACAAAGACAATCCAGATGACTGAACAAAGACAGTCCAGATGACTGAACAAAGACAGTCCAGATGACTGAACAAAGACAGTCCAGATGACAGAAAAAAGACAGTCCAGATGACTGAACAAAGACAGTCCAGATTACTGAACAAAGACAGTCCAGATGACTGAACAAAGACAGTCCAGATGACTGAACAAAGACAGTCCAGATGACTGAACAAAGACAGTCCAGATGACTGAACAAAGACAGTCCAGAAGACTGAACAAAGACAGTCCAGATGACTGAACAAAGACAGTCCAGATGACTGAACAAAGGGTCGTTTTACGACCCTTGTGGGTCTTTTTACGACATTTCTGTGTCGTTTGATGACATTTGTGTATTGTTTGACGACATGTGTGGGTCGTTTGACGACATTTGTGGGTTGTATGACAACATTGGTGGGTTTGTTTGACGACAGTGGTAGGTTTGTATGACGACAGTGGTAGGTTTGTATGACGACAGTGGTAGGTTTGTATGACGACAGTGGTAGGTTTGTATGACGACAGTGGTAGGTTTGTATGACGAAACTGATGGGCTTGAGTGACAATATTGATGGGTCGCATGAAAGCATCTGTGAGTGTGAATGACGACTTTGCTAGGTCGCATGGCGGCATTGGTTTGTCCCTTGAAGGCTTTAAAATGCAAACTGTTCACACTTCCCTCTCTGTACCTAGCATGAGTGAAGATAAGCCAGAGGTCCGCAACCAGCTGTTATGTTGTGTTTCGCTATCTGAACATTTCTAATTGGGTTTAGCGGAATAATGCAAAACGTTTTGCAGATGATATCGACGGATTGGCGGGTTCAGATGCAGAAATCCAGGAATGGGTCAGAAGGCTCGATGAAATAGCTCTTGACTTTGGAATGGAGATAAACAAAATGACAAAAATGAATGACCAACAACGCCAAAGGCTTCAACAGCAAGATAAAAGCTAATGGTCAGAAACTCGAAGTGATTGACCGTTTTAAATATCTAGGGTCAATTGTCAGTGATGAAGGATCAAAATGTGAAGTGTTGGCCAGAATAGCACAGACAATATCGACGCTTGCACGGCCTAACAAAATCTGGCAAAAATAAAAGGTTAGCACTATGCCCGAAAATCAGATTAATGCATACATTGGTCTTGTCAATATTCCTCTATCCTTGTGAGACATGGACAGTTACAGCTGACCTTCAAAGAAGGATACATGCCTTGGAGATGAGATGTTTCCGAAGACTTTTTAACGTAAAGATCGAGTTACAAATGAGGAAATACGAGATAGAATTTCAACAGCAATAGGGCCTTTTGAAGACCTCTTGGCAACTGTCAAAAGAAGAAAACTCGCTTGGTACAGTCACATATCGAGATAAAATGGTCTTGCAAATACGATCCTCCACGGAAAGGTGCATGGCAGACGACGAAGAGGCCGGCCCAAAAGGAGATGGGAGAACAACATAAAAGAATGGACCAATCTCCGACCAGAAGAGTCACAGGCAGCGGCATCTGACAGAGAGGGGTGGCGTGGCGTTGTGAGGATGTCTTCATGTGTGCCCCAACTACCTCAACGGTTACGGGATGTCCTCACCTGAAAACGTGCAACTTTACTATGTAAAATATGTGCAACATTTTGTGTTTCAGGGTTGATGTAGCTCCTACAAACATGTCGGCAGATTTACCCAGTGCCACTACACCACCAAACACTGGTACAGGAACTTCGCCAGGCTCAGGCACATCCCCAAACACAGAGCCATCCCCAAACTCAGAGCCATCTCCAAACACAGAGCCATTCCAAAAGACAGAGCTATCCCCAAACACAGAGCCATCACCAATTTTCAACAAAGAGTGGACACCACCATTGCTCAGTAAAGCAGAATCTCCACCACCATGGGAGACCCCTTCAACACTCGGACCAGCAAGTTAGTAACGCTTACAGCAACCCTTCAAACATGAGCTGAATAGATTTCCACCACAATCAAAGAACACAATCATAGAACACAATCATAGAACACAATATAGTGTAACTTTGTTTTGGTAGATTTAAGTATAATTTAACTTTGGTGGGTAGATTTGAGTATAGAGTAAATTTGTTTTGGTAGATTTGAGTATAGTGTAACTTTGGTGGGTAGATTTGAGTATAGAGTATATTTGTTTTGGTAGATTTGAGTATAGTGTAACTTTGGTGGGTAGATTTGAGTATAGAGTAAATTTGTTTTGGTAGATTTGAGTATAATGTAACTTTGGTTAGTATATTTGAATATACCGTAACTTTAGTTGGTAGATTTGAGTGTAGCGTCACTGGTTGGTAGATGTGTCTGTATTGAGATATATTTCTGTTGTTCAAATAACCTTTGATTTTGGGATTATGTATTTGTCCTACTTTATCTTCTGAGACTCAATCACGTGCCCATTTGACATTGAAGGTTAGCTGCAGTGGATCTCCAGAGTCTTCAACCCTTTACCGTGAGGGTGAAATGGGACACATTTGTTCCCATCCATAGGCTGAACTTGTTCTCTAAAGTTCAGGAGCATATCTTCTTCTGTCAGTATGGCTCTCTTCGGGCTAGTGTATCTCTTTATATGTCCGATAATTACAATGACATTGTCTCGCTTTGCTGGACTTTTCTGTAAGCGGTTCTCACTGTGTATTCTTGTATGTGTGTGTGTGCTTATTTGGGGCAAGCGGTTCTCACTGTGTATTCTTGTATGTGTGTGTGTGCTTATTTGGGGCAAGCGGTTCTCACTGTGTATTCTTGTATGTATGTGTGTGGGCATATTGAGGCAAGCGGATCTCACTGTGAATTCTTGTATAAGTGTGTGGGCATATTGAGGCTGAATGTTTCCACATTATGTGGTTATAGATAGGGGCGCTTGTTGAAATTTGGATTTAATTGCCAGTGTCAATGAATGTACTATTGTTTGATTTAAACATTGGGACTTGTGTTTGTTTATGAGTTTCTGTGTTGTTTTGTTTGATAATGAGTTTCTGTCTTGTTTTGTTTGTTTATGACTTTCTGTCTTGTTTTGTTTGTTTATGAGTGTGCATGTTCAGTTGTGGATTCAGTCTTAGTGACCATGTTAATGTTGCTGCAGTTACAGGTCAAGGTCACGACAAATTGGCGGGACCAATCGCTGGTATAATAGTGGCGTCCATGGTCCTGGCACTGACGTTAGTGTTTGCTCTAGTTCTTGTCTGCAGACTGTCAAATAAGAGACGGAATAAGAGCTTCAAGAAAGGAAGAATCTCTCCTTCAGATCCAGCGTCAGTAGAGCCAACTCCTGCAGGACCAGCTCACAGAGCCAAAGATGATGGGTACGTCTTAAATTGCTAGAATTGCTACACGGATGACAGAAACAGGCTGTAAATGAAATTGTGAATTGGCTCTTCGCTTGTCGGTGTCATCTGGAAATCACTAATAATTGAACATAGAGTATAGCGATTGGTGGCTGTCCATGAGAGTAGTGAACGTTGTGTGATGATATTTGTTCATTGGGCAGCCATCGATAAGACAGACTGTCAGTAGCTGGAGAATTTGTTCATTGGGCAGCCATCGATAAGACAGACTGTCAGTAGCTGGAGAATTTGTTCATTGGGCAGCCATCGATAAGACCTATCAGTAGCTGGAGATAAGACAGACTGTCAGTAGCTGGAGAATTTGTTCATTGGGCAGCCATCGATAAGACCTATCAGTAGCTGGAGATAAGACATACTGTCAGTAGCTGGAGATAAGACAGACTGTCAGTAGCTGGAGATAAGACATACTGTCAGTAGCTGGAGATAAGACATACTGTCAGTAGCTGGAGATAAGACAGACTGTCAGTAGCTGGAGAATCAATAACTGCAACAATAATTAGTCGAGCTTTGGCGCAGGTTTTCAAAGGGAACTCACACCAACTGTAACCTTGCGATGTTTAGATGGCAGTTAGGGAAGAATATTTTAAAGTAAACGTTCGCACACTGACATGCTGTGACCATTCACTGATTTCAGCAGGTATAAATGTTCTGGAGGACATTATTAATGTAGTGGTAGAGCACCATCTTCTCATTAAAAGAATACGGGGTTCAAATCCTGCTATCAGCATGTTGCAGTCGACCTAGCTGTAAAGGGATAACACCTGTTCTAGGTTAAGGAAGGATAGGCAACGAGGAAGGGAACTGGCTGCCCACAAACTGAGGCTTAATACAAACGTTTCTACAACACTTCATCGCCGACTGCACCCTTGCTACCTATTTATTTATTTATATATTCTTTCATTCACACATTTAATCATCTAGACATGTTCCTCCAACGATCCTTAATATTACCACAAGTTCTCACCCAGACGTCACAATATAACGTCAACATAAACATCACCACATAAACGTCACCACATAAACGTCACCAACGTCACAACATAAACGTCACCACATAAACGTAACTATATACACGTCACTGTATAAACGTCAAAATATAACGTCACTACATAAACGTCACCACAAACACCTCACTACATAAACGACACTATATAAACGTCACCACAAAAAACATAACAAAAACGTCACTACACAAACGTCAATACATAAACGTCAAAACACAAGCGACACCTCAAAAACATCACTACATAAACTTCACCACATAATCACACTAACTTAACACTGCCAACCCGGATGACCTCTGAACCGTTTAGCTGACTGATCCCTCCCCAATCTACCATCATTCTAATGTAGCACTGCCAACCCGGATGACCTCTGAACCGTTTAGCTGGCTGATGCCTCCCCAATCTACCATCATTCTAATGTAGCACTGCCAGCCCGGATGACCTATGAACCGTTTAGCTGACTGATCCCTCCCCAATCTACCATCCACTCTAAAATGCTCTGTCCTCTGATGTTTCAGAATCCCTGTGTCGGCAGGCCATCACGTGATTAGAATACCGCGTGTACAGCTACACAGAGCCAAGAGCGTAATCAGTGCCGGGTGAATCAAAGTCCTGGAATGTCAGGTGTTACCATTAAACTGACATTCTGTGATCGTATCCAGAGAAACACATGTGTAACATGTCATGTCATGTCATGTCATGTCATGTCATCGCATCTGTCCACTAAACTCAACTAAACCTTCCACATCCTGCACTACTGTGGATTCTAGCCCTAATGACAATCATCATCATGTACCATGTCCTTAATAGAACGTCGCTCCCATCACAGTCTGTCTGAAAGAAACTCTTTCCCTCGCCAACACTCCAGCCTCCGATACAGTCAACCTCAGACAGTCCTGGATATCTTTGTGCCATCGTCTTATTGGTCTACCCCTTCCTCTTTGCCTGGCACCATACCTTCCATCACTGTTCTCTCTAGACCGTTGTGTCTCTTGATGTGACCAAAGTATTTGCATTTTCTGGCCAATGAAATTGATAAACCAGTTCTCCTCTATGCTCAACTCTTGCCGAATGTCTACATTTGTCTTTTTCTCTGTCCAGGGTATTCTGAGGATCTTTCTGTAACATTTTAACAACCATTTCCCCATATTTCGCATGTTTATTTAGTTCTCTAGAACAAAAACATCTATTGCCTAGATGTCAACCGTGGTTTCATTAAACTATCCTGCCCACAAAACTAACAACAAATACCTTCTACTAACATCCTCAAAGTTGTTAATAGATTGTTGAATTACCATTCCACATTGACCCTTGTTAGTAATGACAACAATATATTGTTGAATTACCATTCCACATTGACCCTTGTTAGTAATGACCACAATAGATTGTTGAATTACCATTCCACATTGACCCCTGTTAGTAATGACCACAATAGATTGTTGAATTACCATTCCACATTGACCCTTGTTAGTAATGACCACAATAGATTGTTGAATTACCATTCCACATTGACCCTTGTTAGTAATGACCACAATAGATTGTTGAATTACCATTCCACATTGACCCTTGTTAGTAATGACCACAATAGATTGTTGAATTACCATTCCACATTGACCCTTGTTAGGAATGACCACAATAGATTGTTGAATTACCATTCCACATTGACCCTTGTTAGTAATGACCACAATAGATTGTTGAATTACCATTCCACATTGACCCTTGTTAGGAATGACCACAATAGATTGTTGAATTACCATTCCACATTGACCCTTGTTAGTAATGACCACAATAGATTGTTGAATTACCATTCCACATTGACCCTTGTTAGTAATGACCACAAAAGATTGTTGAATTACCATTCCACATTGACGCTTGTTAGTAATGACCACAATAGATTGTATTGCTTTCAGGTTAACATCTATAATAAATAATATCTCATTCACAGGAGATCCATGCAATAGTGTTTATTGAATGTTTTACAAAGTGTCAGTATTTCTAAAGTGTTTTTTGTTCTCACTGGTTGAACACACTAAACCTTCCTGCAAGGTTTTATCGCTTTCCATCCCACTTATTTTCTATTTTTTTTATCGACGGTCCACTATCACTTCTACCTGGTCACTTCTACCTGGTCACTTCTACCTGGTCTTTCTGCTTGTGAAAACAAAATGTCCGACTGAATATCGCACGGAATCCACAATTCATTTTCTAGCAGATGAAAGTAATCATGGAGACGATTATTGGCTCCAGTAAGTAGTCGAACAGAAAGAATAGCACCTTATTATAGGTTTCGTTTTCAGACAAGAGGAGCACACCCCCCCCCCCCTTCTTCCCCCCAATCGTGGCCACACAGAGGATATTTTTCTGGGTGTAACGTGCGATAAGTAGATCGGATACCAATATCACAATCGTTAATACTTTCTCTAGATATTTAGTAAGAGGGAGTGAGGCAGGGATGTGTATTATCCCCTTGTCTATTTAAATATCTACACAGAGCAAATATTCAAAAAGATAGAGGGGATGCCAGGGCTTGTCGTTGGAGGAGGGGCAATGAATAATCTGAGATATCCGGATAATACAGTTTAATGGCAGAAAGTTAGCAAGATTTATAGGAGCTTGTGACAACAGTATATAAAATAATTCAAGAGTTTTGATCAGACATAAACATCAAGAAAACAAAGACTATGATAATTGGGAAAATTGACAAGAAACCAGGTACGCAGATAAAAATAAAAGATCAACTATCGGAACAGGTACAGAGTTTCTCCTATCTCTAGGTCATATAATAACGGAAGATCGTAGCTGTGAAAATTAATCAAAAAGGGAGTAGGTATGGCCAAGACGGTATTTGACAACATGCGACACATACTGACATCCAAACAGATAAATCAGATTTGAAAATTGTCAGGTGTTATGTATACTCGTTACTACTTTATGGCTCAGAAACATGGACAAGCTGGAAAGAGTATTGGAGCCTTCGAAATGTGGGTATATAGAAGATTGGGTGGCATTTCTTGGAAAGAGAAGAAAACAAATCTGAAGGTATTGGAAAAGTTGGGAGTGAAAAGAGAATTAATGACCGAAATCTGGGTTAGACAGTTACGTTTTGTTGGCTACACAACAATACATACCTCCTTGTTGAAGACCATACTAGAGGGTAGAGGGTAGAGGGTAGAGGGTAGAGGGTAGAGTGGGAGGCAGTCGTTCAAGAGGCAGACAAGTGGGTGGATAACATCAGGAGATGGACTGAAAAAAGCCTCTCAGTTCGCACTATTACAGCAAGAGATAACAGTACACTGGAGAACCATTGAAGCCGACCTTCGATGCGGAGATGGCACTTGAACTGACCAGCCGATCTTCGATGCGGAGATGGCACTTGAACTGACCAGCCGATCTTCGATGCGGAGATGGCACTTGAACTGACCAGCCGATCTTCGATGCGGAGATGGCACTTGAACTGACCAGCCGATCTTCGATGCGGAGATGGCACTTGAACTGACCAGCCGATCTTCGATGTGGAGATGGCACTTGAGCTGACCAGCCGACCTTCGATGCGGAGATGGCACTTGAGCTGACCAGCAGATCTTCGATGCGGAGATGGCACTGAACTGACCAGCCGATCTTCGATGCGGAGATGGCACTTGAGCTGACCAGCCGACCTTCGATGCGGAGATGGCACTTGAGCTGACCAGCCGATATTCGATGCGGAGATGGCACTTGAGCTGACCAGCTGACCTTCGATGCGGAGATGGCACTTGAGCTGAGATGTAGAAATAGTATATAAGTTCCTGAAACTGCGGATTGGTCCGCCATTTTGTTCTGCATTTGAACTTGGCAGCGAGTACAGTCTAGTAACTATGGCAACCTAAAACGCTAAACAGGTCCGAACGACCTTGCTAACAGCACAGACATGTCTTGTATTTTCTGTGTAGCTGTTTGAGAGATCCAGTTGCACAACAGTACGGTTGAGTAGGTAGGAAAACATCAACAACAAAAAATGATTGTGTATACGACATGAGATCGGCTTCAGGTGAGCGCAGTAAAGATGTCAATAAGGATCAAAGTGACTGGTCTACCTGCAATCATGGCATTGACCTATATAAATATGTCACTATCATATTGTTGTGTCAGTTCAGGGGATTCCAGAATAAATATAGAGATCATGGAAGAGCAAACGTCGAATGAGATGCTCCTACATTGTTCAATGATAATGCTATTTAAAATAATCAGCTAATCAATGTTAACTACCGTTATTTACAACGCCGTGTAGCATTTTTGATGTTCTTAAAGGAGGAAGACGTGGCCTATTATTAGCTGCCCATCCCAAGCGAAGATGGCCACATCAACAGACGAGTTTGCCTTGATGATGTAACTTACGCTGTATTTGGATGATAGTGAGGAAGCGGCTGCGCTGGTCATCGGCCTCACTCTCTGGTCCCGAGTTACCTTGGACGAGTGGCAAGACATTAGTCAAGACGACTGGAGACAACTCAGGATGCAAGCACTCTGAGCCCATCTCCCGTGAGACCAGGGATCACTCAGGCCCCACGTCGGTGAGACCAGGGGTCACTCAGGCCCCCACCTCTCGTCAGACCAGGGGTCACTCAGGCCCTCACCTCTCGTGAGACCAGGGGTCACTCAGACCCCCACCTCTCCTGAGACCAGGGGGTCACTCAGGCCTCACCTCCCGTGAGACCAGGGGTCACTCAGGCCCCCACCTCCCGTGAGACCAGGGGTCACTCAGGCCCTCACCTCCCGTGAGACCAGGGGTCACTCAGGCCCCACCTCTCGTGAGACCAGGGATCACTCAGGCCCTCACCTCTCGTGAGACCAGGGGTCACTCAGACCCCCACCTCTCCTGAGACCAGGGGGTCACTCAGGCCTCACCTCCCGTGAGACCAGGGGTCACTCAGGCCCCCACCTCCCGTGAGACCAGGGGTCACTCAGGCCCTCACCTGCCGTGAGACCAGGGGGTCACTCAGGCCTCACCTCCGTGAGACCAGGGGGTCACTCAGGCCTCACCTTCAGTGAGACCAGGGGTCACTCAGGCCCCCACCTCTCGTGAGACCAGGGGTGACTCGGGCCCCACCTCCAGTGAGACCAGGGGTCACTCAGGCCTCACCTCCCGTTAGACCAGGGGTCACTCAGGCCCTACCTGCCGTTAGACCAGGGGTCACTCAGGCCTCACCTCCAGTGAGACCAGTGGTCACTCAGGCCTCACCTCTCGTGAGACCAGGGATCACTCAGGCCCCACTTCTCGTGAGAACAGGGGTCACTTTGAAACTTGTGGGTTTCGAAAGTCCACCGTTCCTGTTCACCACCTTGGAAGGCAAGTGCCTGACCTCTCGACCACAGCGACCCCAGCGACCACAGCGACCACAGCGACCCCAGCGACCACAGCGACCCCAGCGACCACAGCGACCCCAGCGACCACATCGACCACAGCGATCCCAGAAGACTCGTGTAGACAACCAGTGTTGCATTCCAGTCGTGTAGTTTGGCCCAAAAGGGACCAGCGGGCGATTGGGATGTTCATGCCCCAACCAACCCCCGCCCAAGTCACCCCGTGCAGTCATGCTAGCCCTGTAGGGGTCTGGACTGGTGGATCTGGGCTTGTCATTGGCCCGCTCTTTCCTGACCAGAGGGCCAGTACTGATCTGGAATGATGATTTCCCTAGCTCCGCCCTGGTGCATACAACTCCGTCTGCCTCTACTCTGTAGTGTTTAATTGGACATTTGCTGCAATTTTAGATGTGTATTATTGATATTGCTGGATATCTTTCAAAGATTTAATAGATCTACCTCACATCTTAGACGCATTGAACTATGTGAGACTAGCCCGCGCGTCATAGCTAGCTGTTTACGTCACGGTCAGTCAATGAGCTGATCATTCGCCTCCAAGTATAAGTTCTGGAAACAGACTGCACCCGGGCAGACTAGCTGAGCGAATATCGACCAACGAGTGAAGGCATACTCGATCTCCAAAAGGCCATACTGACACTAGATGTGCCCGACTGAATGGCGCAGGTAGTGCAACCGTTCTATAAACCACACCATAAAGTGACGGAAGCTGGAAGATTTGTTAAGGAAATATATATCGAACGTACATACATTGGATGAACACGAGAAGCGACGTTTTGCTGGTCCTCTAACTGACCACTTCAGCCGTGGAACCAACAAGATGCAAATCGATATTTAATGAAGCTCTTGGTCCAACTGAACTGAACTGAAGACCGGAATAAACTCAAACATATTTTAGTCACCTACCAGCAAACACAACATCTCCTTCTCCACAGGAGTAGTGAATATAAACAATATAATCACAATACACCGAGTAGTTGATCGTTTGTAAAAGCTGGGATGGATAGTTCAAGGTTGCTCGGGTCTTCTAGCTTGTGTACACAATGGTCCAGTACCAGTAGAGAATACAAACTAGATTTCTGGAACTTGTCATCATAAAGCCAAGTTGGCAACTCTCTAGCAGAAAGTTAGTTCAGTTATCTATCTCCACTTTTGGCCTCTTTCATTCTGTCAATGCAGTGCAATTGATTCTGTCCTCGGATGTCGATTTAACATATTAAAAAAAAGCAGCAAAAACAATTCATTCTAGAACCAAATAATATCATAAAATGCCCGAACAAAATAAAAAGAAAAGCCGAACGACCTGTCCAACACTAAACCCTTCCCTCTTTCCTCCGCCACAAAAAAAATTAAAATTAAAGAAGCCAAATTAATTATCTCACGACAGAAAATTGAACTACAACTATGACCATATTTTCGTAGATTTGGTTTATAAAGGTCAAACATTGCTATTTTTGTAGACAAACTGAAATCAGAGAAAACAAAGAAATAGCGAACCTGCTTTAGAAACAAGGATGACTAGACTAGCTTTAAAAACTAGGCATTGAACCTGGAGATAGTTAAACAGGAAAGCACAGCAAATGTTAAGTTAAACGGGATATACACAGTTATTTGTTGCAGAAATAAAGCAAATAGGCAACCTTCACAAAGGCTGAGATAGGCCGGCTGCCACACCACCGTGTTGACAGGGCTGCCACACCATCAAACAGCAAGATTACCATGTTTCCCGGGGTCCCATACGACCACGATGTCAGGGCTGCCACACCAGCATCTAGAGCAAGATTATCACACGAGCATTGTGACAGGGCTGCCACACCACCACGTTGACAGGGCTGCCACACTACTCTAATAGCGAGTTTACCGTAAAGTAGTCAAAAAGACAGTCTGTGGTTGAAAAGAGCAAGTCTCGTCAGACATGATAGGAGATTCAGAATACGGTGTGTCGGTTTGACTTTTTGGGACAGCAACCCAGAGCTGACTGCTAGCGTCAGGGTCAGCGACCCAAAGCTGACTGCTAGCGTCAGTTCTAACAACCCAGAGCTGACTGCTAGCGTCAGGGTCAGCGACCCAAAGCTGACTGCTAGCGCCAGGATCAGAGAAACCCTTTTCTATCTCCCTGTGGCGATCCTGGATGACAGACTTGCTAAAGAGAATGGATTGAAAAGGGAAGGCTAAGACGGTACCAAAAATGCTTGCTGAAGTCGGATGTGTCCGAAAGTTGCAAATATCGCAGTCAAGCTGTAAACGCCGACACATAATAGTATGCCGTGTCCGGGGAGGTCAAAATTATTCTGTAAGGGTCATGATCGATTGTAGTGCTGGAGCAATGCAGCATGGCCAGTATAGTATTCTGCTTCTTATGTCATACTGCCCTCGCCATACGGCGTCGCCTAGAGGCTGGATGCGTAGATTTCTTGTTATCGCCAGGTAGGAGGCCTGTGCTGTCGTTAGGTGTAACTTCCTGAGACCTGAGAGTATCAGAGACACTATCGATCCACCAACAGGTCTGCCCTTCTCGAGGACAGAAAACTTCATATTGCATGCTGTTACTGCAGGCTGGTGATAATGACCAACGAACTCGATCTAATGGGCTTCAATGTAGTTACTAACTGGATTTGTCCCCACTGTCTGCCTGAATGTGATGCCAGGGACTCTATTGACTTGCTAGTAAGGACCAAGATCGACATTAGTAACACAATATAGGAATAAATAGTGCATGTTTCAGCCTCCTCTTAGTTGAAAGAAGAACTCTAACGTGTTTCAAAATCGGTGTAGTTTGATAGTAGACACTGTTCGCCTTATGAATTATATGTGCCATATCTCTGTCCACTCTGCCGTCATCAGTGAACATACTACCTAGGTATTTAAACTCCCGTACTTGCTTGATACCAATATCACTGCTGTGGAGACTCTTCTGCAATTGTTCACGCGACATCCAGTTTCTATCTTGCCTGTGTTGATCTTCATGTCATATTCGCTACAGGCGAAATGGAGATAGTTCAGGTGATGTTGTATGTCTTCTCCATTTGGGTAAAAGATGACCTGATCATCAGTAAACAACAGTTCATTGAGCGACTCTTCGTGTCAGTTAGCCAACATTGTATCCATGTAAATTATGAACAGAAGTAGAGAAAGAACACAGCTCGGTCGTACACCACGCAGCACTGGAAACCAATTGGTCATACCTACCTGCATTCGTTCGTACTACACCTTTACTTTTTGCGTGCAAGAAACGCATGCCACCCAGTAGTTGATTCTCCACACCATATTTCTCCATTACCTCTCAAAGCCTACATCGGTTTACCCAGTCAAATTCCTTTTCCTGATCGATGGAGGCTATGTGTACCTTCTTATTGAATTCTATGGTTTTTTTCACTGATCTGTTTGAGTGTAAATATAGCATCCGTACATCCCATGTACAGTATCAATGATAATAAATAACTCAATGACTCAGGGACCAATTCACGCCATCCACAGTCAGAGACTTCACAGAACAAGGTATTTTGTGTTTGTGAGGTCGGGTGTTCAGTTGTCATTTACTTAATCTAGTGTTGGTATGAAGTGAACGTGCACAGGTTTCAGTAGCAGCCAGGTACGACGGTGCACGAAAACACCACTGAATACCAAACAGGCAACATCCAACTGTCTTACAACAAGTATTGACGGAGAGGAACAGACCATTCGCTGCAAAGAACTCTATCTACATAAAGCGGTCTCACCATCTAACACATAGGAAGCCTGTCAACAGCTCATGTCAACTTCAATGTGTGCACAAACCTATGCACGGCTCAAATAAATATCACATTCTTCTTCTTCTTCTTCTTCGTCTTCTCCTTCTTCTTCTTCTTCTTCTTCTTCTTTTTGTTCTTCTTCTTCTTCGTCTTCTTCTTCTTCTTCGTTCTCAATCTCCCACTACCAAACCCTGAAAGGGCTTAAGTAGCAGAATGTAGTCCAGTTAACGAAATGCGTTGTGTCGTAGTTTACAGCTTGGCTGCGATATTTGCATCTTTCGATCCAACACATCCGACTTTAGCAAGCATTTTTGAGTACCGGGCTAGCATTCCCTCTTCGATTCCTTCTCCTTGGCCAGTCTGCCCTGCTATCCAGGATCACCGCGTGGAGGTGTAGAAGGGTCTTGGCAGCTATGGGTCGCTGGTCCTGACGCTAGCAGTCAGCTATGGGTCGCTGACCACTGCAGCTCATGTGCTGCTCAGCATCTAATATCACATTCAAATAACATATGTAGAACTGGCGATATATTAAACCAAAAACACAATTACAGTGTAGATAAGAGAAATAGAAGAGAAAGCGAAAGTGTTTAGCAAACTCATACCGAGCAGACATTCGCAGAGAAGATAGTTCGTGGGAGAATCAGTTAGCGATACAACTGGGGACATTGTGGGGGATGGTGAACAAAGTCCAGGCAGCGTTTATCAAGCCTAACCGATCTGGTGTCCCATTTAAAACAAATATTTGTTAAGGCCTCCTACCCCAGCCTCCATCCCCAGCAATCATCAGTATACCGAAATGAGAGTACCCCATTTATGAAATGATAAAAGAAAAGGTTATATAAAAAATGTTCATATATTTCACTTGTTCAAATATATACTCCAGCCAAAATTGCGGTCTTCCGAAGCTCAAGATGATGATAGCCATAAGACTCGAGAAATACATTTAATTTTAAAAAAACCTCGTTCACTCCTGACCTGACCGATAATCCTGCGCTACGTGTGAGTTAGCTAATTGAACACTATCTTCTTCTATATTTGTTAACAGACGTCTCAAATCTCCAATCATATTTGTAATCGCAATCGTTGTTCTAGCACCTATAATAATAATAGCTGTCCATCGTTGTCGATGAGGACAGCCGACATCATCCTTGTCACAGATTTCCCTGTTGGGTGTGGGTGCGCATGTGGCTGAACAGGCCAATGCGAGCACGAAAATATCTGCTACATTTCGGGCACACGAGGTTTGTAGAAGGGGATGGTGTTCACGCTGCTCTGGATTTCCGCGTCTCGCGTCTGCTCTGGGCTTTCACAACACGGTCGTCTTCACCGGCAGCTACACCCGATTTGACTGCGCTTCTCCAGTCAGATCTGTTTTGCGCAAGACATGCCCAGGTGTCGATGTCTATCTGGCAACTTTTTAGTGAGTCCTTCAGACCGTCTTTAAAACGTTTCTTTGGGCGCCCTCTCTCGCGCCATCCCTCTCTCAGCTCGCCGTAGAGAAGCTTCTTTGGAAGCCGCTCGTCTGACATACGGACGAGGTGTCCGGCCCATCCTAGTCGTGCTTTCTCTAGCAGTGTATGGATGCTGGGCATGTTAGCCCTCGAGAGAACCTCGATGTCAGTGACACGCTCTTGCCATGGGATGTGGAATATTCGCCTCAAGCAACCTGTGTGGAAGTGGTTTAACCTCCTTGCATGTCCAGAGTATACAGTCCAGCTTTCGCAAGCGTATAGTAGGGTTGGAATGATGGTTGCACGGTAGACTTTGAGTTTGGTCTTGACGCTGATGCCACGACGTGCCCAGACCATCGAGCGCATTCTACCAAAGGCTGTGCTGGCCTTTGCTATTCTGCTTGCCACCTCATCGTCGAGGCTGACAGATATCGACAGCGTGCTGCCCAGATATGTGAATTTGTCTACGGCATTCAACGTCTGCCCACTGACTGTAGTCTCTGGTTTTGTGTACGGCATGCCTGGTGCTGGTTGTTACATGACCTCTGTTTTTTTGGCATTTATGGTCAGGTCAAAATTTTTGTATGCGGCAGAGAACTGGTCCATTCCAACCTGCATGTTCAGTTCTGAGCTGCTCATTAGAGCGCAGTCGTCAGCAAATACAAGTTCCCTGATTATGTCACCAGCCATTTTGGTTTTGGCCTTCATTCTTCTGGAATTGAGAAACGTTTTAGAGATTGCACCGCTGTCCTGTACACGAGCACACATGCCTTCGTTTAGCTGTTTCACCATTGTTATGAACTTGTTGGGGCAGCCAAACTTAGCCATTATCATCCACAGCCCTCCTCTGTTAACTGTATCAAATGCCTTTGTCAAATCAATAAATGAGGTGTACAAGGCCTGATTTTGTTCTCGACACTTCTCTTGTACTTGGCAAAAATCATGTTCACTGTTCCTCCTCCGGCTCTGAATCCACATTGGCTTTCAAGGTGTTTGTTGAGCCTGTTTAGCAGTAAGCGCGCTAGGATCTTGCCTGCTACGGAGAGTAGCGATATTCCACGATGATTGTCGCATTCCTGACGGTTGCCTTTTCTTTTGTACAGGTGAACGATTGAGGCGTCCTTTAGCTCCTGCGGAATTTTTCCTTCAGCGCACATGTGACAGAAGAGTTCAGTGATCCTTCTGGTGAGGGATGGGCCAGCTGTCTTATATACCTCTGCTGGTATTGCATCAGCTCCTGGAGGTTTTCCTATAGATAGTGAACTGATTGCCCTGTCGACTTCCTCTTCAGAGGTGACTTATCCAACGCCAGGTTCAGTTCCACCTGCGGCATTCGCCGTATGGCCTCTTCATTTATGGACGATGGGTGGTTTAGTATTTTGTAGAAGTGGTCTACCCATCTGTCTAGAATCTGAACCTTATCTGTTAGCAGTACCCCATCCGCAGTGCGAACTGGAGTATTACTAGAGGGCTGCGGGCCGTAGAGAGCTTTCAGTGCCTCGTAAAACCGTTTGGTGTCATGACGCTAGGCAAACATCTCAATTTCGTCAGCTCTTTTGCTGAGCCAGGAGTCTTGCATCTCTCTAAGCCTGGTCTGGACAGCTTTGCGAGCAGTATTGAAGGCAGCTTTTGCTGAGCCAGGCGTCTTGCATCTCTCTAAGCCTGGTCTGGACAGCTTTGCGAGCAGTATTGATGGCAGCCTTTGCTGCCGGAGATGGTGTGTCCCTCTGGTATTCTCTGTGCGCTTCATGTTTTGCATCGATAAGGCCCTGTATTTCCAGATCGTTCTCATCAAACCAGTCCTTATGCTTGCGCGTGAGTGGGCCAATGTGTTTAACAGCTGTATCGTAGAGTGTGTTTCTCAATGATGCCCAGTTCTCTTCGATGTCGTTCTTTTCAAAACGAATCTCAGATAGTCTGCCCTCAAGCTCTTCCTGGAAGCCTCCTCTCGTGTGTTCGTATTTCAGCTGAGAGACATTTAGCCTCCTCGGTGGTTTCTTTCCCTGGGGGCGCATTTCGGGCTGGATCTTGAAGTTTAGCTTGACAATGACAAGTCGATGGTCGGTCCAACATTCTGCACCACACATACTCTTCGTTACCATAGCATCCGCTTGATCCCTACGTCTGATGATAATGTAGTAAATGAGGTGCCAGTGGCGAGACCTTGGGTGCATCCATGTGGTTATATTTCGGACAGGTAGTCGGAAAGCTGTGTTTGTAATGAGTAGTTCATTTGCGGCACATGTCCTCAGAAGGAGCAGTCCGTTACTTTTGCATTTTCCGATACCATGTCTGCCAATGGCCCCCTCCCAGGCTGTATCATCACTATTAAACTTAACCCGCCCTGTACTGAATATGGTGTGGAAAATACTGTAATAAGCAGTTGAGTTTCTTGCTAAAGGAGATGATAAGACGGCCTTTTATGGATCCCCACTTTGTTACAATGAACTTGATTGGCCATACTTCTGCCTCAAAACCATTTTCTAGCACACTTTTCCTTGCTGAGAAATCTTGCATTTACTTCAAGGATCAACCTCCTTTTCTGCTATTTTGAGTTCCTGCACATTTTAAAATCTAATAATCCTATTATTCTTAACATCCTCCATATGACAACAACATCTTCTAAATGACAGCAACATCCTCCAAATGACAATAACATCCACCAAATGACAACAACATCCTCCATATGACAACAACATCCTCCAAATGACACCAACATCCTCCAAATGACACCAACATCCTCAAAATGACACCAACATCCTCAAAATGACACCAACATCCTCCAAATGACACCAACATCCACCAAATGACACCAACATCCTCCAAATGACACCAACATCCTCCAAATGACAGCAATACATTTCCAAATCTGCATCTTTCAGCCCGTCCTTGCGTAACTGTAGGACTCATACATTTACGGCCACAGAGTTTGTTTTTAAACATTTCTCATTTGGCGAGGAATTCCATGTTAGCTCCTTCCACTTTAATTAAAGAAATCGTTTCCTTGCAGTTTACGAAAGATACCATTTTACTTTTGGTACAACTTTCAATCCAAGTTTGAAATAACTTCCTCCGCGACATGTCCACACTTCTCTAATCTAATATATAAGATGGACAAGGCTTCACTGCCACTAGCTGAGCTGTTATCAAGTTGCCATCAATGTCGGGATGGTTGTCAATCAGGACTAAGCTGATTATCTATATTATCCGCCATCTCATCAATTCTCCTAGACAAAATATCATTAGTCAGTGGGACAGAGATGGCTATGTTTCTTGGACCGTGGAACTGATCACCTCTCGTATAACTAGTAACATTACTGTTCCTCCCACACATTGGGGCCTATCACATTTTGCAATCACTAGTGATATTCTAGAAGATTCCTTGAGTCCTTTATCCTTCTGACCAATAACTATTGTATACATACTTAGCAGTATATTGCGCATTGCAAACTTTTGCTTTAATCCTGGAAGTAAGAAATATTTTTGGCCAACATTATCAACCTGCTCCATAAAATATTCCTGACATCTGAACGGATTCAATGCCTCGTAGGGCAATAGACGCACATTGGTAGTAGTTGATTTGTGACAGAAGCTACAAAAACAATATTTCAAATAATCAAATGAAGATTGTGGACATTTTCTCTTTACGCGTGACATTTCAAATATATCCTAGCTGGTTTTTAGTGGAATGACATCATCTACTTGAGTGTACAACCATATGTTCTGTCATGTGTGTGAGGCTGAAACAATTCTTTATTGTTTGGATTTGAACGAGTCATGTTCACGCAGGCTCTAAATTTGTTCTTCAAATTCTAAAGACAGTCTTAAATTAATGTTAAATTTTAAATAATATGCCCTAATACAACATATTTTAATACTTGCACGTTTGAAAATTAATAATTGCAAATACATAGCAGACTAGTTTATCAATTTATGTCTGAAACAATTGTTTTTCCACCATTATTAACATCTCTCAAATATACTGAAGCGATCACGAGTCTGGTCAACGCCCCCTGAGGTAAGATCTCCCTCCAAAGATTATTATACTTCCTTTTCCAATAATAATTGTTATATGTCCCATGACGAGGCAAGTGTCCCCTGACGAGGCAAGTGTCCCCTGACGAGGCAAGTGCCCCCTGACGAGGCAAGTGTCCTCTGACGAGGCAAGTGTCCCCTGACGAGGCAAGTGTCCCCTGACGAGGCAAGTGTCCCCTGACGAGGCAAGTGCCCCCTGACGAGGCAAGTGCCCCCTGACGAGGCAGACGCATGTGACAAGGCAAACGACCCCTGACGAGGCAAGTGCCCCCTGACCAAGCAGACGCATGTGATAAGGCAAACGCCCCATGGCGAGGCAAACTCTCACTGACTCGGCAAACTCCCACTGACTCGGCAAACTCCCACTGACTCGGCAAACTCTCACTGACTCGGCAAACTCCCACTGACTCGGCAAACACCCCCTGGCGAGGCAAACTCCCACTGACTCGGCAAACTCCCACTGACTCGGCAAACACCCCCTGGCGAGGGAAACTCCCACTGACTCGGCAAACTCCCACTGACTCGGCAAACGCCCCCTGGCAGGCAAACGCTCCCTGGCGAGGCAAACTCACACTGACTCGGCAAACTCACACTGACTCGGCAAACTCCCACTGACTCGGCAAACTCCCACTGACTCGGCAAACTCCCACTGACTCGGCAAACACCCCCTGGTGAGGGAAACTCCCACTGACTCGGCAATCTCACACTGACTCGGCAAACGCCTCCTGGCGAGGCTAACGCCCCCTGGCGAGGCAAACGCCCCCTGGCGAGGCAAACTCACATTGACTCGGCAGACTCCCACTGACTCGGCAAACGCCTCCTGGCGAGGCAAACTACCACTGACTCAGCAAACGCCTTGTGTTGTTGTCTCTATTGTCAATCCATCAGTCTGTAGTGTTTCTATAAGACTACTAATCCATAATTTATTGGTCTTCTATGTTCTCTGAGGTCCTGCTGGTTTGTGTTACAAGCTCAATCGTAGCAATACTAGCAAAGATGTGCCTTAGTGGAACTCACGCAGACATTGAGAAAGAAGGATTAACGGAAATATGCGATCGGTGAAGAACGCTGCCAGGTCAGAAATAGGGAGTAGTGTCAGTGTTGTGTCGGGGACTGAATGGAGAGACACGTTAGTTACACTTTAACCTGCTAAGCATGTCGAAAGAGGCGACTAGGTAATGTTGATCATAACACTAGCTACCTCATCTGTACAAGAGGCCACAAGTCAAATAAATTAAAGACCTTCTCACACCGTGGTACAAGAGGCCACATGTCAAATAAAGTAAATACCTTCTCACCCCGTGGTAGACGAGGCCACAAGTCAAATAAAGTAAAGACCTTCTCACCCCATGGTAGAAGAGGCCACAAGTCAAATAAAGTAAATACCTTCTCACACCGTGGTACAAGAGGCCACATGTCAAATAAAGTAAATACCTTCTCACCCCATGGTAGACGAGGCCACAAGTCAAATAAAGTAAAGACCTTCTCACCCCATGGTACAAGAGGCCACAAGTCAAATAAAGGAGAGACCTTCTCACCCCATGGTACAAGAGGCCACAAGTCAAATAAAGTAAATACCTTCTCACCCCAGGGTACAAGAGGCCACAAGTCAAATAAAGTAAAGACCTCTTCACCCCATGGTACAAGAGGCCACAAGTCAAATAAAGTAAAGACCTTCTCACCACATGGTACAAGAGGCCACAAGTCAAATAAAGTAAAGACCTTCTCACCACATGGTACAAGAGGCCACAAGTCAAACACAGTAAAGACCTTCTCACCCCAAGGTACAAGAGGCCACACTTCAAATTAAGTTTAGACCTTCTCACCCCATGGTAGAGGACTCCACACCCCATGATAGAAGACTCCACACCCCATGATAGAAGACTCCATACCACGTGATAGAAGACTCCACACCCCATGATAGAGGACTAACCCCAACCCCTCCCAAGATAGAAGACTCCACACTCCATGATATTAGACTCCACACCCCGTGATAGAAGACTCCACACCCCATGATAGAAAACTCCACACCCCGTGATAGAAGATTCCATACCCATGATAGAAAACTCCACACTCTATGATAGAAGACTCCATACCCCATGATAGAGGACTCCACCCCCCCCCCCCCCACCCCCATGGTAGAAGACTCCACACCCCACAGTAGAAGACTCCATACCCCACAGCAGAAGACTCCACACGCCATGATAGAAAGTCCATACCCCACAGTAGAAGACTCCACACACCATGATAGAAGACTCCATACCCCACAGTAGAAGACTCCACACCCGATGATAGAAAAGTCCATACCCCACAGTAGAAGACTCCACACCCCATGATAGAAGACTCCACACCCCCACAGTAGAAGACTCCACACCCCCACAGTAGAAGACTCCATACCCCCACAGTAGAAGACTCCACACCCCCGCAGTAGAAGACTCCACACCCCATGATAGAAGACTCCATACCCCCATAGTAGAAGACTCCACACCCCATGATAGAAGACTCCATACCCCCACAGTAGAAGACTCCACACCCCATGATAGAAGACTCCATACCCCCACAGTAGAAGACTCCACACCCCATTATAGAAGACTCCATACCCCCACAGTAGAAGACTCCATACCCCCACAGTAGAAGACTCCATACCCCCACAGTAGAAGACTCCATACCCCCACAGTAGAAGACTCCATACCCCCACAGTAGAAGACTCCATACCCCCACAGTAGAAGACTCCACACCCCATGGTAGAAGACTCCACACCCCACAGTAGAAGACTCCACACCCCACAGTAGAAGATTCCACACCCCATGGTAGAAGACTCCACACCCCACAGTAGAAGACTCCACACCCCACAGTAGAAGACTCCACACCCCACAGTAGAAGACTCCACACCCCACAGTAGAAGACTCCACACCCTACAGTAGAAGACTCCACACCCCATGGTAGAAGACTCCACACCCCACAGTAGAAGACTCCACACCCCACAGTAGAAGACTCCACACCCCACAGTAGAAGACTCCACACCCCATGGTAGAAGACTAATTAAACAAGCACATCTCAAAAGCAAGAACCTGCTGATGTTCTAATTTGTTCGTAGGTGGAATCGAATCTGGAATATCCTCAAGTATATTTATCTGATAATGAAGAACAGTTATTTGAAAACGACCACCCTACTGTGAGGTAATTGCGTTGAATAAAACAGATTTCTCTTATTTTGTAAAATGCAACTTATGAGAGTTGTGAATTGGATAACGTAATATCTATTATATCGATGCCTGCCTCAGTCTCGGACATGAGCTTCCTGTAAGGAGGCAAGCTGTAGTAGGGTCTCTTTGCTTCACTTGGAGCCAAAAAAACTAACCGTTGTCTTCATTTTCAAACACAATTTCTGACCAATAACTAGCTGGGTAAACGTATAGAAGACCAGCTATCTTGACCCGTGGACTAGACATTAGTTCTGCTTGCACTATTCTGACCCGTGGACTGGACGCCAGTTCTGCTTGTGTCAGTCTTGAAGCGAGGCGGCGACGAGATCCCACTTGCCGTGATGGCCTAGTCTGAACACTCAGTCTGTACTCCAACACCTCTACAAATTGCCACGCAGGCGTGGCGTGCCATGTTTGTACAAGCCCAATTATCTTTGAGCGTTTCTAATCCAGAAAACTTAACACTGAAAAGATAACTCCATCCAAAGAAAGTGGTTGAACGCGGTCATAAATTAATAGTAAGTTATTGACATTAAGTTTAGAAGAAATATCTCGGACGGCCATGAAATGGCTATACCCGTGTGATATTCACTGAAAATTGGTTTAACCGAACGTTTTGAGACTGTTCTCTGTAATAAGCGCAGCTCTTTCTGTGTGCTTTGTCATTGCCACACCTTAACAATTAGTCTCCACTAAATTGTGGCTTATGACACAACGGTAAATCAAAGAAGAAATATCCAGGCGACTTTTCCCAAATGAAGATTGTAATGTAGTATCAAACGATTCCCGTATTCCTCTCACAAAGTTCAAAGTTAAATCAAATAATGTGTTGCCACTGAAAAATATAATTTTTTAAATGACTAATAATTTTCGCTGACACTTATAATAGGAATGCAGACTTGTAGTTTGTAATAAAGATCGCTGATGGTTAAGATAGACATGACTATATTGATGATTTCAGTTAAGGGCACTAGTGAGTCTCCAGGCTTGAAGTGGAACGTGACAGAGCGGAGGGGCTTGCATACCCGGACTACTGGTGCAACCTATGACCTAGTAACTGATGAGTTCCGACTGATTTTTCAAATTGTCAACTTTGTCTTCATCTGCGAGATTATTGACTTGTTTGGTACAGGGACTAACATCGTCAACATTGTGTGTTTTGTGAGGCAAGGGTTGCATGACCCAGTCAACATCTCGCTACTAGGTACGGTCTAACAGCCCACTCTCTTGTGGTACAGTCGCTGCTAGGTACGGTCTAACAGCCCACTCTCTTGTGGTACAGTCGCTGCTAGGTACGGTCTAACAGCCCACTCTCTTGTGGTACAGTCGCTGCTAGGTACGGTCTAACAGCCCACTCTCTTGTGGTACAGTCGCTGCTAGGTACGGTCTAACAGCCCACTATCTTGTGGTACTATCACTGCTAGGTAAGGTCTAACAGCCCACTCTCTTGTGGTACAGTCGCTACTAGGTACGGTCTAACATCCCACTCTCTTGTGGTACAGTCGCTACTAGGTACGGTCTAACAGCCCACTCTCTTGTGGTACAGTCGCTACTAGGTACGGTCTAACAGCCCACTCTCTTGCGGTACAGTCGCTACTAGGTACGGTCTAACAGCCCACTCTCTTGTGGTACAGTCGCTACTAGGTACGGTCTAACAGCCCACTCTCTTGTGGTACAGTCGCTGCTAGGTACGGTCTAACAGCCCACACTCTTGTGGAACAGTCGCTGCTAGGTACGGTCTAACAGCCCACACTCTTGTGGTAAAGTCGCTGCTAGGTACGGTCTGACAGCCCACACTCTTGTGGTAGTCGCTGCTAGGTAAGGTCTGACAGCCCACACTCTTGTGGTACAGTCGCTGCTAGGAACGGTCTGACAGCCCACACTCTTGTGTTACAGTCGCTGCTAGGTACGGTCTGACAGCCCACACTCTTGTGGTACAGTCGCTGCTAGGTACGGTCTGACAGCCCACACTCTTGTGGTACAGTCGCTGCTAGGTACGGTCTGACAGCCCACACTCTTGTGGTACAGTCGCTGCTAGGTACGGTCTGACAGCCCACACTCTTGTGCTACAATCGCTGTTAGGTACGGTCTCCCAGGCTACACCTGCGTGGCACATCATTCCAATGGTGATCTCCCGTGTAGTTGATATTAGTCATTATTATCTTCTATGGGCAGGTACTATTTTATGTTAAGTGTGCTCTCTTCAAAGTTACTTGAACTTCTTTATGTGCCTTGCCATTAATAAATATATCTGGGACATTTTCCCACACTAAAGATGTCCGTTATATATCTTGACCTGATCAAGGTGTCACGTTATTCCTAAATGTCCTATAGCTTTCTTCCTAATTTGATGCATGCTGTCAGGTATACTTGCTGTCATGTATGCTTGTTGTAATGTAAACTTGCTGTCATGTATACTTTTTTTTGTTTCTTTTTGCCTTATTTCTCTATTCTCCAAGGTGGTATGCGTTGCACTATGTTTTAATTTTGCGCCGTTGGCCCAGTGCATCCGATTTCGGCATGTATTTTATGTAAGGGTCTGCTTCCTCCTGCGTTTTATAAGGGGAACGGGGAACGGCCAGTGCTGTGCTTGGGGAGCGAACCCAGCACCTTCGGTTTGTGAGCCGTGTCCCTTAACAACCAGCCAACGCCGTCCCCTCATGTATACTGAAGTTCCTGTCACTTCTTGTAGCCAGACGTACGATCAGTACAGTTTGTGCTCAATCCTCTGGGTTCATAATGCATTTATCATGTATGTAGTTTTCTGCATGCCCCATTCAGACACGTTCCTTCAGATCGACCTGCTTGTCCATGACCTCATTCAACTACTATGGCCTGTTGCTCTTGCCAACGGATGTCTGAGAACATGTTGGACAGACACATAGAAAGTCACATTAATTTTCTTTGACTTCACCTTTACAAATTCAAGCACATCATGACATTACTTACCATGATATGGCATGCCATCCGTGACATCATATTCTTTGACATCTCGTTCCATTGCATTCCATCCCATTATTTGAGAGAACATGACATCCCGTGAAATAACATTCCATGACATCTCATCTAATGACATGACATCCCATCCCATAACATGACATCCTATCCAACGATCTGACAACCCAACCCATGAAAAAAACATCTCATCCCATTACAAAACATCCCATCTCATGACAAAACATCTCAACGCATAACAAAATATCCCATCCCATAGCAAAACATCCTATCCCATAACATGACATCCCACCCCATGACATGACATCCTATCCCATAACATGACATCCCACCCCATGACATGACATGATGTTTCTCTCTTTCCTTTCTAAGCTACTCCTACGGGCTTTTCTAACGTTTCCAAAATTCTCTTCAACTAAGACACACTCGCAAATATCTTACAAGACACAATGTATATCCACTGTTTCAAGTCTGTACATATTACATGCGTTTACATTACAAACGTTTGTGTGCATGCCACCTGCAAGTAGTCCAGGCCACCACGTCTCAAGGCTTTCACTATGCACAACTGAAGGAGGTTAGGCTTATTGTATCGTGGTCACATGGATCAATAATGTAATAGGGTCGTATTAGCCTGGTAGTTGTCTAAGAATTTACTGACTTACACCAGACACTACACACCGACACAACTTTAATCACTGAAAACTCTAAGACTATCGCTAACCATTAAGCCAAATTATATGAATTATTTCCATGAATAATTGTGACACAATATCAACAAAGGAAAGAGAACTACTAACCTAATAATAATATGTTAATCTAACACAGAGGATTCAAGCAACTAGCTATTGATTTCGCCTCCGTAAACTAAAGTACCTAGATTATAAGTCTATCTCTACATCAACACAATTCATAAGCTCTAATACCATCTAGTTAAAACTTAGTGGTTCTAGTTAACTCGTTGTCCTCTGCCATTCTTCAGTCGTCGTCTAGGTGGGGATGAATCTGTCGACCTCCGTCCGGGCTGACTGTGCAAGACCAGGATTCAGGAAGAACACTTTTTGTCAAGAGACTTCGGGATTCTATCCCAGGATTCAGGAAGAACACGTTTTGTCAAGAGACTTCGGGATTCTATCCCAGGATTCAGGAAGAACACCTTTTGTCAAGCGACATCGGGATTATATCCCAGGATTCAGGAAGAACACCTTCTGTCAAGAGACATCGATCGTAGATGGGCCACTATTCTTCCATTAGACATCAATGCAATAGTGCTGGAGACCAGTCGGAATGCCTTCTAGATCAATCTCATTTCGTGCCGAAACGAACCTTTTCACTCGCATGTGGTGAGATCACTAACTCATGTGGTTTACAGGCTGTCCACCAGTTGCACCTTTGAGCGAGACGCATGGCTCTGGGTGTATGATGCGATAATAACCGCACAAATTCTCTCTCTCTCTCTCTCTCACGCTTTCTCTCTCTCTCTCTCTCTCTCTCTCTCTCTCTCTCTCTCAGAATCTCTCAAATTTCTCTGCATTGTCTTTTATAGATTATTTTCTTAGCTCTAGTAACACACATGACTGCTAGTGGTCCTCCTCAGGTGACTGGTTAGCCATCATTCTTATTTGGTCCCACCCAGTCTAGCCTCCCATTGGTTGCAGTATCTATAGGTCATTGTCACTTTAAGTGTGACAGCCTGCCAGGTGAGTCCTTATCGTCCGTTTAACCTCTACCACTTATGTCTGATACCAGAATGGTCAATCTGTCCCCCACCGCGCCACACTTGCCAAGTGTTCCCCTATCGTGAATATTTCCCTCTCGCTCTCTAACACGGTGTATAACACTGGAGTGACCTGGGCTCGTATACCAGCATTCAGGTAACTTTTGATTCCCAGCGAATACAGGCGCCAGCCAAATCTCACCTACTCTCAACGCGTAGGCTCCACATGGAACTGGTACTGTCACAACGTCTTGCTCGGCTTTTCATAAAAACGGTACAATTGGTTAATATTATTTCAATATTGTCGTCCTACGTGAAAACTCATTGTTAGGATCCATCGAGGGATTGATGGAGCTGAGAAATAAAGGTGACTTGCCCATGCAATCACCAAGCATATTAGGATTCTATTTTTCTTCCAAAAGACATAAATCATATTTTCATCCCAAGGTTTTTGACCCCGTGTTCTCTAAGTTTGACGAGTGATACCCCAAACAGTTGGTCCACCCACACCGAGTAACGACAGCAAATCCTAGCGGCTAGTGGTTGTTGGTTGGGATGATACTTTTCTAATCGTGTCCTAGTTATCTGATCCTTATTGGCACATCTGGCACTGCTTGTCAAACATAAGTAACGGATCCCTTTGTTTAGATACGTTTGGCGTTAGTATACTGGTGCTGATTGGAGGGGCAGAATAGGGTTAATGTATACTAGTGCTGACTGGGAGGACAGAATAGGGTTAATGTATACTGGTGCTGACTGAGTAGACAGAATAGGGTTAATGTATAATGGTGCTGACTGGAAGGGCATAATAGGGTTAATGTATACTGGTGCTGACTGAGTGGACCGAATAGGGTTAATGTATAATGGTGCTGACTGGAAGGGCATAATAGGGTTAATGTATACTGGTGCTGACTGAGTGGACAGAATAGGGTTAATGTATACTGGTGCTGACTGGAAAGACAGAATAGGGTTAATGTATACTGGTGCTGACTGGGAGGACAGAATAGGGTTAATGTATACTGGTGCTGACTGGGAGGACAGAATAGGGTTAATGTATACTTTCAATAATTTTGTCAAAGTGTATAAACGTGGTTGTCCATAGAGCTCACAATCCACCACGTGTTTGCTTGGTTGTCCATAGAGCTCACAACCCTACACGTGTTTGCTTGGTTGTCCATAGAGCTCACAACCCATCACGTGTTTGCTTGGTTGTCTATAGAGCTCACAAACCATCACGTGTTTGCTTGGTTGTCCATAGGGCTCACAACCCAATGCCGTTAAACGGATTGTATTCAAAGCCGGCATTTAAAGGGGGATCACGCTGCTTAGGTGAAGGCGTTCTGCAAGAGAGGCAATATGTCAATGATGCTCAATGCCTGATGATAATCTCATCTAGTCTGCCCTAAGGGGCCTGGGTTCGATCCTCATTACAGCAATGTTCATTACTCCGGGGAAGCAAACCCTTAGAAAATGCAAGAGGAAGCAGACACTACAGGAAAATGCATGCCGAAGTCGGATGTACTGGTCCGAGAGGCTCACAATAAACACTGCAGTGCAGCCAGTACACACCGCCTTGTGGAATAAAGAAAAAGGGCGAACCCAAAAAAATTAATAAAACAATCCATGCCTCTGTAGTTCATATTTTTCTGGATCAACGTCTTGCGCTAAAGCCAAGCTTGCCCTCCGCTACAGCCTCATGTATCAGCACAGCCTCATGTAGCAGGCGCCACAGTCTCATGTAGCAGGTGCTACAACCTCATGTAGCAGGTGCCACAGCCTCATGTAGCAGGTGCCACAGCCTCATGTAGTAGGTGCTACAACCTCATGTAGCAGGGGCTACAGCCTCATGTAGCAGGTGCTACAGCCTCATGTAGCAGGTGCTACAGCCTCAAGTAGCAGCACAGCTTCATGTAGCAGGTGCTACAGCCTCATGTAGCAGGTGCCACAGCCTCATGTAGCAGGTGCTACAGCCTCATGTAGCAGGTGCCACAGCCTCATGTAGCAGGTGCCACAGCCTCATGTAGCAGGTGCCACAGCCTCATGTAGCAGGTGCTACAGCCTCATGTAGCAGGTGCCACAGCCTCATGTAGCAGGTGCCACAGCCTCATGTAGCAGGTGCCACAGCCTCATGTAGCAGGTGCTACAGCCTCATGTAGCCGGTGCCACAGCCTCATGTAGCAAGTGCTACAGCCTAATGTAGCAGCACAGCCTCATGTAGCAGGTGCGCTGGGAGGGTGGGCGTTTTTCTCATTTGAACCTTTCTCCCCCCCACCCCCCCCCCCCCCCCCATTATTTGATTGTGGGTCTGGACGGAAATGCATATAGAAATGAGAAGGTATCTATCGATTTGTATCCTCCCTTCATCCAGGCTTGACCATCTCAGATCTGCTCAGTTTGGTGACGTTGATCTGGCACAATATCTCCGTGAACCCGCTGCTCTACCTGGCTGACATCCCGTTCGACTCTCAGGACACGGTCTACCTGACAGCAGGCATCCCTCATATTGGTTTTACTCGCGTGACTAGTTGGATCACCGCTTTCATCACTCTGGAGAGGTGCCTATGTATCGCTCTGCCACTAAAGGTTTGTAATTGTTGTATACCTGAAAGATTTAGGATCAAGAAAGCCGTGCCATATCGTGTACTTAGTTTAGTTTAGTTTAGTTTAGTTTAGTCGAAGAATCAACGTCATAGCACACTGTTTAACCCATAAGTGCTCTGTTCTTCTCCATATATTTGGAGAATCTCAGCACAATGCCCGATCTCCGTAGTACCGGGCGAGAATCCCGTAATAGATAGGCTAGATTTTTTATATGATTTTGAATTCAAATTCAAATAATTGTTTTAGATTATATGAAGCAAGCGCTGCCGGGTTCAAGGGTTATCGTATATCTAGAAGCAGACTGGCCTGCGAGGTTGTGACCTCAGAACTGGTTAGCCTGCTATCAAGTAATCGTTTTTGCTGTTTCAGGAGGACCCAGGCCGACCTTCATCAGAACGCCTGGGGATGTACGGACGCCACTGTTAACCTGATACCAGGAAAGGTAACCCAAGAGTTCGTGCTCAGTACCACTAACTTCGTCAACATTGTGAGGTTATGTTGTAGTACCCGGATACATTGTGAGGATGTGTAGTAATATTGAATACATTGTGAGGATGTAATACTGAATACATTGTGAGGATGTAATACTGAATACATTGTGAGGATGTAATACTGAATACATTGTGAGGATGTAATACTGAATACATTGTGATGATGTATACTAACACCGAGTGGCAATCGTTGCTGAAATGCAAGCACTCTACCGATGCACAACTTAATGCGGGGTCCCATGTTCTCCTGAAATCGGTTGTTTGCTGCTCCATCTCTTAAACAGATCCTCTGTATGATGGCACATTGATAGACGTCTGGTGCTGTCCTTTAGCACGGCCTATTTGAGTGGTGCTGGAGTTTCACTGAGAACCGCTGCCACCAGCCACCGGAGGGGTTCCTTTGGTTGAGAAGAGTATTATCGATGAAATCCTCCAAACTTGTCTCAATGGACCACTTACGAGACTTGTGCATGGATCTAGCTACATCTTAATTTCAATACGTTGCTGCGAAATGCTCTTATACAGTAAAGATGTCAGCTGTAGTGGCTGGGGACCTAAGTTTCACCTGGAGCCAGCACACGAGTCATCCTGCCGCCATCTAGTCTTACTGCAGACAGTAGTATATTATTAGAAGCCCTTGTCGTAAACATTACTAGTGCCCCACAGGTGCAGCGTCTGCGAATACATAAACAGGGAGTAGCCAGCCAGTGGTCGGTAGAGGATGGGATGGCCGGAAGGAACTAGTGTGGTCCATGAACGACTTTCGAGGATCTCCTTCATTATACGTTCTTGGTAATTTCTCAGAGACTTTCAGAACGTTCCAGACGAAATATTAGAAATAACATACCGTAACAGGAAGTTAAGATGTAATGAGTGTCTTCTTTGTTTTAGCTATCATAACTTGGTTGTCTGGTGTCACGTCAGCTATCATAACTTGGTTGTCTGGTGTCACGTCAGCTATCATAACTTGGTGATCTGATGTCACGTCAGCTATCACAATTTGATAGTCTCATGTCACGTCAGCTTTCAGACCTTTGTGGACTGATGTCATGTCTACTTCTTTACATACTTGTACATGGTGTAATGATGATCTGAACTTTGCATGATTGTATCGATATATCCATCCTGGTTTGTTGTCCTGTGCTCTGGGGATATCCATGTTGTTCTGTGTACATGGCAGCATAGATGTCCCGATTTCAAATTTTTTTTTATTCAATTATCACCTCAAAATGTCCTTTTCTTCAGATTAAAATAACCCTCACCTCAAAATGTCTTTTTCTTCAGATTAAAATAACCCTCACCTCAAAAAGTCCTTTTCTCCAGATTAAAATAACCCTCACCTCAAAAAGTCCTTTTCTCCAGATTAAAATAACCCTCACCTCAAAAAGTCCTTTTCTCCAGATTAAAATAACCCTCACCTCAAAAAGTCCTTTTCTCCAGATTAAAATAACCCTCACCTCAAAAAGTCCTTTTCTCCAGATTAAAATAACCCTCACCTCAAAAAGTCCTTTTCTCCAGATTAAAATAACCCTTCTCTCAAAATGTCCTTTTCTTCAGATTAAAATAACCATCACATCAAAATGTTCTCTTCTCTTCAGATTAAAACAATCATCACCCCAAACCGGGTCAAGGTCGTCATCATCAGCATCTTCGTGGTCATCTTCACCGGCAACGTGGCTCCCATCTACTACTCAACCAGGTTCGCCATGAAGAAGAGCCCGTTCCGCAACAAAACATGGCTGGGAATCGACGTTACAAAGGATCGAGAGATCGTAGAACGATACGCATTTGCGATAAACAACTGCGTTCTGCCCTTCACTGCGTTCATTGTCATCTCCGTCTCCACGGTGGTTCTGGTGGTCAAACTCAGGAGCAAAACAAAATGGCGTAAAAAGTCTACAGGGCCGGGTAGGTCAGATCCCATGTCTAGCAGAGATCAATCAGTTTCCAAGATGGTCGTCATGATATCCACGGTGTTCATCATCTGCTACACCCCAGTCTGTGTTATCTTCATCGGAATGATCATCGTGCCCACCCTCTCCATTGACGGGACGTACGGGAACATCTTCGGTATTGTCTTCTCGTTTGCTTACATCCTCGAGTCCATCAATGCGTCCTTCAACATTTTCATTTACTATCGGGTGAGCAGCAGGTACAGAGTGGCTTTCAGGCAGACCTTCTGTTGGGGCAGAGACAGCAGGCATGCCAGGACTGAAGGAAACACGACCATTCGGGGATTAGATTAAAGATCAATTTGTAGTTAAAAGATGCAAAATCAATATGCAGTTTTATTTTTAATTTTTTCCTCAGCAAGAAATGCTTCTAAATTAATTATATTCAACATAATTATGTAGCAGGTCCTTTGTAGAGCGTCGCTTTCACAACAGCTGATCTGTACGGCTCTCTATCTCTAGCCAGAACGTCTCTCCCACAACAGCCGATCTGTAAGGATCTCTATCTCTGGCCAGAACTCCCGCCGCTGTCTCTGTCATCTCCAGAACCTCCGTGATGTTCTTTGTTCATCTTCTCCTCGGCCTGTCTCTACCCCATACCCTCCAGTGTCGTTCTGCCTAGACTATTATGGTGTCTAATGTGGCCAAACTATTTTAGTTTTCGAGATAAGATAATGTGTCCTATCCATTTCATTTATGGTGTATGCATGTTTTCTTTTTGCTATCCATAGTATTTCGAGCACCCTCCTGTAGCATTTTAGTTCAAAAGATTAAATCCTTTTCTTAAGTGTCGTGTGGTGATCCATGTTTCACATCCGTAAGTTACCACCGGGAAGATGCAAGTTCGTAGAATTGTGTTCATCATTTTATTAGAGCTTTGCTATACGTTTTTCATTTTCTGCAACCTCTGCACTGCCATAGCCATTCCCCGCCTGACTTCCTTCAGGCAATCTCCATTGTGACTTATAATTGAGTCCATGTACTCAAAACGTGTGACTTTCTCAATCTCCATTCTGTCCTATAATTGAGTCCATGTACTCAAAACGTGTGACTTTCTCAATCTTCATTGATCTCCATTGTGACTTATAATTGAGTCTATGTACTCAAAACGTGTGACTTTCTCAATCTCCATTGTGACTTATAATTGAGTCCATGTACTCAAAACGTGTGACTTTCTCAATCTCCATTGTTACTTATAATTGAGTCCATGTACTTAAAACGTGTGACTTTCTCAATCTCCTGTTGTTCTAGTATAGCATTAGGAATGTTATTAATTAAATGTAAAAACAAATGGAAGATGTGACGGTAATTAAGGTAAAAAAGTTAATTATAACGTGAACAAATAGAAGTTAGTTACACAACTTTAACAAGAACAAAATAGATTCAGAACAGATCCAGATTAAAGCAGCTTTAGGCTAGCTGGCATCAAGTAATCTTGCCTGATTTAATACCATGCCCCAGGTTAGAAGTTAGACAGGCGTGTCCTTCTATTTGAACATTGTCACCAGGCTAGAAGTTAGACAGACGTGTCCTCCTATTTGAACATTGTCACCAGGCTAGAAGTTAGACAGACGTGTCCTCCTATTTGAACATTGTCACCAGGCTAGAAGTTAGAAAGGCGTGTCCTCCTATTTGAACATTGTCACCAGGCTAGAAGTTAGACAGACGTGTCCTCCTATTTGAACATTGTCACCAGGCTAGAAGTTAGACAGACGTGTCCTCCTATTTGAACATTGTCACCAGGCTAGAAGTTAGACAGACGTGTCCTCCTATTTGAACATTGTCACCCATGGAAAGATGCAATACTGGTACCAGTACCAAAAACAGGAAAGGACAAAACAGATCCGAATGGATACAGGCCCATAAGCCTACTGAGCTGTGTCGGCAAGCTGATGGAACGGATGATAAACACCAGACTGATGTGGCATCTGGAAGAAAAACGAATACTAATTCCACAGCAAGCCGGCTTTAGACAGCACAGATCCACTGAGGACCAGGTCATCCTCATAGCCCAGGAGATAGAAGATGCCTACCAGGCACAGAAACACACAGTAGCTGTTTGGGTGGATCTGGAAAAGGCATTTGACAAAGTCTGGAAGGATGGACTTAGAGTCAAGCTAAGAAGAAGTGATGTCTGTGGGAAGATGTACAAGTGGATCAACCACTACCTCAAACAAAGAACGGCCAGAGTCCAAGTACAAGGGCAGATGAGCAAAAAGGTGACACTCGAGCAGGGAGTACCCCAAGGGGGAGTACTGTCACCCACACTCTTCCTGGTATATATAAACGATATTACAAAGAATATACCAAGAAGAGTCCATAGCTCAATGTTTGCAGACGATCTGGCTATGTGGACCTCTGAAAAGAATCTCACCATAGCAAGAAATCGGATGCAAACGGCCCTAACATCGCTGGAAGAGTGGGCGAACTCATGGCTGGTCAAAATAAACGAGGAGAAAACCACGTGCACAATATTCTCGCTCTCATTAAAACCCCAAAGTACCAAATTAAGCCTAAATGGCAAAATCCTGCAGCCAAACGACAACCCAACCTATCTGGGAGTCACATTTGATCGGCGCATGACATGGAAAAGTCCGATTGAGAGAAACCGAATGAAAGCCAGAGAAAGAATGGCGATCATGAGGAAACTTGCTGGCACAAGCTGGGGAGCAGACGAAGGCATACTAAAGAAACTGTACACTGGAAGAGTGAGACCAGTTCTCGAGTATGGCATCGCGGCATGGACAACAGCAGCGAAGGCGAACTTCGATAAAGTTAACAAACTTCAAAACCAAGCCATGAGAATCATAACAGGTGGCATGAAGTCAACGCCAATTGTAGAACTTGAAAAGATTACAAAACTGCAATCCATGACCGACAGAAGAGACTGCAGAGCCCAGCTGCAGTCAGAGAAACTCCGAAGACTGACGGACCATCCAATGTACCAGAGGCTAAACAATTTGGGAACTGGGAAACTAAAGCGGAGAAACTTTGCAGAAATAGCCAAAGCAAAGATGCACGAAGATCCCATAAACGCACTAACAACACCAAAACCCATCACTACTGTACGAAAACCTACTTGGAGGCAGGATATATTTCCAGAGGTGGTAGAAAATATACCAGGTATTGCAAACAAAAACTGCCAGACCGAAAAAGAAAGGAGAGACACTACCCTAAGCTTCATAACGAAAAGCTATCCAAGCATGGACTGGACCCATGCATACACCGACGGTTCTGTAACAAACACTACACAGAACGGAGGGGCAGGAGCATTCCTGAACCTACCAAATGGCAGAAAAATAACACTGTCATTCGCTACTGGTAAGTACACAAGCAATTTCAGAGCGGAGGCAGAGGCACTGAGGGCGGCAGTGGAAGAAATGGCAACACACAGTGAAAATGAGAGCCACATAGTCTTGCTGACAGATGCTCTCGCCGTAGTCACAGCGCTAAAAAGCCAGAAAAACACTGAGCTTAATGACTTAAGAGCAGCACTCTGCAAACTGTGCCAGCTGTCCGCACCAAAAAGGGTAGTGGTACAGTGGGTTCCGTCACACTGCAACATCCAAGGCAACGAGGAGGCAGACAGACTGGCAAAAGAAGGTGCAAGGCTACCACAAACAGATACCAGTATGACGTACGAAGAGTCAAAACGGCTTATCAAAGCCAGGTACATTACCAAATGGGAAACCGAACATACTGGTTACACCAAAAACGATGCCTATTACCAGTTGAACCGAAGAGAGCAGGTCGTTGTCTTCAGACTTCGCACTGGCCACAACAGACTGAGGTACCACCTATTCAACAAATTGAAGATAGGGTGTACCGACGAATGCCCGTGCGGTACTGGTAAAATGACCGCTGAACATCTGCTGCAGAACTGCCCGACATACGAGGATCAGAGAGAGCAGATGTGGCCATTGCCAGTGGAACTGCAAGACAAGCTCTATGGTAGTGGCGAGAGTCTCAGGATGACCGCCGCTTTTTTCGAAAAAATAATGGTTACTGTCTGACTGTGTACGCAGAAGAAGAAGAAGAAGAACATTGTCACCAGGCTAGAAGTTAGACAGACGTGTCCTCCTATTTTAACATTGTCACTTCATTTGTAATTTCTGCCAGATCGTCTTGATTAAAAAACCAAAATAAAACGATGTTATTTCTCGGACGACTATTTATTGGAGCCTGAACGAAAGAGACGACAGTGGGGGGGGGGGGGGGGGGGGGGGTTGGGTGTGCGGAGATATTAGCAAGTTGGTGGAAGGAGTGATTGACAAAAAGAGGAGAAGGAAGAGATAGGTGAGATGAGGTGAGCACAATGGGCGGTCTGGTGGAGGGGGGAGAAGAATTTGTCGGTCTGGTGGGGTTGGAAAAAGAAAATGTCGGTCTGATGGTGATGGGAGAAGAAACTGTCGGTCTGGTGGGGGTGGGAGAAGAAACTGTCGGTCTGGTGGGGTTGGAAAAAGAAAATGTCGGTCTGATGGTGATGGGAGAAGAAACTGTCGGTCTGGAGGGGGTGGGAGAAGAAACTGTCGTTTTAGTGGGGATGGGAGAAGAAACTGTCCTTCCAGTTGGTGTGGGAGAAGAAACTGTCGGTCTGGTGGGGGTGGGAGAAAAAACTGTAGTCTGGTCGGGGTGGGATAAGAAACTGTCGGTCTGGTCGGGGTGGGATAAGAAACTGTCGGTCTGGTCGGGGTGGGATAAAAAACTGTAGTCTGGTGGGGGTGGGAGAAGAAACTGTCGGTCTGGTGGGGGTGGGAGAAGAAACTGCCGTTTTGGTGGAAAGGGACCGGGGGATTGAGAAGGGAAGAAATAGGCAGACAGATGAGCATGCAGAGGGCGAAGATAGGACGTGTTCGAGGACAAGATATGCGCACAGTAGCAACATGCCGGATGGGCAGGGTTTAAGTTAACGACAGGTAACAGAATACCGAAGTGAGTATATTTTAACATTACGTCATTTCTGGCGCCAAACGGAAACTAAAGCTAGTGATTTAATAAAACAGCAGATTCCATTCAATACCACTTCAGATTATACAGGTCAGGTCATTATACAAGTCAGGTCATAATACAAGTCAGGTCATTATACAGGTCAGGTCATTATACAGGTTAGGTTATTTTACAAGTCAGATCATTATACAAGTTAGGTCAATAACAAGTCAGGTCATTATATAAGTCAGGTCAGTTTTTAGTTTTCATCAAAATAAAACTTATAACAAAGCTTACAACTGTTTAGAACATACTTTTATTACAACAGAAACAATTTCCATGTGTCTACTAGTGTCAATTTTGTCTTCGAATATTTCAAATTTAGTAAATAAATCTGACTAAATACGATCTTTCATATCTCTTAAGTGTCCGGTGTGTGTGGAATTGATCCTGAGTGTTTTTCGTGTGTGTGTGGAATTGATCCTGAGTGTTTGGTGTTTGTGGAATTGATCCTGAGTGTTTGGTGTGTGTGGAATTGATCCTGAGTGTTTGGTGTGTGTGGAATTGATATATATTTGACATCAAATGTTCACCTAACAACACATTCTCGTTAAGCAACATTCATATTGAGACATTTACTCTTCAGAGCACAGTCACCAACCGTGTACCGATCGTCACAGCCCACAGAACGAACACATGAGCTCAAGATTCTCCCTCAACCAAACATCTGAAGGGAAAAGCTCTCTAAACCTGACATAGGAAGACTAAAATTATCAATCACTTTAACATTCTCCCTCAACATGACAAAGGCATGGTAAGATCTCCCTCAACATAACATGAGTAAGGTAAGATCTCCCTCAACATGACATAGGTATGGTAAAATCTCCCTCAACATAACATGAGTAAGGTAAGATCTCTCTCAACATAACATGAGTAGGGTAAGATCTGCCTCAACATAACATGAGTAGGGTGAGATCTGCCGCAACATAACATGATTAAGGTAACATCTTCTTCAACATAACATGAGTAGGGTAACATCTCCTTCAAGATATCGTGTTAAGGGAAACATTTTCTAAGAACACCTGCTATTAATATTCTCCCTAACCATAACATGGGCAGAGTTAGAGTATCCCTCAGTGTAAGATGTACCGGGTTAGAGTATCCCTCAGTGTAAGGTGTACCGGGTTAGAGTATCCCTCAGTGTAAGGTGTACCGGGTTAGAGTATCCCTCAGTGTAAGGTGTACCGGGTTAGAGTATCCCTCAGTGTAAGGTGTATCGGGCTAGAGTATCCCTCAGTGTAAGGTGTGCCGGGTTAGAGAATCCCTCAGTGTAAGGTGTACCGGGTTAGAGTATCCCTCAGTGTAAGGTGTACCGGGTTAGAGTATCCCTCAGTGTAAGGTGTACCGGGTTAGAGTATCCCTCAGTGTAAGGTGTACCGGGTTAGAGTATCCCTCAGTGTAAGGTGTACCGGGTTAGAGTATCCCTCAGTGTAAGGTGTATCGGGCTAGAGTATCCCTCAGTGTAAGGTGTGCTGGGTTAGAGTATCCCTCAGTGTAAGGCGTACCGGGTTAGAGTATCCCTCAGTGTAAGGTGTACCGGGTTAGAGTATCCCTCAGTGTAAGGTGTACCGGGTTAGAGTATCCCTCAGTGTAAGGTGTACCGGGTTAGAGTATCCCTCAGTGTAAGGTGTACCGGGTTAGAGTATCCCTCAGTGTAAGGTGTACCGGGTTAGAGTATCCCTCAGTGTAAGGTGTACCGGGTTAGAGTATCCCTCAGTGTAAGGTGTACCGGGTTAGAGTATCCCTCAGTGTAAGGTGTACCGGGTATGAATATCCCTCAGTGTAAGGTGTACCGGGTTAGAGTATCCCTCAGTGTAAGGTGTATCGGGTTAGAGTATCCTTCAGTGTAAGGTGTGCCGGGTTAGAGAATCCCTCAGTGTAAGGTGTACCGGGTTAGAGTATCCCTCAGTGTAAGGTGTACCGGTTTAGAGTATCCCTCAGTGTAAGGTGTACCGTGTTAGAGTACCCTTCAGTGTAAGGTGTATAGGTGTACCGGGTTAGAGTATCCCTCAGTGTAAGGTGTACCGGGTTAGAGTATCCCTCAGGGTAAGGTGTACCGGGTTAGAGTATCCCTCAGGGTAAGGTGTACCGGGTTAGAGTATCCCTCAGTGTAAGGTGTACCGGGATAGAGTATCCCTCAGTGTAAGGTGTACCGGGTTAGAGTATCCCTCAGTGTAAGGTGTACCGGGCTAGAGTATCCCTCAGTCTAAAGTGTACCGGGTTAGAGTATCCCTCAGTGTAAAGTGTACAGGGTTAGAGTATCCCTCAGTCTAAGGTAGACAGGGCTAGATCTCCCTCCACCCAACATGGGCAGGGCTAGATCTCCCTCCACCCAACATGGGCAAGACTAGATCTCCCTCCACCCAACATGGGTAGGGCAAGCATGGCCAGGACTAGATCTCCATCCACCCAACATGGGCAGGACTAGACCTCCCTCCACTCAACATGGGCAGGACTAGATCTCCCTCAACTCAACATGGGCAGGATTAGATATCCCTCCACCCAACATGAGCAGGGATATATCTTCCAAATGCACCACAAGTGTAATAAAACACCATTAAATATTTCCCTGTTTTTCCTGTGGAAAAATTCAATTTTTAAGGGGACTCATTGTCATTGCCATCAAGGATCAAGTTGAGGAATTTGACTGAACCTGACTGGTCAATTGTTGGGACTTGTTGTATTCAGTTGTTTGTGTCTGCACGACATGTTCAATTAGATTCATTTAAAGATCGTGTCTATTGTTCCCCTCTTAGACCAACTTCTAAGGCCTCAGAGAGTTGATGAGACTGTTTCAACGTCATCTTTCTTTGAAGCAGAATCTTGTATAAGATAATACCGGTGGGTTCTACACACATAGAACGTCAAACATCAACCGACGTGTGTTGAGCTGCCTGTGGGTTCTACACACATAGAACGTCAGACATCAACCGACGTGTGTTGAGCTGCCTTTGGGTTCTACACACATAGAACGTCAGACATCAACCGACGTGTGTGGAACTGCCTGTGGGTTCTACACACATAGAACGTCAGACATCAACCGACGTGTGTTGAGCTGCCTGTGGGTTCTACACACATAGAACGTCAGACATCAACCGACGTGTGTTGAGCTGCCTGTGGGTTCTACACACATAGAACGTCAGACATCAACCGACCTGTGTTGAGCTGCCTGTGGGATCTACACACATAGAACGTCAGACATCAACCGACGTGTGTTGAGCTGCCTGTGGGATCTACACACATAGAACGTCAGACATCAACCGACGTGTGTTGAGCTTCAACCGACGTGTGTTGAGCTGCCTGTGGGATCTACACACATAGAACGTCAGACATCAACCGACGTGTGTTGAGCTGCCTGTGGGTTCTACACACATAGAACGTCAGACATCAACCGACGTGTGTTGAGCTGCCTGTGGGTTCTACACACATAGAACGTCAGACATCAACTGACGTGTGTTGAGCTGCCTGTGGGATCTACACACATAGAACGTCAGACATCAACCGACGTGTGTTGAGCTGCCTGTGGGTTCTACACACATAGAACGTCAGACATCAACTGACGTGTGTTGAGCTGCCTGTGGGATCTACACACATAGAACGTCAGACATCAACCGACGTGTGTTGAGCTGCCTGTGGGATCTACACACATAGAACGTCAGACATCAACCGACGTGTGTTGAGCTGCCTGTGGGGCATCAAGTCTGGAATTGGCCAGGTCTGCGGAAGTTTAATGTTTTAACGTTTATACAAGATGGGGTGCCCAAACCTATGTCCAACCTCCTTTATCGTATCTAATGGAGTGACTCGTAGTGTAGCAGATCCCACTGTTTGCCCTAGGGTTATTTTAACTTAGAACACTATCACACTCATCCACATCATTCATGACGAAACACTGCAAATAATATAGCACATATCAGGTGGCATATTTATTATATAATACTCCTACCAGAAAAATGAGTAGTGAAATTACAAACACAATACTTTCTTCTTCTTCTTCTTCTTCTTCTTCGTACGCAGTCAGACAGTAACCATTATTTTTTCGAAAAAAGCGGCGGTCATCCTGAGGCTGTCGACACTGCCATGGAGCTTGTCTTGTGGTTCCACTGGTGATGGCCACATCTGCTCTCTCTGATCCTCGCATGTCGGGCAGTTCTGCAGCAGATGTTCAGCTATCATTTTCCCGATACCACACGGGCATTCGTTGGTTCCACCTATCTTCAATTTATTGAATAGGTGGTACCTCAGTCTATTTTGGCCAGTGCGAAGTCTGAAGACAACGACCTGCTCTCTTCTGTTCAGCTGGTAATATGCATCGTTTTTGGTGTAACCAGTATGTTCGGTTTCCCATTTGGTCATATATCTGGCTTTAATAAGCCGTTTTGACTCTTCGTACGTAATACTAGTATCTGTTTGTGGTAGTCTTGCGCCTTCTTTAGCCAGTCTGTCTGCCTCCTCGTTGCCTTGGATGTTGCAGTGTGATTTGACCCACTGCACCACTACCCTTTTTGGTGCGGACTGCTGGCATAGTTGACAGAGTGCTGTTCTTAAGTCATTAAGCTCAGTGTTTTTCTGGCTTTTTAGCGCTGTGACTACGGCGAGAGCATCTGTAAGCAGGACTATATGGCTTTCATTTTCATTGTGTGTTACCATTTCTTCCACTGCCGCCCTCAGTGCCTCTGCCTCCGCTCTGAAATTGCTTGTGTACTTACCAGTAGCGAATGACAGTGTTATTTTTCTGCCATTTGGTAGGTTCAGGAATGCTCCTGCCCCTCCGTTCTGTGTAGTGTTTGTTATAGAACCCTCAGTGTATGCATGGGTCCAGTCCATGCTTGGGTAGTTTTTCGATATAAAGCTTAGGGTAGTATCTCTCCTTTCTTTTTCAGTCTGGCAGTTTTTGTTTCCAATACCTGGTATATTTTCTACCACCTCTGGAAATATATCCTGCCTCCAGGTAGGTTTTCGTACAGTAGTGATGGGCTTTGGTGTTGTTAGTGCGTTTATAGGATCTTCGTGCACCTTTGCTTTGGCTATTTCTGCAAAGTTTCTCCGCTTTAGTTTCCCATTTCCCAAATTGTTTAGTCTCTGGTGCATTGGATGGTCAGTCAGTCTTCGGAGTTTCTCTGACTGCAGCTGGGCTCTGCAGTCTCTTCTATCGGTCATGGATTGATTACAGTTTTGTAATTTTTTCAAGTTCTACAATTGGCGTTGACTTCATGCCTCCTGTTATAACTCTCATGGCTTGGTTTTGAAGTTTGCTAACTTTATCGAAGTTCGCCTTTGCTGCTGTTGTCCATGCCGCAATGCCATACTCGAGAACTGGTCTCACTCTTCCAGTGTACAGTTTCTTTAGTATGCTTTCGTCTGCTTCCCAGCTTGGGCCAGCAAGTTTCCTCATGATTGCCATTCTTTCTCTGGCTCTCATTCGGTTTCTCCCGATCTGACTTTTCCATGTCATGCGCCGATCAAATGTGACTCACAGATAGTTTGGTATGTCGTTTGGCTGCAGGAATTTGCCATTTAAACTCAATTTGGTATTTTGGGGTTTGATTGAAAGCGAGAATATTGTGCATGTGGTTTTCTCCTCGATTATTTTGACCAGCCATGAGTTCGCCCACTCTTCCAGCGATGTTAGGGCCTGCTGCATCCAATTTCTTGCTATGGTGATATTCTTTTCAGAGGTCCACATAGCCAGATCGTCTGCAAACATTGAGCTATGGACTCTTCTTGGTATATTCTCTGTAATGTCGTTCATATACACCAGGAAGAGTGTGGGTGACAGTATTCCCCCTTGGGGTACTCCCTGCTCGAGTGTCACCTTTTTGCTCATCTGCCTTTGTACTTGGACTCTGGCCGTTCTTTGTTTGAGGTAGTGGTTGATCCACTTGTACATTCTCCCACGAACTTCACTTCTCCTTAGCTTGACTCTAAGTCCATCTTTCCAGACTTTGTCAAATGCCTTCTCCAGGTCCACCCAAACCGCTACTGTGTGTTTCTGTGCCTGGTAGGCATCTTCTATTTCCTGGACAATGAGGATGACCTGATCCTCAGTGGATCTGTGCTGTCTAAAGCCGGCTTGCTGTGGAATTAGTATTCGTTTTTCTTCCAGATGCCACATCAGTCTGGTGTTTATCATACGTTCCATTAGTTTGCCAACACAGCTCAGTAGGCTGATAGGCCTGTATCCATTCGGATCTGTTTTGTCCTTTCCATTTTTTGGTACTTGTACAAGTACTGCGTCTTTCCATTCCTGGGGTACAATTCCCACTTTTCCAGCTTTGGTTCAGGACCGATAGCAGTTTCCTCTTCGCTGTTTGGCCCAGCCCCATCAGCATTTCGTTTGTTATCCCGTCTTTTCCGGGAGATTTCCTTTTCTTTAATGTTCTCATGGCCTCTTCCATTTCACTCATTGTTAATTTGGCCATCATATGCTCTTCTGGTGCCGTATTGATGTTGTCGTGCCCCTTTTGCTCTTCACTAATGTCTGTATGCCTATCTACAGGGACCTCGATGTGGTTTGCTTTGGCATAGTGTTCTGCAAAAGCGTTTGCTGCTTTTTTCCCTGTGAGCAGGTTTTCGCCCTGCTTGATAATAATTTGTTTTTTTAAAGGGTTTTCGTCGTTCATGGCTCTGATTAGCTTCCATAGCTTGTTCACTTCTTTGTCTAGGTTGAGACTTTCAGTTTGGTTTTTCCAGCTCTCTCTTGCTGTTTGGTTTAGAGTGTATTTGTATTTCGCCGTGGCGGCTTTGAGGACGACATTCGCCTCCATAGATTGTTCTCGCTCTGCCATGTTCCTAGCATTTGTGATTGCATCTTCCGCTTTCTGCAAACTCATCATTCCAGTAGGGCTTATAGTTTTTCCTAGCCCCTCTTGGGATGGTTTCAGTGGCGGCTTGCATTATTGCCTTGCTTAGGCTTTCCACCATGGGCTTCATTTTGTTGTTTCGTGTGTTGATGGTTTCACACAGCCCGTCTGTCAGGATTGCAAATCTGTCCCAGTCGGCTCGTTTGTAATTCCAACGCGGGAGCGGTTTTGTTTCCTGTGGGCCTACTTCCATATCAATGTCTAGCCTGATCGGCCTGTGGTCGCTACCTGCCAGTTGGTTTAGCACCTGGCGGTCTATTTTATGGTGTATGTCCTGTGTGGAGAAGGCCAAATCTGGAGTCGAGGTGGTATGCCATGTTCTAGAATAGAAACTAGGGCTATCCTCCGGCCTATTGATTAGGGAGAGATTTGTGTCTATCTCCCAATCTTCCACTTCGTCACCTCTGCTGTCTGTGTCCGAGTATCCCCATCTCTCCGAGTGGCTGTTGAAATCTCCAACTACTATGCAGTTGGAGTCTTTGACGTCCATACTCGAGAGCAATAGGGATTTATTTGGTGGTCTGCACAGATTGAAAATGCGGAGCTTCGTCTCTTGAGCCATTATGTCAACTCCTACAATTTCTGCTTGTCCGGTGTGATTGACAGATACCTCGCTACTCGGTATGCAGTTTCGGGTCAGTATCAGGACCCCTCCTTTGTGACCTTCTCTATCGAGACGGAAGGTTTGGTATCCTCTGATTGAGAATTTATGGTTTTTGTTGAGGTGCGTTTCCTGGATACATGCCACGTCAATCTTACCTTCATGCAGGTGATGTGTTAGGGAAAGCTTTTTGTTAACGACACCCTCCGCATTCCACTGTAGTACTTTCAGGGTCTTGAGTTTTTGGTCAATAGGAGTTGCCCCATAGCCATGTTACTTGACTCCACGACACATGGGTGGGTGACCACCAGTAGTCAAGGATGGGCCCTTTCGAGGCGTGAGGCCCGGCACTATCGCTTCCTGGCGGGACTCCGCAGGATGAGCGCCATACGTTTTTCTGATCGGTTGTACTGTCATCATACTGCGATTTACGTTGCACTGTTTTGTTAGGCTTGTGGCCCCGTGCATCCGATTTCAACAGGCGTTTCTGTAGGGATGCCCTCCTTAGCCTTTGGCTGTCCCCAGCCTACCTGCAAGGCAGCAGTTGTTTATGATCAGAGTTTTCTCTCTTATGGAAGTTGTCTTACCAGACTAACGAGTCTTCACTACTCGTGTCTATAGGGTGCGATGATGATATATGAGATGATATATGATATGGACTGGTTTACCCGGAAGAGAGGCAGTCCAGTGTGTCTGTACCCCAGGATCGTCACGTCCTGCCAGAAACGTAGCATTTGCATGTGAGTGGAGTATCTCTTTGCTCCTTTTATTTTCTTGGCTTCTATGCAGGGATGGTACGCCTAGCATTCCCCGCCACCTGGGATGTTGACACAGTGGGGCAGGTGTGCAATGTCCGCTAGTCTGCATCTCTTCTGCGTTCATTGGTATGGCTGATAGCGTACAGAGGTAGATATCGAAGCAGAGGTGCATTTAACCAGGGGACAAGCCTGGTAATGTCACGGAGATGTTGTTCGCCTGGTTTGCGGACATATCTCGTGCTCAAGGAGTGAGTCTCGACAGTTCACAGTGAAGTGGCTGCTCTACTGTTTTCGACACCCCGACCAAGAACTAAGTCTTATGTTGGTGGTTTCGGACCCCATCGCCGTATAGGGTGAATATCGAGCAGCTATCCGCCCGCTTTGATCAGCGGATGGAAGAGACCTCTTTCTGTGGCTCGACCTGGTAGGGTTGAGGCGCGATCCCCAGGTCCCGACCATATCGAAGCCTTCCATTGCAGGGGTCCTGAGAATTTGGGCGGGATTTCGGCTAACAGGCGTCCGGCCGTAATCCCTCACATGGTAGCCTCGCGCCATTGGCTTATCAGCCTGGTACGTGAACCAAATGTCTGCGGTTCCTCTCGAGTTGAGCAGGATTTCCGTAGCAACGCCCTGTCATTTGTAGGGTAAAACTGACCTGTCTTCCGATGGTCTATTTCCAGCACCCGTTCATTTTTGGCCAAGACGAATTAATCGAGGGCTTTTGTTTGTCCGTGACCAGGTATCTGGAGCCTGCGGTTTCCGCGGTGTTAAGACACGGTTTCCGTAGCGATCGTTCATTAGAAGGTTAGAGAGCTGACCTGTCTTCCGTGGGTCTAATACCAGCACACGGTCACTATTAGACCCAACAAAAGTGCTCTCGATTTGTCAGTCGTTCTACAGTGTTTGGGTGTTGAGTCAAATTGAGCCGCAGGCTCCACTCCTGATAGTGCTCTTCCGTCAGTTCCTTTATCAAACACTGAATGCAGACCAACCGAGCCACAGAGGGCATAACCCCAGATTTCTGAGGGTCTAAATCCAGCACCAGTTCCATATTAGACCCAAGGAAAGTGGTCTCGGCATGTCAGTCATTTCAGTGTTGGCCGTGTTGAGTCAAATTAAGCCGCAGGCTCCACTCCTGGTGGTGCCCTTCCGTCAATTCCTTTAAGTTTCAGCTTTGCAACCATACTTCCCCCGGAACCCAAACACTTTGGTTTCCCGGAAGCTGCCCGCAGAGTCATCGAAGCAACTTCTGCGGATCACTAGTCGGCATCGTTTATGGTCAGAACTACGACGGTATCTGATCATCTTCGCGCCTCTGACTTTCGTTCTTGATTAATGAAAACATTCTTGAAAATGCTTTCGCAGTAGCTCGTCTTGCGGCGATCCAAGAATTTCACCTCTAACGCCGCAATACGAATGCCCCCGTTTGTCCCTGTTAATCATTACCTCCAGTTCCGAACACCAACAAAATAGAACCGAGGTCCTATTCCATTATTCCATGCTTAATTTTTGAGACAAGCATATGACTACTGGCAGGATCAATCAGATATCTGTCGCAGACGTACGTACCGCACACACCGGTCGGCGGAGGACGGGTGTGTAAAAAGCCTCACTGGGACGGCCGCAGGGACCGACTGACGGACGGTTGTTCCCTCACTCCGTCGACCTAGGACCACCAGACGACCGACCGGGCTCGCTCGAGAAGGGTGGCAGCGCTCTGTGCAGAGCGGATCCCAACGACCCCGGCGATGAATTTCACTGGGACTAGAGACAATTTGGCCTGCCGGCCTGCCCTTCTCCCGAGGGTTGGTCCCCGGGAGAACACAGGGCCTTCAGGCACGATTCCTGCTTTCCATTTGCCGGTCACAAGCTCTTTGCGAGAGTCTGATCACCAGCGAGACGAACTGTCGAGCTCTGCTATAAGCCTTAGATAAATCACCACTGACTGACAACGTTTCTTGTTACGGACCAGAGCCGCGCACCTCGGTGGAGGAGACGCCAAAAAAAACCGCACCCCAATAGCTCAACGGGGAAAGGCGAGCAAGCGTTTTCCTCCGCCTGGTGGGACTGAGATCGCTTTACGAACACTGGTTGAAATTGAATCACGGCGGCGAGACAACTACCCCAGATCAAACACAATACAATACATATCATCTTAACTAAATATTCCTTTATTATATATATGTTAATATAAATATTATAAAGCGGAAATTGTTAGCATTAGCTATTGATGGAATTCCCAACTATCTAAAACCCAGTTCTATTGCCTATACACATCACACACACATATCTTTAACTGCATCCTCAATACACTTTATCAAAAACGTCCTCCCTCAAATCCCCTCAGGGGGCGATCTGTACATACCTCGTTCACAATGTGTCCTACTTACAACATACGTTCAGATTATCTATTAATACAAAACTCACACACCTACTTGAGCGATCCTGTTCTATCACTAACATTGGTACAACAGTCTATCAATCGCTCCTCTATCAAATCGGTGAGCTAAACGGACTCCAATCTACAGTCTCTCATCTCGCTCTATTTCCCCTCTCCATCCAGCCTGCTGCGCTAAACTTTGACTCTGTGTTATATACTCTCCAGCAGTATCAAAGCTGACCAATGGATCTCAGGGGGATGGCTCTATTCAGTCGTTTTTGGAACAAATTACTCTGAACCCCTGTCACTCATCTATCGCAGCAAGATCCGCTGTCCTCCCGTCTGTCACTCATTCCCCCACTAACCAAATCGGAATGCCAGTTGTCAGTTCCTACCTGTCCACATTCTTCGCCCCCAACTCCGTTTTCCTTTGTTGAGACGGTGAGTGACCTTGGCATGCCTTCAGGTACCTTTGTTCTGAGCCGTCAACCATATCACCACTGCCCTAAACTCTCTTGCTCCGGCTGGAACTGTTACAGTAGGTTACAGTGTTAATATCCAATTCTGTGCTTTTAGGCCAGCTTAGCATTTGGGGTTATGTTGAGGACAGAAATCTTGATTTCAAGTTTGTGTGACAAAAATCGAGCTCTATATTTAAAAGTCATTAATTGTACAGTCCATCGTTAGGTCCGAGTCTCAGTAACAGCTCCAGCAGGGAAGGTTGTGGGTGAAGCGGTTCAAATTGTGAATTTTGTCAAAGAAACAGCTCTCAATCCACGACAACCCAGACAGTTATGTGACATGGATGCAGGTCATCCTCTGGAGTTTCTACCCAAATATGTGATGGATTTCATGAGGATATCTAGCAGAAGGCGTAGTTGAGCTTAGAAGTTGATCTCACATTATTCTGTTGGTTCAGGCTAAGATGGTCATTTATACCTGGTTAGATAATGAGGAATGGCGCATACATCGTGCACCTTTTGGTGGCTTTTGTTGAGCCGCTGAGTAAACAGTCTTCTGATACATCATCATCATGTGTCTTGCCTGTTTGATCTCATCCTTTAAGCAGCTCAGTAAACAGTCTTCAGATACATCATCATCGTGTGTCTTGCCTGTTTGATCTCATCCTTTAAGCAGCTCAGTAAACAGTCTTCTGATGACAGGAATGACAGAGTACAAACATCATCACGAGTAAGCTGCAAAATTGGAAGAAAAGGGTCAAGATAAAAAATGGTGCAATGTTCTGAAAGAATGTTCCCAGTACGTGAGAATGTCCCCGTGTTCTGAGAGAACGTCTCCATGTTCTGAGAGAAAGTCTCCATGTTCTGAGAGAACGTCTCCATGTTCTGACAGAACGTCCCCATGTTCTGAGAGAATGTCCCCAGTACGATAGAACGTCCCCATGTTCTGAAAAAATGTCCCCAGTACGATAGAACGTCTCCAGGTTCTGAAAAAAATGTCCCCAGTACGATAGAATGTCTCCATGTTCTGAAAAAATGTCCCCAGTACGATAGAATGTCTCCATGTTCTGAAAAAGTGTCCCCAGTACGATAGAATGTCTCCATGTTCTGAAAAAATGTCCCCAGTACGATAGAATGTCTCCATGTTATGAAAGAATGTCCCCAGTACGATAGAATGTCGCCACGTCTTTGAGAATGTCCCCAGTACGATAGAATGTCTCCATGTTCTGAAAAAATGTCCCCAGTATGATAGAATGTCTCCATGTTGTGAAAAAATGTCCCCAGTACGATATAATGTCTCCATGTTCTGAAAGAATGTCCCCAGTACGATAGAATGTCGCCACGTCTTTGAGAATGTCCCCAGTATGTGTTGCATGTGGTCATGACCAAGTGCTTCCAGATTTGTCTGCGTTTGACGGTCCTGCGACATAAATAAAAACGTTCCTGAACGTAATGACGAGGTTCTGGAACATTCATTCACGTTGTCGGTTGGACAAGCTTCGGATGATTGTCAATAGAATGTTCTGGAACTGGTTTGAGATGAAGAAATATGTTCGATGAGAGATCAATCACAGAATTGTTCGATTCTTGCCTGATATTGGCAGAAAGAGGTATCCACGCGTTGTTTACATTTGGGCAAAAGATGTCTGTGAGCCTCGCTGTACCACTCTGTTGGAGGCTTACACGAGACAGAGAGGTAGACTAGAGGTTGAAAATTACCTCTTCTGTGCCCTTTCAAAACTCTTCCTGAATGTATATCCAAGAATTGAGGAAGATAAAACAATCACGTGTTTCTCACTGAGTGTGATCATCATCTGAATAAATTGTATAACAACATTCTATTGAACCATGGTTGTATAACAATAGCCTGACATTCTATTGAATTCTTGTTGTATAACAATTGCCCGACATTCTATTGAATTCTTGTTGTATATTGATGAATATTTCAGTGTAGTCTGCTATGTAATTATAGATATTTGTGTTCAATTACCTTTATTGGCGTTTTGAAATCCATCAATATTTCATGTTGTGTCAATCAAACTTGTCAAACGCAATACAGGTAATCCAAGTTATTCTTTTCTACTAATATAGAAACAACAGTTTTTCAATTTTATATGCATTTTATTGTGAATATACTTTTTGATAGAGGCAATCTTGAAAGCTGGCTAATGACTTTCTTACATTTGACGAAAAGTGGCATGGTACAAAGAAAAGTTGAGAGCCACTGCTCTAATGACTCTGCCACTTACGGCGATCAGGAGATGAGAGAAAAAACAAACTTCTCAGTCTGCACTGGGTCGTATTGTCTATATTTTGTTTTGTGTCTCAGACTTACATCGCACATAGATCGGAGTAACATCACAGACTTGCTTCGGTACAACCTGTCAGGGCCACTTGTTCCATGATGCCTCTTTTTCACTTTAGAAGCCTCGTTCCTTCACGTGATTGGAGACCAGATATTGGACACATTAACACAAGCACAGACACAACACAGACACTAACACAGACACTAACCCATACACTAACACAGACACAAACACAACGCAGGCACAACACAGACACTAACCCATACGCTAACACAGACACAAATACAACGCAGACACAACACAATTACTAACACAGACACTAACACAGACACAAACACAACACAGACACTAACACATACGCTAACACAGACACAAACACAACACAGACACTAACACAGACGCAACACAGACACTAACACAGACACTAACACAAACACAAACACAACACAGACGCAACACAGACACTAACACAGACACTAACACAGACACTAACACAGACACAAACACAACACAGACGCTAACACAGACGTACTAATGGACATGTCTTTGTTAGAGATGAAACAAACAAAACAAGTACACAGAAAACTACTTGAGCAATCTGATTAATATACATACATCAAACAGACTTAAATCTGATCAATACACAATGTAACAACAACAACAGCAAACACTCGGCATTGTTGAGAATTTCACAGTGATAAAAGAAACGTTCCACATATATCGTATACACAAACATTGAACCATTGCCTAGTGGGTGCAGCCATTTGTAGGTAGTTGGAAAACGTAATTCAATATCGATCTGTTATCTGTCCTTTCCCCCTTCTCTCGTACTTATCTCGTACCTATCTCGAAATGACATTAATTGACAGTCCTTTTTGGAAATATTTTAAGCTGCTTTTTCGAGAAATGATTCATTTCTAACAGCATCGTTAGCCAATGATGTGAGATCCGAATCACACCAGACCTCGAGGCACTGGGCGATTCGTCTGTCAGGCGATAATAGAACCGGCAGCAATTATACCAAATTATCACCCATTTCCAACTACCAGAACGTGTGTCATGGTTTCAATAATAACTTTCTAAGCTCATTCATTGCTTCTGGAAATGACCAAAATCGTTGGAAATAATCTCCGATAGAAACAATCAATAGAAATCTCTCAGTACAACTGATAATCGCTCAGATCTCAGAACAGTGTGCCAGCCAGAGAAGATGATCATCATACACCATTGATCTCTATAGTAAGAGTATGGAGCTCACCAACACATCAAGCATCTTCGCAGGAAGTCTGTATAAAGTTCACCCTAATTTTTAGCCTCCTCACAGGAAGTCCGTGTGAAGCTCAACATCACATCTAGACTCCTCATAGAAAATATGTATGGGGTTACCACTCCACCTAGTATCCCCGCATGAAGTCTGTTTGGATGACACAACCACACCTAGCCTACTCACAGCAAGTCTGTCTCTGAAGCACTTATATGCTCTTGGTGATGTGGTTTCTGCGGTACTTTATTTCACATGACGAGTTTGCCAGCTTTATGCACAACCTTACTTACTGGTCTTTTGTTATAAGCATGTTAAAGCTCAGTGTGCCCATAAGAATCTTCCAACTAAGGTCTCCATGGAACCAACATCCAGAAGAGGCTGTAATAAAGATATATATCGGGTATTAGAGGGGTCCTGACAGGAAAGTCAAGTCGTGTAGTGAGGGCACTAACTTTAGACATACCTACCCCCCCCCACCCCCACACCCCCCCCCCACCCCCAGTCTGTAATGTGCCGTGCAGTGAGTCCAGCAAGTTTATACACATCTCCCAGTCTGTAATGTGCCGTGCAGTGAGTCCAGCAAGTTTAGACACACGTCCCAGTCTGTAATGTGCCGTGCAGTGAGTCCAGCAAGATTAGACACATCTACCCGTCTGTAATGTGCCGTGTAGTGAGTCCAGCAAGTTTAGACACATCTCCTTGTCTGTAATGTGCCGTGAAGTGAGTCCAGCAAGTTTAGACACATCTACCAGTCTGTAATGTGCCGTGTAGTGAGTCCAGCCTGGCTTCTATCATTCTTAGTCTGGAACCACTCCAGTGTCCTGCCTGGCTTCTATCATTCTTAGTCTGGCTCATCTCCAGTGTCCTGCCTGGCTTCTATCATTCTTAGTCTGGCTCATCTCCAGTGTCCTGCCTGGCTTCTATCATTCTTAGTCTGGCTCATCTCCAGTGTCCTGCCTGGTGTCTATCATTCTTAGTCTGGCCCCTTTCCAGTGTCCTGCCTGGCTTCTATCATTCTTAGTCTGGCTCATCTCCAGTGTCCTGCCTGGCTTCTATCATTCTTAGTCTGGCTCATCTCTAGTGTCCTGCCTGGGTTCTATCATTCTTAGTCTGGTTCATCTCCAGTGTCCTGCCTGGCTTCTATCATTCTTAGTCTGGCCCCTCTCCAGTGTCCTGCCTGGCTTCTATCATTCTTAGTCTGGCTCATCTCCAGTGTCCTGCCTGGCTTCTATCATTCTTAGTCTGGCTCATCTCCAGATCTGTCCGGCATGCGTGATCCTACCAAGAACAAACGTTCCCGCCGGCATAGCTGACTGGGTCACTGGGGCGCGCAATCCTCCCCCCCCCCCAACCCCACTTTACACCTCGACAAGGGCATCCTGAATTCCAGTCTACAGTTATATTCCCCAAATCAGGGATGTCGTGCAAGTCGAACAGCTGGTTACCCTGTTATATTTTTACCCAGTTTCTCTCGTTAGTCTAATTAGTCTGAATACTTCTACAGTAACATAACCACACTAAATGGCAATTCTAATTTCACAGCTCATAGGTGGTCCAGCGTGTTCTGGAATACTAATAGTTTCGTCAAAGCTCTGAGGCCAGGTACGGGTCAAGGGTTTCTAATCTCCGTGAAACATCGTATCCCACATAGATCTGTACACAGCTGCACGTTAGGTCTAATGGGACGTGAGACTTTATATCTGTTTTGTAATATCTATTCGTTTGAATAGACTTATCTGGTCTATTCGTTAGATCTATTAACACATTAGATTTCAGATCTATTTCTTAAGATGTATTCGTTCACAGAGATTGTCAGATTGATGACTCGAAGTATGGAAATCAGGTCTGATCTTAGTCTGTTGTGCATTCGGTCGGTCTTATGTCAAATATTTCACTCGAAACAGATGTTCGAATCTCAACTCAGAATGAAGGATGTTGAAATGTCTATTTATAAAGTCACAAACACTTCAGTAGGCGCTCTAAGCCTCACTTGTGGTCTAATCTCCTCCACTTAGTAAGCGGCTAAGCTCCACTCCTGGTCTAATCTCCTCCACTTAGTAAGCGGCTAAGCTCCACTCCTGGTCTAATCTCCTCCACTTAGTAAGCGGTAAGCTCCACTCCTGGTCTAATCTCTCCCACTTTAGTAGGCGCTCTAAGCCCCACTCCCGGTCTAATCTCCCCCACTTTAGAAGGCGCTCTAAGCCCCACTCCCGGTCTTCTTCTTCTTCTGCGTACACAGTCAGACAGTAAACATTATTTTCTCGAAAAAAGCGGTGGTCATCCTGAGACTCTCGCCACTACCATAGAGCTTGTCTTGCAGTTCCACTGGCAATGGCCACATCTGCTCTCTCTGATCCTCGTATGTCGGGCAGTTCTGCAGCAGATGTTCAGTGGTCATTTTACCAGTACCGCACGGGCATTCGTCGGTACACCCTATCTTCAATTTGTTGAATAGGTGGTACCTCAGTCTGTTGTGGCCAGTGCGAAGTCTGAAGACAACGACCTGCTCTCTTCGGTTCAACTGGTAATAGGCATCGTTTTTGGTGTAACCAGTATGTTCGGTTTCCCATTTGGACATGTATCTGGCTTTGATAAGCCGTTTTGACTCTTCGTACGTCATACTGGTATCTGTTTGTGGTAGCATTGCACCTTCTTTTGCCAGTCTGTCTGCCTCCTCGTTGCCTTGGATGTTGCAGTGTGACGGAACCCACTGTACCACTACCCTTTTTGGTGCGGACTGCTGGCACAGTTTGCAGAGTGCTGCTCTTAAGTCATTAAGCTCAGTGTTTTTCTGGCTTTTTAGCGCTGTGACTACTTCGAGAGCATCTGTCAGCAGGACTATATGGCTCTCATTTTCACTGTGTGTTACCATTTCTTCCACTGCCGCCCTCAGTGCCTCTGCCTCCGCTCTGAAATTGCTTGTGTACTTACCAGTAGCGAATGACAGTGTTATTTTTCTGCCATTTGGTAGGTTCAGGAATGCTCCTGCCCCTCCGTTCTGTGTAGTGTTTGTTACAGAACCGTCGGTGTATGCATGGGTCCAGTCCATGCTTGGGTAGCTTTTCGTTATGAAGCTTAGGGTAGTGTCTCTCCTTTCTTTTTCACTCTGGCAGTTTTTGTTTGCAATACCTGGTATATTTTCTACCACCTCTGGAAATATATCCTGCCTCCAAGTAGGTTTTCGTACAGTAGTGATGGGTTTTGGTGTTGTTAGTGCGTTTATGGGATCTTCGTGCATCTTTGCTTTGGCTATTTCTGCAAAGTTTCTCCGCTTTAGTTTCCCATTTCCCAAATTGTTTAGTCTCTGGTACATTGGATGGTCCGTCAGTCTTCTGAGTTTCTCTGACTGCAGCTGGGCTCTGCAGTCTCTTCTATCGGTCATGGATTGCAGTTTTGTAATCTTTTCAAGTTCTACAATTGGCGTTGACTTCATGCCACCTGTTATAATTCTCATGGCTTGGTTTTGAAGTTTGTTAACTTTATCGAAGTTCGCCTTCGCTGCGGTTGTCCATGCCGCAATGCCATACTCGAGAACTGGTCTCACTCTTCCAGTGTACAGTTTCTTTAGTATGCCTTCGTCTGCTCCCCAGCTTGTGCCAGCAAGTTTCCTCATGATCGCCATTCTTTCTCTGGCTTTCATTCGGTTTCTCTCAATCTGGCTTTTCCATGTCATGCGCCGATCAAATGTGACTCCCAGATAGGTTGGGTTGTCGTTTGGCTGCAGGATTTTGCCATTTAGCCTTAATTTGGTACTTTGGGGTTTTAATGAGAGCGAGAATATTGTGCACGTGGTTTTCTACTCGTTTATTTTGAACAGCCATGAGTTCGCCCATTCTTCCAGCGATGTTAGGGCCGTCTGCATCCGATTTCTTGCTATGGTGAGATTCTTTTCAGAGGTCCACATAGCCAGATCGTCTGCAAACATTGAGCTATGGACTCTTCTTGGTATATTCTCTGTAATATCGTTTATATATACCAGGAAGAGTGTGGGTGACAATACTCCCCCTTGGGGTACTCCCTGCTCGAGTGTCACCTTTTTGCTCATCTGCCCTTGTACTTGGACTCTGGCCGTTCTTTGTTTGAGGTAGTGGTTGATCCACTTGTACATCTTCCCACAGACATCACTTCTTCTTAGCTTGACTCTAAGTCCATCCTTCCAGACTTTGTCAAATGCCTTTTCCAGATCCACCCAAACAGCTACTGTGTGTTTCTGTGCCTGGTAGGCATCTTCTATCTCCTGGGCTATGAGGATGACCTGGTCCTCAGTGGATCTGTGCTGTCTAAAGCCGGCTTGCTGTGGAATTAGTATTCGTTTTTCTTCCAGATGCCACATCAGTCTGGTGTTTATCATCCGTTCCATCAGCTTGCCAACACAGCTCAGTAGGCTTATGGGCCTGTATCCATTTGGATCTGTTTTGTCCTTCCCTGTTTTTGGTACTGGTACCAGTATTGCATCTTTCCATGCCTGGGGTACAATACCCCTTTTCCAGCTTTGGTTCAGGACTGATAGTAGTTTCTTCTTCGCTGTTTGGCCCAGCCCCATCAGCATTTCGTTTGTTATCCCGTCTTTTCCGGGAGATTTCCTTTTCTTTAGTGTACTCATAGCCTCTTCCATTTCGCGCATTGTTAGTTTGGCCATCATGTGCTCTTCAGGAGCCGTATTCATGTTTTCGTGCCCCTTTAGCTCTTCGCTAATGTCTGTATGCTTATCTGCAGGGACCTCGATGTGGTTTGCTCTGGCATAGTGATCGACAAAGGCGTTTGCGGCTTTCTTACCTGTGATCAAGTTCTCGCCCTGCTTGATAGTAATTTGTTTATTTGACGGGGTTTCGTCGTTCATGGCTCTGACTAGCTTCCATAGCTTGTTCCCGTCTTTGTCCAGGTTCAGACTTTCCGTTTTATTTTTCCAACTTTCTCTTGCTGTTTGCTTGAGAGTGTGTTTGTACTTCGCCGCGGCGGCTTTGAGGGCGATGTTTGCCTCCATGGATTTTTCTCGTTCTGCCATGTTCCTAGCATTTGTTACTGCATCTTCCACTTTCTGTAACTCATCATTCCAGTAGGGCTTATAGTTTTTCCTAGCTCCTCTTGGGATGGTTTCAGTGGCGGCTTGCATTATTGCCTTGCTTAGGCTCTCCACCATGGGCTTCATTTTGGTGTTTCGTGTGTTGATGGTTTCACACAGCCCATCTGTCAGGATTGCAAATCTGTCCCAGTCGGCTCGTTTGTAATTCCAACGTGGGAGCGGTTTTGTTTCCTGTGGGCTTACTTCCATGTCAATGGTTAGCCTGATCGGCCTGTGGTCGCTACCTGCCAGTTGGTTCAGCACCTGGCGGTCTATTTTATAGTGTATGTCCTGTGTGGAGAAGGCCAAATCTGGAGTCGAGGTGGTATGCCATGTTCTTCAATAGAAGCTAGGGCTATCCTCCGGCCTATTGATTAGACTCCCGGTCTAATCTCCCCCACTTTAGTAGGCGCTCTAAGCCCCACTCCTGGTCTAAGCTCCTCCACTTAGTAAGCGGCTAAGCTCCACTCCTGGTCTAATCTCCTCCACTTAGTAAGCGGCTAAGCTCCACTCCTGGTCTAATCTCCCCCACTTTAGTAGGCGCTCTAAGCCACACTCCCGGTCTAATCTCCCCCACTTTAGTAGGCGCTCTAAGCCCCACTCCCGGTCTAATCTCCTCCACTTAGTAAGCGGCTAAGCTCCACTCCTAGTCTAATCTCCTCCACTTAGTAAGCGGCTAAGCTCCACTCCTGGTCTAATCTCCCCCACTTTAGTAGGCGCTCTAAGCCCCACTCCCGGTCTAATCTCCCCCACTTTAGTAGGCGCTCTAAGCCCCACTCCCGGTCTAATCTCCCCCACTTTAGTAGGCGCTCTAAGCCCCACTCCTGGTCTAATCTCCCCCACTTTAGTAGGCGCTCTAAGCCCCACTCCCGGTCTAATCTCCCCCACTTTAGTAGGCGCTCTAAGTCCCACTGCCGGTCTAATGTCCCCCACTTTAGTAAGCGGCTAAGCCCCACTAATGGTCTAATCTCGATGTTCTACTTGCCTGTGGGTCTCATCGGGTTATCACGTGCATAAGCATACAGCAATATGTGCCCGACCTTGACATGCAGTAATATGTGCCCGACCTTGACATGCAATATGTGCCCGACCTTGACATGCAATATGTGCCCGACCTTGACATGCAGTATGTGCCCGACCTTGACATGCAGTATGTGCCCGACCTTGACATGCAGTATGTGCCCGACCTTGACATGCAATATGTGCCCGACCTTGACATGCAGTATGTGCCCGACCTTGACATGCAGTATGTGCCCGACCTTGACATGCAGTATGTGCCCGACCTTTACATGCAGTATGTGCCCGACCTTGACATGCAATATGTGCCCGACCTTGACATGCAGTATGTGCCCGACCTTGACATGCAGTATGTGCCCGACCTTGACATGCAGTGGACTTGTCCTTCAACTTTCTATACTTGTTATTTTCCTTCTCTGTCACTTTCCCGTTGCCCCAATCAAAGATAAACAATCCCCGAGCTTGGCACATAACTTAGGAAAGGCTGTGAAGTGCTTGCTCGTGCTAGAGTGGGCGTGGCGAGTGGTCTGTAGTAACTACTTTCCAGCAACTCGTACATAAAAACAGCAAAATCTTTACCATCATCATCTCATTGTTAGGGAATGATAACAGAAAAGAGGAAACTGGACTCATCGATTGGGATAGATTTCTGAGTCAAAGTTCAATATTTGTTTGTTTTTGTACAAATATTTCTCATAGGCGGGAATGTTCAATGACTTGGTTCACTTGTAAACTGTTGAATTAGTGCAGCGATTATTTCAAACTTTCATGAATTATTAGCATTGTCATGTTGAGTGCCACGTGTTAGGTATGCTACAACAGTTGAGAGAGAGCACACACTGGCCATATAAGTATGCTACAACAGTTGAGAGAGAGAGCACACACTGGCCATATAAGTATGCTACAACAGTTGAGAAAGAGCACACACTGGCCATATAAGTATGCTACAACAGTTGAGAGAGAGTACACACTGGCCATATAAGTATGCAACACAGTTGAGAGAGAGAGCACACACTGGCCATATAAGTATGATACAACAGTTGAGAGAGAGTACACACTGGCCATATAAGTATGCTACAACAGTTGAGAGAGAGTTCACACTGGCCATATAAGTATGCTACAACAGTTGAGAGAGAGAGTACAAACTGGCCATATAAGTATGCTACAACAGTTGAGAGAGAGAGTACACACTGGCCATATAAGTATGCTTTAGTAGTTGAAAACACAAACAGTCCATAAGAAACTTTTTTAATAATATCAATCCGTTATCAATGATTGGATTAATTAGGGACAGTACCTGCAGGGTATGGTGGGGTCTGTCAATAATTCATTACAAAAGTTCCACTTGAAAGATAGGCCCCGAATGTTCATAAAAGATGGAGAAATGACGAAACGATCCATGAAATCCATGTCTTGGAGTTGAGTACATTCTTGTAGTGAATGAAACTTTTACAGATATTGTAAACAGGAATGTTTTCGATTTGCACGTTTGTAAGTAATGAATTATTATCTGCTAATTTGAATTCTGTTTCTGCTGTTTTCTTTGTGAAGCCGCCTGTGAGGAACTAACAGCACCTGCTATCCTATTATTTATTAGTTTATAGGTACTCATCAGAACAGGAGGAGGAAGGATCATCATTATTCAGTAAAATGTCTTCAAACCTGAATGGTCGTCACCGCCATAGCAACTAGCGCTCTCCTGCTACTGCTGCTGATTGATGTACTTGTAAGATGTTGCTGTTGTTGACATTTGGGGCTTGAAGGGAAAGAAGTTTGCTTGTTACACTTTCTGTTGCTGCACATAGATTTGAAATCAACTACCGAGTCCCCGTCTTTCATTTTCAGTTAGTCTGAGATGGTTGGGACAAAATGCACCAACAAGCTGTGATGAGATCTGTGACAGAGAATTTCCAGGTCAACCATCCTGTTACCTTCAACATTAAGATCATCATTTAGATCGTGTTCAGCATCGCCTGTTGATTCGTTCAAATTTGAATGCGGATCATTATCATCAATAGGGTCGTACAGCTCTTCGATTGTCGTGGATGATCGTCCGTGAGTGGGTGTGGCACTAGACGTGTCAGACTCTAACAAGACTTAGTTGTGTTGTTTGAAGTAGACAGGCTATTTACAACAACGGTTTCCACACGCTGTTCACACTCCATCTGGATATAATCTACTTATTTCATTCGGAAACCCATTTTCCTGAAACTTGCGCTTCCTGGATCGGTTACATACCATGCCCTTGATCACTCGGCAGGATTAAGAATTGGACAGTGATCAGAGAAACGTTCCACATGTATCGTATACACAAACATTGAATTATTGCCTCATGGGTGCAGTCATTTGCAATAGAGTTACTGTAACTAAAAATGTATGTGTAGGTAAATTCCCTTTTGTCTGAATGAAATTGTTGTCCCCATACGAGATAGACTTCATGTCTTTGAGACATCCTTGTTATGGAACTAATTAACCGATTCCAATTAACCAAACAGAAATGTGAAGCACAGTTATTGCCCTTTAATGTGATGTCATTTCATTTCTGATGACATTTAAAAATCTAATTTTATTCGATATTCTCTGTAAGTACTGCCCACTTAACGAACGTAACACCAAGTGAAAGACAAGAGTGATGTTGGTTCAACGAATTTCGGAATGAAAATAAGAAGTGTGCACGTCCCAGAAAATATGACTGAAGTTTATACAATTATTAATATACATTTAAACAGAAAAATAATAAAAGACGTGTCCCAATGTTTCTAGATAAATAGGCTTTAGCAGAGACCAGACAAACATACAAAACCACAATTGGAATCATTGACATAATTTCAAAGACTATTGCTGCTATCGATAAATAATTCCTAGACAATGTTCAAAATTTGTCTCATCCTTATGGGCCCACAGCAATAATAACAGGCTCCAGACATTTAGACTTGGACAGAAAGGAAAATCCTTCTTCTACTTCATAGAAACAACATTAAGAAACATGTGCTTCTTGTAGAAGGTCAGCTGTGAGCTTCATTATGTCTGTCACGAGCGAGGAGTTGCCAGTCACGAGTAGACATAACAACGTATCTACAACTTCTAATGGCGTCAATGGTAACCATGACTTCGGCTACGTCAGCGACTACATTCGACTCATATTCCAGGCCATGAATTTTGCAGTCATCTGTCAGCTGATTGATGTTGCTGGGGCTGGAACAAACATTGTCAACATTATCTGCTTCGTTAAACAAGGCTTTAAGGATTCAGTCAACGTCACGTTACTAGGTAGAGGCATTTAATGGTCGCCAGTAGAATCTAGGTCAATTGTTTGATGTGGGCTTAGCTTTGGATTGATGGTCGCCCGTATAATCTAGGTCAATTGTTTGATGTGGGCTTAGCGTTGGATTGATGGTCGCCCGTATAATCTAGGTCAATTGTTTGATGTGGGCTTAGCGTTGGATTGTTGGTCGCCCGTATAATCTAGGTCAATTGTTTGAAGTGAGTTTAGCATTGGATTGATGGTCGTCAGTATAATCTAGGTCAATTATTTGAAGTGGGTTTAGCATTGGATTGATGGTCGTCAGTATAATCTAGGTCAATTGTTTGAAGTGGGTTTAGCATTGGATTGATGGTCGTCAGTATAATCTAGGTCAATTGTTTGAAGTGGGTTTAGCATTGGATTGATGGTCGTCAGTATAATCTAGGTCAATTGTTTGAAGTGGGTTTAGTATTGTATTGATGGTCGTCAGTTGAGTATAGAACAATAGTTTAATGTTAGTTTAGCATTAGATTGATTTGTCGCTAGTTACGTATAGAACAAAAGTTTAATGTTAGTTTAGCATTAGATTGATTTGTCGCTAGTTAAGTATAGAACAATAGTTTAATGTTAGTTTAGCATTAGATTGATTTGTCGCTAGTTAAGTATAGAACAATAGTTTAATGTTAGTTTAACATTAGATTGATTTGTCGCTAGTTAAGTATAGAACAATAGTTTAATGTTGGTTTAGCATTAGATTGATTTGTCGCTAGTTGAGTATAGAACAATAGTTTAATGTTGGTTTAGCATTAGATTGATTTGTCGCTAGTTAAGTATAGAACAATAGTTTAATGTTGGTTTAGCATTAGATTGATTTGTCGCTAGTTAAGTATAGAACAATAGTTTAATGTTGGTTTAGCATTAGATTGATTTGTCGCTAGTTAAGTATAGAACAATTGTTTAATGTTGGTTTAGCATTAGATTGATTTGTCGCTAATTGAGTATAGAACAATAGTTTAGTGTTGGTTTAGCATTAGATTGATTTGTCGCTAGTTAAGTATAGAACAATAGTTTAATGTTGGTCTAGCATTAGATTGATTTGTCGCTAGTTAAGTATAGAACAATAGTCTAATGTTGGTTTAGCATTATATTGATTTGTCGCTAGTTAAGTATAGAACAATAGTAACATGTTGGTTTAGCATTGGGCTGATGGTCGCCAGTTGAGTATAGAACAATAGTTTAATGTTGGTTTAGCATTGGGGTGATGGTCGCTAGTTAAGTACAGAACAATAGTTTAATGTCGGGAGGAATTGGTAGAGAGCAAATACAAATACAATATAGGAACTCAAAATATAATTAGATGGAGAGTGAGCGTTGTAGTCCCGTTGTTAATTTAGAGAATAAGCAAGGGAAAAGTATTTCACATAAATATGATGTAGTTGCCTCATTGATCTGCCATATCGTTTCACTTTCTGAATCACCTGCTTTTACTGACGTTACGAAATTGCTTTCACACAGACTTATTATCTCATCTGTTTCTTAGGTTTGACTTTGTCTGACCTTGGCTGTCTGGTGACCCTCATCTGGCACAACATTTGTTTCAATCCGCTGTTCTACGAGGCAGATTTACCATTTGACTCCATAGAGATGCAGTACCTGACAGGAGGCTGGCCTCATGTTATATTCACCCGAGTTACCAGCTGGATAACAGCCTTCATCACCTTTGAAAGATGTATGTGTGTCACCATGCCACTAAAGGTAAGCTAGAAGATGTATGTGTGTCACCATGCCACTAAAGGTAAGCTAGAAGATGTTTGTGTGTCACCATGCCACTAAAGGTAAGCTAGAAGATGTTTGTGTGTCACCATGCCACTAAAGGTAAGCTAGAAGATGTATGTGTGTCACCATGCCACTAAAGGTAAGCTAGAAGGCCGGTGTCCGGATGAACAAACAATTAGTATCATGACCATATAACGCAATAAAATCATTCATTCTTCCTTTACTATAACCAATTAAAATTAAAAAGCAGATCCACGTGTCTCTCTCCACAAACAGCAGATCCATGTATCTCTCTCCACAAACAGCAGATCCATGTGTCGTGTCTCTCTCCACAAACAGCAGATCCATGTGTCTCTCTCCACAAACAGCAGATCCACGTGTCTCTCTCCACAAACAGCAGATCCATGTGTCGTGTCTCTCTCCACAAACAGCAGATCCATGTGTCTCTCTCCACAAACAGCAGATCCACGTGTCTCTCTCCACAAACAGCAGATCCATGTGTCTCTCTCCACAAATAGCAGATCCACGTGTCTCTCTCCACAAAAAGCAGATCCATATGTCTCTCTCCACAAACAGCAGATCCCTGTCTATATACGCTCATTAGCACCATCATAAAATCTCATTTAATTACCATTACAAAGATGACATGAGGATGATGTTGTTGCATTGTTGATTCCAAATGGTATGGTACCACGCTTAGTTGAACTTTCTTGCACTATTATCATCCCAGGTGAAGATGATTCTGACTCCAAAGAGGTGTACCATCATCATCACGTGCATCTTCATCTTCCTCATTGGTAGCGTGAGCCCAGTATACTACAGCAACAGAATGGGCTGGAAGTTCTTCCCAGAACGGAACAAAACTCTCCTGGGCCTCGTCTACACAGAAGATCGTGAAGACGTGGAGAAAGTTTCATTTGCAATCAACAACATCTGCATCCCCTTCACAGCATTCATGACCGTCGTGATCCTGACTGTGCTACTCGTAGTCAAACTCAAGTCAACATCCAAATGGCGCAGGCAGTCGACCGCGGTGGGGAACACTGAGAGCTCCACTAACCGTGACCAGAAGATATCCAAGATGGTTGTCATGATATCAACAATGTTTATCATCTGTTTTACGCCGGTCTGTGTCATCTTCATTGGGATGACAGTAGAGCCAGAATTTGCCATCAGCGGCATGTACCACAACATGTTCTTTATCGTCTTCTCTTTCGGCTACATCCTTGAATCCTCGAACTCAGCTCTCAACATCTTCATATACTACAACATGAGCAGCCGGTATCGGGCCGCGTTCAGAGAACTATTCTTTAGAGAGAAGGTAAAAACAACGCGAGAAGGCTCAGACCACACTTAAAATGTGCAGCCTCAAGGAAATATTGTCGGTCCTCACAATTCTGGAACATCCAAGCAAGCAAGTTTAGTAAAATCTGTGTTATCTGTTAGAAAAATCCACAAAATGTTCTAAATGATAAGCTAAACACTGGATTAAACTTGGTTAAAAACAGAAGATAAGTAATTTATCAGTGTCATCTATCTCTGTAATCTGTCACTGTCATCTATCTCTGTCATCTATCTTTGTCATCTATCTCTGTAATATCTCTGTAATCTCTCTCTCTCTCACCGGTCTCAGTAATGTGTGTAATTCCGATATTCAATCAGACAATATTTGTTCTATGCCAGGTAGTTTTATTGTTGAAGTTTAAATTTGTGGAGACATCAGAACATCAGGTCACCACTTTGGTGCCCATTTATTGACAGTAATGCGTGCTGCAAGCCTGGCCTATCTCTGTTGTCATAACAACGCAGTATGTGCAAGGAGGTTTGGCGGGTTGATTCGGTGTCGAGAATTAGTATTAGAGTCGGTCAATGTTTTTCTGTTCTTTGCCTTCAGAATAATTTAAAGTTTATCTGCATCTGCTTCACGAAGATGTCACAACTCACAGCCACATGCCATCGCCGGAGCAGATACGCTCCTGAAGGTATTCATCCTAGTCTTGAAGGTTTGCCTCTGCTGAAGTGATGCGGTTGGAGCAGAGAACCATCCTTGTCTTGAAGGTTTGCCTCTGCTGAAGTGATGCGGTTGGAGCAGAGAACCATCCTAATGGAATCCTGCACGAAATCCCCCGATTTATGTTGTTGATGTTGATATATTCTTGTCTCATGTAAATTTACGAGTTGACATTTTCAATGAAATCATTCCCACACGACATGTATCTTTGTGTCCAGTATGTACCGGCATTTTCTTTCAATTAATTGTTTGATGAACTATCACGTTTTGTCTTTTTAGCTGATTTAAGGATTTCTGAGTTTCTGTTAGGCAGTGATTGAAGATGACATCGCCGTCAGCAAACCTTTCGTGAGTGAGAATGCCTTTGTCTAGTTTGATGTATTCCCCTGCCAAACGTCACGCTGTATTGACATATTGATTGTATGGTAAAATAAGGTATACTGTTGAACATCACTCGTGGACCTGATTTTTCGGCTTCTTCAATACTCTGATTTGTTACAGCGTTCACATCTTCATTTGTTTCAAAGACGCCAAAGGCTATTTTATAGTCTACAAACACACGTTGTACAGACGTGATTGCTGTATCTACGTTAAGGACTGCTTAATTGTGGTTGAGTTCTTTTGTGTGAAATCTGTCCCCTCTGATTCCAATCGGATGTAGTCTCTACTCCATTCACAATCACTCTTGTGAACACGTCTATACAGATGAAAGTAAACAAATTAGAAAGCAGTTTATCAGTAATTCAGTGTTACTTTTCTCGTGAACAAGAACATTTGTTTACGTTTTCGTCTGGCAGGAATGTGTCATATTCTCGGACATTTGTTGTTAATGTTAGATAACTGGTATGTTCGTGTTTCAGTTGTGCCTAAATTACTGGAGCAGTGATTCCATCCCGTCGTGGAGCTTCTCCTGTAATTAAATGTTTGACGACATGAATAATCTCATCCGCTTTGATATGTATTGTCTGCACATACCATTGTTGCGTGGTCCTTTTTTTTAACTACTGCATTTGATGCTAGAGGTCAATGTGACCTTCCTAACATTCTTCCTTTACTGTCGGTATACCCTAAATGTTACGTCATCTTCTATGTAAGATTACATACCTTGACTGCCTGGTCTAGTCCTTGACATGCCTTGATTGCTTGGACTAGTCCTTGACATGCCTTGGCATGCCTTGACGTGCCTTGACTGCCTGGACTAGTCCTTGACATACCTTGACTGCCTGGTCTAGACCTTGACATGCCTTGACTGCCTGATCTAGGCCTTGACATGCCTTGACTGCCTGGTCTAGGCCTTGACATGCCGTGACTGTCTGGACTAGTCCTTGACATGCCTTGATTGCTTGGACTAGTCCTTGACATGCCTTGACGTGCCATGACTGCCTGGACTAGGCCTTTACATGTCTTGACTGCCTGGTCTAGGCCTTGACATGCCTTGACTGCCTGGTCTAGGCCTTGAAATGCCTTGACTGCCTGGACTAGTCCTTGAAATGCCTTGACTGCCTGGACTTGTCGTTGACATGCCTTGACTGCCTGGTCTAGTACTTGACATGCCTTGACTGCCTGGACTAGTCCTTGACATGCCGTGACTGTCTGGACTAGTCCTTGACATGCCTTGACTGCCTGGTCTAGTCCTTGACATGCCGTGACTGCCTGGACTAGTCCTCGAAATCTGCTCACATTCGTACACAAGTAAAGCGATGGATAACTCTAACTCAGGGGAAGCAGCCACCAGGGTGGACATACATGAATGAGTCAACCAAAGGCGTGTACCTTCCTGGAATCAATAGGAGTGACAGCAAATATCAGGGGCGTCGTTTTGACTAGGGTTTGTTATATAATTTATGACTTCTGGCTGTTTGTTAGAACCCTGCAAAGCACTAGAGAACTACTTACTTACTTTACATACTTTCCCTGTCCTAGGCATTACGTCACACTTCATTCTCCCATTAGTCAGCCACGTGGATTGCCCTGTCACTGGCACTCAGCGGGTCATCCATGCTATACGTCTCCTAGAGGTTTTGGCAGATCATCAGATAGTCCTGGTCTTGTGTTACTCCACATTCGCATATTTCATCATCCCTGTATCCCCATCTTTTCAGGTTTTTCCTGCATCGTAGCACACTAGTTCGAAGTCTATTTAGTGACTTCCATGTTGCGTAGGGCAGAAGATGTCCAGGCGTAGGTTTCTCCCGTAACTCGATCAAGGAGACCTGTGTAAGCTGTTTCAAACTTTCGATGCATCGTTTTCCTGGACGTCTGTAGAGGCTGGGTTGACTGTAAGAAACCTCGTCTTGACTATAGTCTGTAGTGGCTGGGTTGACTGTAAGAAACTTCGTCTTAACTTTAGTCTTTGGCGCTGCACCTGATGTCCGAACATAGAGTGTCTTTGGTCATTTACCTGTTTCTCTCTTTCTTTCTCTGACGCGACAGTTCTTTGTATCTCTGGTGGCTATATGCCGGTTATGGGGTATATTTTTTTCAGTTGGTGTAGGTTTTAGGCAACCAGTAACTATACGGCCTGTCTCATTTATTGCTCATCTTATGTTTGACATGTACAGAGTTCTTCCAGTCTGGTGCGGTGTACTCAGCTACAGAGAAACACAAAGCGAGTGCTGATGTTTTGAGGACATCTGGCTTTGCTCCCCATGTTGTACCAGTCAGTTTTCATATGATACAATTTCTCGCATGTATTTTCTGTTTTGTTTCCTAACAAAGTGTTGCTGATTAGTAGCATTGAAAAGGCAAGTAAAGGGAAATTATTATTAATGGTGGATTATAACGTTACAGGAATAGAATGGGATATGGCAGAAGCACTTGTAGAGTCAAAACCTTTTATTTAGTGCATAACTGACAATTTCATAATTCAACATATAGAAGCAGCCACCAGAGGCAAAAACATACTCGACCTAGTTTTTTCTACAGAGGAAAATATGATTGAAAATGTTGGGAAACTGTTTGGCTCAAGTGGCCATCAGATCATCCGTTGGGATCTTATCTAATGAAAGGAAGAAACATAAACACGCGAACATATCTTGTCAAGCATGTTTATATCTAGTTTTCAATAAGGATTCCACACCTGTACACAGCAACCCAATTTAGGTCTAACTAATGGTTTATACAATTTGACAGTCACTTCCTTGCTCCTATGTTTAATTTTTCTTTATCCCCAGCGTTTCCAATTCATCTAGTTCTCGGTCTGAAAAGGTTGCGAAAACCCGAACGACGTGCGTTATAGGCGCACATGGGTAGTTGGTCAGAATGATTTCTTATTAGGTGATCAAACCAATTGATGTTCGATTCATCTATATATTCCGAGCGGGGCCTTGCTTCAACCACCCTTCTAACATCTTCCTTGTTCATTCTGTCTCTCCTAGTTACGTTGATTGTTTTCCGGAGGTCTCTCATCTCACATGCCGTGATTTTTTTTAACGTATCGTCTTTATACTGGTTTAGAAGACTCATCAGAGTCCGTATACAACCAGTTACATTTGCATTACCCTGCTCTAAAAGCTATGCGCATCCAATCTATTCTTAAATTCATTAACTTTCCCTTTCTCCACTATGTCCTGGGGCAATGCATTCCAAGCATTCACCACTCTCTGACTAAAAAAATATTTCCTAATATCCAATCTGGACTTTTCTTTAGTTCATTTGTAGCTATGCCCTCTTGTTCTTGTTGTTGGTTTTATTTTGAAGAAAAAAAAATTGTTATAGTTGAATTTAACCTTTCTTGGGATTATCTTATAAACCTGTACTAAGTCACCTCAAACGCTTCTCGTTTCTGGTTTTTCTGAGTCTTTCCTCATAACTGTCATTCTGGAATCCCACTATCAGTTTTGGTGGGATCAAGATGCTGAGCAGCACATGAGCTGCAGTGGTCAGCGACTCATATCTGACTGCTAGCGTCATTGCCAGCGAACCAAAGCTGCCAAGACCCTTCTACACCTCCACGTGGATATCCTAGATAGCAGGCTGCAGCAGGGAAGACTGGATAAGGAGAAGGGATCGAAGAGGGAATGCTAACCCGGTACTCAAAAAATGCTTGCTGAAGTCGGATGTGTTGGACCAAAAGGTGCAAATATCGCAGTCAAGCTGTAAACTACGACACAGCGCATTCCGTTCTCTGGACTACATTCTGCTACTTAAGCCTTTTTAGTGTTTGCTAGTATAATAGTTGTCCATGATGAAGACCACTCTCTTTGTTCAGCCGTGTGGACAGTCGTATCTCTTGCTGTGGCCGCTGAAATTGGTGACTTGCGCGGTGATTTGGATTAAAGTGAGGAAGAAACTGCGCCTTTTGTCAACCTCACTCACAGAGCCTAAGCTACCTTTTGCCAGTGGCAAGACATTCATCGAGACGACTGGAGATAGCATAGGATGCAGATTTTGCCTCAGGGTTACTACCGAAGTAAACATGTAACCCGCAGGGTAGAAAGGTTGGAAGGCATCTAACGCAGTTTGTCGTGCCTTTTCGATAACCACAAGAGGTCGTATGGACAACACTCAGCGTGTGAGTGAGTCTGGCATCTCTCCCCAGCTGTATTCAGCTCATCATAGTAGCATCTAAAATTCCCACACGCCAAATTCGTGAAGGTGAACCGGGAGAACTAACCCGTGAAATACGACACAGGTATAAGCGTAGTTCGATTCAGCCGGCGTCCAGGCCAGGATAAACGGATGGAAGAAATCACACAAAAAAGAACGAAATAACAAGTCCCGACGGAAAACAACACCACGTTTCCGTGAACACAAGTGTAAGTCGTCGACTAGTGTAAATTCCAGGCAAATCCGTGGTCTGACGGCATCCATAATGATCCAAAACAGTAGAGAAATGTAGACTCGCAGCCAGTTATGGCGCCATCTTTGCCAGATTTGCTAGTGGGAGATTGAGAATGAACGAAGCCAAGCCAAGCCAAATTTGTCGCTCATCTTTGTATCCTTTCCAGCATGTTAATATCTCATCTACGATAAGGGCTCCACACCTGTACACAGAGTTTTTGTTAAAGTCCACGTTTGGCACTGGTAACAGAGAGTTAGCATGCATATACTGTTGATTAGCTTTCTTTTTGTGGACATGTTTATGTTAGGGTGTTTCAATAATGGTAACAGCTCGTATTCAATTGCATTTGATTTCGCTTTCTGAACTAGGAAATTCATTTTTAATTGAGCAACAAATGCCAAAATGGTACCCCTTTATAATTTCAATATTGCACATTATTCTCTAACGACCAACATGGCACTCTCCATGGCTACATTCTGTAGTATGCCGGAAAATGTATGTGCTAAGTTGTGAATGCAGTTGGGGTAAAGACAATAAAAAGTAGAGGTTGTTTTGGTTATGGCTCACGATGATATAAATTATAGAAATATCGAATATAAAAATTATCAATCCTGCCACGTGATAACGGTCCAGTGATAATAATATCAGAGAAGATTATCTTGATGACATACTTTTTTGTATTCCATTTATGAATTGAGATTTGATAACAAGGGATATAACCTGTAAAATATTTTTTAGAAATATACCTAAATTGTTCCTCTGTAGATCTGATATTCTTTGACTAATGTTTGCCTACAATCAAATTATTTGTGACTTCGATTCTTTTCAACGCATTCAGTATTCAATCCTCTTATCACTATCATCATCATCATCATCTTCCTTTTTCGTTTGTTTCCATTGGAACAAAGTGATGCAACATATGACTTTTCTGTGCCGACTTCTTGAGTTAGGATTGGTCTGAAGTCCTTCTCGGCGGGTATAAAAGTCTAACTAGGTCACTGATGAAGTCGTATTGAGCTTTTCTCTGAGACGTGTCCAACTTGCTTCTCATCCATATTAGTGATGGGATGTGTATGCTTAAGTTTCATTGACTTAATCCTGGTCTCATCTCGCTTTCCACGAATTGTTTTTCTCATTCTATAAATACATTCTGTTCATTCTTTCGTTCAGCTTTTATATAATGATTACAGCAGACATTACTTGACAGGGACTCACAGCAGACATTACTTGACAGGGTCTTACATCGGACATTACTTGACAGGGTCTTACAGCAGACATTACTTGACAGGGTCTCACAGGAGACATTACTTGACAGGGACTCACAGCAGACATTACTTGACAGGGTCTCACAGCAGACATTACTTGACAGGGTCTTACATCAGACATTACTTGACAGGGTCTTACATCAGATATTACTTGACAGGGACTCACAGCAGACATTACTTGACGGGGTCTCACAGCAGAGAATACTTGACGGGGTCTCACAGCAGAGAATACTTGACGGGGTCTCACAGCAGAAAATACTTGACAGGCTGACGAGAAATTGACGTCAAAATGTCTAGACCAAGATTTGCACGAACATGGTCTTTCATTGTGTGCTGCGTCCTCTCATGGGAGATCTTTAGGTATGGTATCTTGTGATGGGAGATCTTTAGGTATGGTATCTTGTGATGGGAGATCTTTAGGTATGGTATCTTGTGATGGAGATCTTTAGGTATGGTATCTTGTGATGGAGATCTTTAGGTATGGTATCTTGTGATGGAGATCTTTAGGTATGGTATCTTGTGATGGAGATCTTTAGGTATGGTATCTTGTGATGGGAGATCTTTAGGTATGGTATCTTGTCATGGAGATCTTTAGGTATGGTATCTTGTGATGGAGATCTTTAGGTATGGTATCTTGTGATGGAGATCTTTAGGTATGGTATCTTGTGATGGAGATCTTTAGGTATGGTATCTTGTGATGGGAGATCTTTAGGTATGGTATCTTGTCATGGAGATCTTTAGGTATGGTATCTTGTGATGGAGATCTTTAGGTATGGTATCTTGTGATGGAGATCTTTAGGTATGGTATCTTGTGATGGAGATCTTTAGGTATGGTATCTTGTGATGGAGATCTTTAGGTATGGTATCTTGTCATGGAGATCTTTAGGTATGGTATCTTGTGATGGAGATCTTTAGGTATGGTATCTTGTGATAGAGATCTTTAGGTATGGTATCTTGTCATGGAGATCTTTAGGTATGGTATCTTGTGATGGAGATCTTTAGGTATGGTATCTTGTCATGGAGATCTTTAGGTATGGTATCTTGTCATGGAGATCTTTAGGTATGGTATCTTGTGATGGGAGATCTTTAGGTATGGTATCTTGTGATGGGAGATCTTTAGGTATGGTATCTTGTCATGGAGATCTTTAGGTATGGTATCTTGTGATGGGAGATCTTTAGGTATGGTATCTTGTCATGGAGATCTTTAGGTATGGTATCTTGTGATGGAGATCTTTAGGTATGGTATCTTGTGATAGAGATCTTTAGGTATGGTATCTTGTCATGGAGATCTTTAGGTATGGTATCTTGTGATAGAGATCTTTAGGTATGGTATCTTGTCATGGAGATCTTTAGGTATGGTATCTTGTGATGGAGATCTTTAGGTATGGTATCTTGTCATGGAGATCTTTAGGTATGGTATCTTGTCATGGAGATCTTTAGGTATGGTATCTTGTGATGGGAGATCTTTAGGTATGGTATCTTGTGATGGGAGATCTTTAGGTATGGTATCTTGTCATGGAGATCTTTAGGTATGGTATCTTGTGATGGGAGATCTTTAGGTATGGTATCTTGTCATGGAGATCTTTAGGTATGGTATCTTGTGATGGAGATCTTTAGGTATGGTATCTTGTGATAGAGATCTTTAGGTATGGTATCTTGTCATGGAGATCTTTAGGTATGGTATCTTGTGATAGAGATCTTTAGGTATGGTATCTTGTCATGGAGATCTTTAGGTATGGTATCTTGTGATGGAGATCTTTAGGTATGGTATCTTGTCATGGAGATCTTTAGGTATGGTATCTTGTCATGGAGATCTTTAGGTATGGTATCTTGTGATGGGAGATCTTTAGGTATGGTATCTTGTGATGGGAGATCTTTAGGTATGGTATCTTGTCATGGAGATCTTTAGGTATGGTATCTTGTGATGGGAGATCTTTAGGTATGGTATCTTGTGATGGGAGATCTTTAGGTATGGTATCTTGTGATGGGAGATCTTTAGGTATGGTATCTTGTGATGGGAGATCTTTAGGTATGGTATCTTGTGATGGGAGATCTTTAGGTATGGTATCTTGTCATGTAGATCTTTAGGTATGGTATCTTGTGATGGGAGATCTTTAGGTATGGTATCTTGTCATGGAGATCTTTAGGTATGGTATCTTGTGATGGGAGATCTTTAGGTATGGTATCTTGTCATGGAGATCTTTAGGTATGGTATCTTGTGATGGGAGATCTTTAGGTATGGTATCTTGTCATGGAGATCTTTAGGTATGGTATCTTGTGATGGGAGATCTTTAGGTATGGTATCTTGTCATGGAGATCTTTAGGTATGGTATCTTGTGATGGGAGATCTTTAGGTATGGTATCTTGTGATGGAGATCTTTAGGTATGGTATCTTGAGATGGAGATCTTTAGGTATGGTATCTTGTCATGGAGATCTTTAGGTATGGTATCTTGTCATGGAGATCTTTAGGTATGGTATCTTGTGATGGAGATCTTTAGGTATGGTATCTTGTGATGGAGATCTTTAGGTATGGTATCTTGTGATGGAGATCTTTAGGTATGGTATCTTGTGATGGAGATCTTTAGGTATGGTATCTTGTCATGGAGATCTTTAGGTATGGTATCTTGTGATGGAGATCTTTAGGTATGGTATCTTGTGATGGAGATCTTTAGGTATGGTATCTTGTGATGGAGATCTTTAGGTATGGTATCTTGTGATGGAGATCTTTAGGTATGGTATCTTGTGATGGAGATCTTTAGGTATGGTATCTTGTGATAGAGATCTTTAGGTATGGTATCTTGTCATGGAGATCTTTAGGTATGGTATCTTGTGATGGAGATCTTTAGGTATGGTATCTTGTCATGGAGATCTTTAGGTATGGTATCTTGTCATGGAGATCTTTAGGTATGGTATCTTGTGATGGGAGATCTTTAGGTATGGTATCTTGTGATGGGAGATCTTTAGGTATGGTATCTTGTCATGGAGATCTTTAGGTATGGTATCTTGTGATGGGAGATCTTTAGGTATGGTATCTTGTCATGGAGATCTTTAGGTATGGTATCTTGTGATGGAGATCTTTAGGTATGGTATCTTGTGATAGAGATCTTTAGGTATGGTATCTTGTCATGGAGATCTTTAGGTATGGTATCTTGTGATAGAGATCTTTAGGTATGGTATCTTGTCATGGAGATCTTTAGGTATGGTATCTTGTGATGGAGATCTTTAGGTATGGTATCTTGTCATGGAGATCTTTAGGTATGGTATCTTGTCATGGAGATCTTTAGGTATGGTATCTTGTGATGGGAGATCTTTAGGTATGGTATCTTGTGATGGGAGATCTTTAGGTATGGTATCTTGTCATGGAGATCTTTAGGTATGGTATCTTGTGATGGGAGATCTTTAGGTATGGTATCTTGTCATGGAGATCTTTAGGTATGGTATCTTGTGATGGAGATCTTTAGGTATGGTATCTTGTGATAGAGATCTTTAGGTATGGTATCTTGTCATGGAGATCTTTAGGTATGGTATCTTGTGATAGAGATCTTTAGGTATGGTATCTTGTCATGGAGATCTTTAGGTATGGTATCTTGTGATGGAGATCTTTAGGTATGGTATCTTGTCATGGAGATCTTTAGGTATGGTATCTTGTCATGGAGATCTTTAGGTATGGTATCTTGTGATGGGAGATCTTTAGGTATGGTATCTTGTGATGGGAGATCTTTAGGTATGGTATCTTGTCATGGAGATCTTTAGGTATGGTATCTTGTGATGGGAGATCTTTAGGTATGGTATCTTGTGATGGGAGATCTTTAGGTATGGTATCTTGTGATGGGAGATCTTTAGGTATGGTATCTTGTGATGGGAGATCTTTAGGTATGGTATCTTGTGATGGGAGATCTTTAGGTATGGTATCTTGTCATGTAGATCTTTAGGTATGGTATCTTGTGATGGGAGATCTTTAGGTATGGTATCTTGTCATGGAGATCTTTAGGTATGGTATCTTGTGATGGGAGATCTTTAGGTATGGTATCTTGTCATGGAGATCTTTAGGTATGGTATCTTGTGATGGGAGATCTTTAGGTATGGTATCTTGTCATGGAGATCTTTAGGTATGGTATCTTGTGATGGGAGATCTTTAGGTATGGTATCTTGTCATGGAGATCTTTAGGTATGGTATCTTGTGATGGGAGATCTTTAGGTATGGTATCTTGTCATGGAGATCTTTAGGTATGGTATCTTGTGATGGGAGATCTTTAGGTATGGTATCTTGTCATGGAGATCTTTAGGTATGGTATCTTGTGATGGGAGATCTTTAGGTATGGTATCTTGTCATGGAGATCTTTAGGTATGGTATCTTGTGATGGGAGATCTTTAGGTATGGTATCTTGTGATGGAGATCTTTAGGTATGGTATCTTGTGATGGAGATCTTTAGGTATGGTATCTTGTCATGGAGATCTTTAGGTATGGTATCTTGTCATGGAGATCTTTAGGTATGGTATCTTGTGATGGAGATCTTTAGGTATGGTATCTTGTGATGGAGATCTTTAGGTATGGTATCTTGTGATGGAGATCTTTAGGTATGGTATCTTGTGATGGAGATCTTTAGGTATGGTATCTTGTCATGGAGATCTTTAGGTATGGTATCTTGTGATGGAGATCTTTAGGTATGGTATCTTGTGATGGAGATCTTTAGGTATGGTATCTTGTGATGGAGATCTTTAGGTATGGTATCTTGTGATGGAGATCTTTAGGTATGGTATCTTGTGATGGAGATCTTTAGGTATGGTATCTTGTGATAGAGATCTTTAGGTATGGTATCTTGTCATGGAGATCTTTAGGTATGGTATCTTGTGATGGAGATCTTTAGGTATGGTATCTTGTCATGGAGATCTTTAGGTATGGTATCTTGTCATGGAGATCTTTAGGTATGGTATCTTGTGATGGGAGATCTTTAGGTATGGTATCTTGTGATGGGAGATCTTTAGGTATGGTATCTTGTCATGGAGATCTTTAGGTATGGTATCTTGTGATGGGAGATCTTTAGGTATGGTATCTTGTCATGGAGATCTTTAGGTATGGTATCTTGTGATGGAGATCTTTAGGTATGGTATCTTGTGATAGAGATCTTTAGGTATGGTATCTTGTGATGGAGATCTTTAGGTATGGTATCTTGTGATAGAGATCTTTAGGTATGGTATCTTGTCATGGAGATCTTTAGGTATGGTATCTTGTGATGGAGATCTTTAGGTATGGTATCTTGTCATGGAGATCTTTAGGTATGGTATCTTGTCATGGAGATCTTTAGGTATGGTATCTTGTGATGGGAGATCTTTAGGTATGGTATCTTGTGATGGGAGATCTTTAGGTATGGTATCTTGTCATGGAGATCTTTAGGTATGGTATCTTGTGATGGGAGATCTTTAGGTATGGTATCTTGTCATGGAGATCTTTAGGTATGGTATCTTGTGATGGAGATCTTTAGGTATGGTATCTTGTGATAGAGATCTTTAGGTATGGTATCTTGTCATGGAGATCTTTAGGTATGGTATCTTGTGATAGAGATCTTTAGGTATGGTATCTTGTCATGGAGATCTTTAGGTATGGTATCTTGTGATGGAGATCTTTAGGTATGGTATCTTGTCATGGAGATCTTTAGGTATGGTATCTTGTCATGGAGATCTTTAGGTATGGTATCTTGTGATGGGAGATCTTTAGGTATGGTATCTTGTGATGGGAGATCTTTAGGTATGGTATCTTGTCATGGAGATCTTTAGGTATGGTATCTTGTGATGGGAGATCTTTAGGTATGGTATCTTGTGATGGGAGATCTTTAGGTATGGTATCTTGTGATGGGAGATCTTTAGGTATGGTATCTTGTGATGGGAGATCTTTAGGTATGGTATCTTGTGATGGGAGATCTTTAGGTATGGTATCTTGTCATGTAGATCTTTAGGTATGGTATCTTGTGATGGGAGATCTTTAGGTATGGTATCTTGTCATGGAGATCTTTAGGTATGGTATCTTGTGATGGGAGATCTTTAGGTATGGTATCTTGTCATGGAGATCTTTAGGTATGGTATCTTGTGATGGGAGATCTTTAGGTATGGTATCTTGTCATGGAGATCTTTAGGTATGGTATCTTGTGATGGGAGATCTTTAGGTATGGTATCTTGTCATGGAGATCTTTAGGTATGGTATCTTGTGATGGGAGATCTTTAGGTATGGTATCTTGTCATGGAGATCTTTAGGTATGGTATCTTGTGATGGGAGATCTTTAGGTATGGTATCTTGTCATGGAGATCTTTAGGTATGGTATCTTGTGATGGAGATCTTTAGTTATGGTATCTTGTCATGGAGATCTTTAGGTATGGTATCTTGTGATGGGAGATCTTTAGGTATGGTATCTTGTCATGGAGATCTTTAGGTATGGTATCTTGTCATGGAGATCTTTAGGTATGTTATCTTGTGATGGGAGATCTTTAGGTATGGTATCTTGTCATGGAGATCTTTAGGTATGGTAAATATTGTTTCTTTGTGGTCAAGCTAAGGTTCTGATGTTTTAACAGTTGGCCATGCTAAGAATCCGGTGTTTAAACAGCTGGCTAAGCTAAGCTAAGCTAAGGTTTGGCTGTTTAAACAACTGGCTAAGCTAAGGTTTGGCTGTTTAAACAACTGGCTAAGCTAAGGTTTGGCTGTTTAAACAACTGGCTAAACTAAGGTTTGGCTGTTTAAACAACTGGCTAAGTTAAGGTTTGGCTGTTTAAACAACTGGCTAAACTAAGGTTTGGTTGTTTAAACAACTGGCTAAGCTAAGGTTTGGCTGTTTAAACAACTGGCTAAGCTAAGGTTTGGCTGTTTAAACAACTGGCTAAACTAAGGTTTGGCTGTTTAAACAACTGGCTAAGCTAAGATTCGGGAACAGCGTAATCAAAATTGGCTTGGCTTGACTTCGTTCGTTCTGAATCTCCCGCTACCAAACCCTGAAAGGGCTTAAGTAGCAGAATGTAGTCCAAAGAACGGAATGCTTTGTGTCGTAGTTTACAGTTTGACTGCGATATTTGCACCTTTCGATCCAACACATCCGACTTCAGCAAGAATTTTTTGAGTACCGCTTTAGCATTCTCTCTTCGATCCATTCTCCTTAGCCAGTCTGCCCTATTGCAGCCTGTTATCCAGGTTCACCGCGTGGAGGTGTAGAAGGGTCTTGGCTGCTCTGGTTTGCTGGCCCCGACACTAGCAGTCAGCTATGGGTCGCTGACCACTGCAGCTCATGCGCTGCTCAGCGTCTTGATGCCTTATCAAAACTGATAAGCCCCACCAGAGATCCTCCTAGGCCTAGTCGGGTTGTCCCTGTCAGAGCGTACTCTCAACTTTAACAATGCTATCCAGGTAGTGGAACGCACGAACTTTGCTAACTGTCAGGTTGCTGACACCAATAAAGGTAGACTTGGAAACATACTACTTCGCCTAGAGTCAGATATTGACGCGTTTATTTTCATAAACAGTGGCACGTGCAGTCACATGACTTTGCAATCGACCTCCCTTGCCGTAAACTGACCGTTTACGCAGATCAACCCAAATGTAGCCCACAGCTTGTTTCTCTGTCTTGTCCCAACCAAAACATCATAGATTTCGTCCTCAGCTGTTCTCATAACATCGTGGGCCATGCGTGTCCTGACCTGCTCCCACATTAAACGACAGTGGGACATGCGTGTCCTGACCTGCTCCCACTTTATACAATGCCACCATAACCACATGACTGCCATCATGACTTCCTTCCTGGCTTTCTCCTTCAACACTGAGACCAAGCAAGCACCATCTGGTACCCAATCACTAACCGTCACATGCCCCCCCCCTTTCACCCCATCTACCCTTTTTTCGTACAACTGACGCCCCTACCTCACCAACCCTGCGCGCCGCCATTGAAAGTCCAAGGATCCGATCGGCAAACAATGCTGCTCGCGCGCAGACTAATCGTAGAAGGGGCAGTCACTGTGTAATGAGATAACTTGTACGTGAAGAAATTGGCGAGGAATGCTTGGAACACGGCAAGTCTGTTCCTGCAAGTCAATCAAACAAGAGCAATTATACATTGCGATTGGTCAGCCGCAAGAAAACCATCCTTCATTAATGCTTGCTTTTGGGTAAAGAGAACTGGTACAGCCTAGGGACCACTATTTTTGTCAGAAAGTTTGATAAAATGCGGCTTCTAATTAGTGAAGTCTTTGGTAAATTAAGTCTGGTGGATTAGATCTGCTATAAAAAAGAAGACCCGGACTGTGGTAGAATGGGGCGTGCCTCTTCTATTGATGCTACAACCATTCCCAGCAACAACAGCGGCAACATTGTCTCATTTACAAATTGTTGACGCCAGTGTTCAGATGAAAGGTTACCAGTGTCTTTCAGTTTTCTAGGGACCGGTTCATCTTCTTGTCTATTCAACGACTGGAGCTATTCTCACTCAAGGTCAGTATCTGCATTGTATGTCCGCTTGTATGTGTCTGTATGTGTGTGTCTGTATCTGTGTGTTTGCATATGTGTCGTATGCACGTGAGTATCTGATTGTGTGTGTGTCTGCATGAAACAAAGTAAAGTAACCCATATCATTACTGCCGTAGGGGTGTGACGTGTTAGCGATCTCACATTTCTAAGGCTCGGCTATTTGAGGGCGGTAGCCATCTTCTCTATATCGCCGCTTATACTTCCTGGACTGTATCGGTACCCATTATAGGCTGGGTCATCCCGGGGGCCATTGTGGTATGAAAACATCTTTCCACCCCAACCGGGGAATGAACTAGGACCACTCAGATGTGAAGCCAGTCACTGCGCCACGCGCCTCCCTTGTCTGCATGTACGTGTGTCTATAAGGTTGAGACTGCTGGTGTATGTCTATGTGTGTGTCTGTGCATGTCTGTGTGTGTATGTGTGTGCATGTCTGTGTGAATGTGTGTGTATGCATATATGTCTACTTGCGTGTGTCTGCATGTATGTGTCTATGCCTGTCTATATGTGTGTTAGTATCCATGTGTGTATGTGTGTTTATGTGCATGTATGTGTCTACATGTGTGTGTGTGATTATGTGTGTCTGTTTGTGTGTGAGCATATATGTGTGTGTGTGTGTGCATGTGTCTACTTGCGTGTGTCTTCTGGTGTGTGTGTCTGTATGCATGTGTCTACTTGCGTGTGTCTTCTGGTGTGTATATCTGTATGCATGTGTCGACTTGCGTGTGTCATCTGGTGTGCGTGTCTGTATGCATGTGTCGACTTGCGTGTGTCTTCTATTGTGTGTGTCTGCTCGTGTGCCTGCATATGTGTGTATATGTGTGTCTTCCTGCTTGTGTCTGATTGCGTGTGTCTACGTTAGTGTGTGAATTTATATGCATGTGCGTGTCTTTGTATGTGTATTTCTGAGCATGTGTGTTTTGGCATGTGTGTCTCTGTAAGTGTATATGTGTGTGTGTGTGTGTGTGTGTGTGTGTGTGTGTGTGTGTGTGTCTGCATCAAGTCTCACAAGGGGTTACGACCCATGTTGTTTGCGTACACAATTTTCAGACAAGTAAACTATCGAAACACACGTACAGCAGTAACTCACTGGAGTCAGACAAGTAAGCGATCGAAACACACGTACGGCAGTAACTCACTGGAGTCAGACAAGTAAGCGATCGAAACACACGTACGGCAGTAACTCACTGGAGTCAGACAAGTAAGCGATCGAAACACACGTACGGCAGTAACTCACTGGAGTCAGTCAACCAGTGTCGGCCAAAGATTATTTAGTACAGGCCGTTAACGACCGATGTTCCGATCCCACTGTAAGTATTGTCAGACTCCCCAAGGAACAACACTCAAAGAGTTAACAAAGTGAACTCTACGAATACTTGGGTAAGCCTATCTGCTAAGCCTGGTTTCCAGTATTTGTAACATCACTTCTATTTGCTTCCTTAAACTCTTTCCCTTTTTATGGCTGCTACTGGAAGCTAGTCACGTGGTCCAAAACTCTCTACTCTATGGGCAATTTGTATGACAGAGGTTGTGACCTCACCACTTACACACAAGAGCTCAATTTATAGATTCCCCCATTTCCTCCCAAGAACGCCTGGAGAACTCGCCAGATCAGTATTGGGGGCATTTGGTTTAGCTATATCCTACCATCATTCTAAACATAATTTCTCAAGTTTGACACGCGAGGGTCCAATGTCCAGCATTTAGATCAACTGTACTAAACTATGCATAATAAGATTCGATAATAAAATACAGTAATTCTGACCGTTACGGCGCCAACTCTCCTTTGATCTGTTTTCGGACAATGAAAAGTTATTTTCAGGAACCAGGCTGGATTTGTTCGAAATGACTGACACATTTCAACTTTTTCTGGTCGTTAGATAGTCATTGTTCGTCACCTATTTATCTTTCCTTAGTAGTTACAATTAGCTTTCAATTGTCCCTTGATCACATCTGAAAACATCCATCAACAACCATTAGTGTAATATATTCATAACTGCATCAAGACATCAATATTAATCAACATATTAACGGTCCTCAACACATCAATAATTATCAGCATTTAACGCTACGATAATAAGCATCTCCCGCATCATCATTTATGAAAATGAACATTCCTAAACAAGCAACGTGTATCAACGTATAAACGTAATCTCTCATCAACACATGAAGATTAACCAACAAATCAACATTCACGAACACATCAACAATATTCAACCCTGTGTTTATATTCATCAACACGTCACATTCATCACTACATTAACATTCATGAACAATCAACGTGTATCAACACATCAACAATCATCAACACATACAGATCATCAATACATCAACAATCATCAACACATACAGATCATCAACACATCAACAATCATCAACACATACAGATCATCAATACATCAACAATCATCAACTCATACAGATCATCACAATCATCAACACATACAGATCATCAATACACCAACATCCCCCATCACTGATCACCAAATCCACTTCCACCAAAATTTATCCTGCACGTGGGTGATGCAACAATCAAGAAAACCTTGAACATTTCACCATTTATATGTATAAGTCTACACACTCAATTGAACAACGTAACTAACAACATCCTAATGAAGAGTTTTCAACTAAAGTTAACAAGATCGGACTACGAGCGTACATCCAAAACATAAAACTGGAGAAAACTATTAGAACATCCAGGAGAAATCAGAGCTACAATCAGAATGATGAGATGCTTCAAAGATGATGGACGGAAAAAAGGGGGTAGGGGGCCAAGCACTAGCATAATGTCAGCTACACGTTGAAAATCAATGTCGTCACGTGATATATTATGTCGAGAACGTAGTGTTACAGCAGCATTGAGCACATCTTGATATCTGGCATGTCGGCCTGCACCATACAAGGTCATCTTACAGCAGCATTGAGCCCATCTTGGTCTCTGGCATGTCGGCCTGCACCATACAAGGTCATCTTAAAACTATCGGCAGTACCTTGATAGCCGTCTTCTTCTTTGCCTGATTTCCACTGTCGACTGTTCCAGGCTAATATGTTTTGTCATATATCAAGTCATCCCGTAACCGGCGATGTGGTTGTGGCACACATAAAGACATCCCCCATAACCCCACGCCACCGCTCTTTGCCAGCGTCCTCTGCTTCCGCCTCATCTGGTCGAAGATTGGCCCATTCTTTTATGTTGAATATATTTCTTTTTTGGACGACCATTTCGTCGTCTGCCTTGCACTTGTTATATATATATAACTCGTGTACGTACCCTTTTCTCTTGTGTTGTCTTTAACACAATTTTCTTTAATACTCAGTTGTTGCTGAATTTCTCGATTTGTCGTCTTCTCGTTTTTCATATTTCCATCATTGATGTGTTACGCTTCTTTTCGAAAGATTTGCGTGTGTGCTATTGTTCTGTTTAATGTCTGCAGTTACAGATAAATTGCCTGTCCTAATCAGTTGACCTTTGTCGTCTTGTTTGCGTTGAGCCATATATTTTCCTTCCACCTAAGTTTGTGTAACGGAGCTTCACGCCTTCCATTAATTGATATGGCGCAGGCGCCAAAATTGTATATTGTGGCTCTCAAATACTCAAACTCTTTTACAGTCTATATTTCTATATTATATATGGCGAGTATTGATTTGTTCGCCACTTTATGTGTTCACGTCATTGGGGGGTGGGGAGAGGGTAGGGGGGGGGGGGGTCTTTCAAATTCGAACCTGCGTTTTGCTGTGTTATTGTACAATTAGATTTTGTGGCTCAGCTTGTGCCACCTCCGCTGCTAGGAGGCCAGTATCGTGCGTGGGTTTCTTGGAAATGATATCCTTATGTGACTAGACCTTCCATATCATTATGTGACTAGAACTTCCATATCCTTATGTGACTAGACCTTCCATATCCTTATGTGACTAGACCTTCCATATCCTTATGTGACTAGACTTTCCATATCCTTATGTGACTAGACCCTCCATATCTTTATGTTGCTAGACCTTCCATATTTTTATATGGCTAGACCTTCCATATCCTTATGTGGCCAGACCTTTTATATCCTTATGTGACTAGACCTTTCATATCCTTATGTGACTAGACCTATCATATTCTTCTGTGACTAGACCTTCCATATGCTTATGTGACTAGACCTTCCATTTCCTTATGTGGCTAGACCTTCCATATTCTTATGTGGCTAGACCTTCCATATCCTTATGTGGCTAGACCTTCCATATCATTATGTGACTAGACCTTCCATATCCTTATGTGGCTAGAGCTTTCTCCTGCGCGTTCTCTTGATCTTCTCGAAGATGCTGCGTCATTATATACTTGCCATACATGTTCAAACATACCGGGACACGGTGGTTTCCTTCAGTCAAGTTGCCATAAAACATCGAAGGTCGACTTCAGTTAATCTCCAAAGTCCTCTGTCTATTACTCTGATGGTACAAAATACGCGAAGTATTTCCCTGTTCATCTCTTGATGTTGTTCGCCCATTTCCAATGTTGTTTACCTCTGGCAAGTTGACCTTGCACCACTTCTTCCGGTATTGTTTTCATCAAGCTGTCATGTCTTTCGATTGGACCAAAATATTCTTACCTGGCAGACCGACTTCGGTCATTAGTTATCTCTGCGCCTCTAATTGGCTCACGTGGCTTCAGTTTGTTTTCTGATCTTCTAATCCAAGGAGGTACGACCCATTCCCGTTGTAACAGTTCCAGCCGGAGCAAGAGAGTTTAGAGCAGGGGTGATGCGGTTGACGACTCAGAACAAAGGTACCTGAATGCCTGCCAAGGTCACTCACCGTCTCAACAAAGGAAAACGGAGTTGGGGGCAAAGAATGGGGACAGGTAGGAACTGGCCACTGGCGTTCAGATTTTGTTAGTGGGGGGTGAGTGACAGGCGCGACCGCAGCGGAGCTTGCTGCGATAGATGAGTGACAGGGGTTCAGAGTAATTCGTTCCAATAACGACTGAATAGAGCCATCCCTCTGAGATCTATTGGTCAGCTCTGATACTGCTGGAGTGTATATAACACGAGACAAAGTTTAGCTAAAGAGGCTGAATGGAGAGGAGAGTGGAGCGAATGAGAGACTGTAGTATTGCGTACTGTATTTGCTGTGTATTATCATGATTGATGTGGATGAGTGTGATAATGTTCTAAGTTAGAATAACCCTAGGGCAAACAGTGGGATCTGCTACACCGTCCCCAATTCTGTCCTTCCTTCCCATGTCCATCAGTTTCTGCATGTCCCATCTTCTGTTGTTCTATCTCCCAGACGCGAGAAGCTCTAGACTTGCCCCATTATTTGACCGTCCATGATATTCCTGTAGAGAAGGTGTGGAGTCCCCTTTGATAGTTATTATAATGGCCGTTCCGTAAGTGATAACGTCCAGTTCATTCCCCTGAAGTTCCGTCCTTACTTGAACCAGCAATCTCTGCAGTATTTGTTCGCTTTCAGTCAATAGAACTGTTGTATCATACATCTCTGTACTTCAAACCGCTCTGAGATGTCTCCATATACCCTGCTGTTGGTAGCACATTTGTGCGATGAGGTTATTAGAATCGGAAAACCAATGTCATCTCTGATATCCTATAACGTGTGTACGCAGTCAAAAGCTTTGCTCTAGTCCTAGAGGTGACCAAACTACGTCCCGCCTAGTTCCAGCCCAACAATCAGTTTTTACCGGCCCGTCAATCAGTTGTGGGCCGGTCTCTTATTGTTGATTGAAAATTACTGTATATTCCGCTAAAACATTTTTTTAAAAATATGACGCATAGACACCAGAAACAAATCCAAAAGGACCCAAAATGAACGATTACAATCTCTCCACCTCCTCCATCACCACCAACTCTCTCTCTCTCTATCTCACTCTCTCTCTCTCTCTCTATATATATATATATATATATATATATATATATATCAAAGCAATTGAGCCCTACTAGATAGTGTCCACATAACAGAAATGATAACGTCAAATCTCTGATCGTGCACGTGGACAGGCGAAGACAGTCTCGGTACCTACTTTGATAATGAGAAATTGAAACCAATAAGATATCTTTTATGTTGTCGGAAGTCTCTGGGATCAATTGTTGTTGCTTTATCTTTAGCATCGGTAGGGGGAAGTGGTCGTGAGGGTGGATGGTAGGTACATTTCTATAGGAAGGAGTTGAGGGGCACAGCTGGCCTTGTGAAGTGTGTCAAGTTTAAATCAACCCGTCTCACTTCTGTGCTTGTAGTTGAGGTGCACAGTTGACCTGGTGGAGTGTGTTGGTGCACAGTTTGCCTTGGAAGTGTGTTGGTGCACAGCATTGGAAGTGTGTTGGTGCACAGCCTTGTGAAGTGTGTTGGTGCACAGCATTGGAAGTGTGTTGGTGGACAGCCTTGGAAGTATAAATCAGCCCGTCTCACTTCTGTGCTTGAAGATGTTCTGCACGTTTTCATGTATAAGAGTTTACTGTAAACAATTTTTCTAAGTATGGAGTGGTTTGCCATTGCTTTCTGTACGTGGTACATTATATATGTGTAACAAAATTTGAGAATATTACTTTTTAAAGATTGTATGTCTGGCCCTCTGGTGTTATCCTTTACCGCAATCTGGCCCTCGGCCAAACTATGCCTGGCCACCATTGCTCTTGTCAATAGAACAGGTACGTAGGTCGACATTGAATTCTCTACATCTCTCTGTGATGATGCTCATGACAGGAATGTGGTCTCTGGTGCCTGATTCTGCACGAAAGCATGGCTACTCCTGCACGAAAACGTGGCTACTCATCCACAATCATCTGGATACTCCTGCAAAAAAACCTGTCTATTTTTGATCGAAAACCTGGCAACTTCTGCACAAAAACCTGGCTACTTGTAAACGAAAACCTGGTTACTCCTCCACGACAATCTGGCTACTCCTCCACGAAAACCTGGCTACTCCTGCACGAAAATCTAGCTACTCCTGCAAAAAAAGCTATCTACTATTGAACGAAAACATGGCTACTTTTGCACCAAAACCTAGCTACTGCTGCACCAAAACCTGGCTACTCCTGCACCAAAACATGGCTACTCCTGCACCAAAACATGGCTACTCCTGCACCAAAACCTGGCTACTCCTGCACCAAAACATGGCTACTCCTGAACCCAAAACCTGGCTACTCCTGCATCAAAATATGGCTACTCCTCCACAAAACATGGCTACTCCTGCACCAAAACATGGCTACTCCTGCTCCAAAACATGGCTACTCCTCCACAAAACCTGGCTACTCCTGCACCAAAACCTGGCTTCTCCTGCACCAAAACATGGCTACTCCTGCACCAAAACCTGGCTACTCCTGCATCAAAATATGGCTACTCCTCCACAAAACCTGGCTATTCCTGCACCAAAACATGGCTACTCCTGCTCCAAAACATGGCTACTCCTCCACAAAACTTGGCTACTCCTGCACCAAAACCTGGCTACTCCTGCACCAAAACCTGGCTACTCCTGCACCAAAACCTGGCTACTCCTGCACAAAAACATGGCTACTCCTGCACAAAAACATGGCTACTCCTGCACCAAAACATGGCTACTCCTGCTCCGAAACATGGCTACTCCTGCACCAAAACATGGCTACTCCTGCACCAAAACATGGCTACTCCTGCACCAAAACATGGCTACTCCTGCACCAAAACCTGGCTAATCCTGCACCAAAACCTGGCTACTCCTGCACCAAAACCTGGCTACTCCTACACCAAAACCTGGCTACTCCTGCACCAAAACATGGCTACTCCTGCACCAAAACCTGGCTACTCCTCCACCAAAACCTGGCTACTCCTACACCAAAAGCTGGCTACTCCTCCATCAAAACATGGCTACTCCTGCACAAAAACATGGCTACTCCTCCACCAAAACATGGCTATTCCTGCACCAAAACATGGCTACTTCTGCACCAAAACATGGCTACTCCTCCACCAAAACCTGGCTACTCCTCCACCAAAACATGGCTACTCCTGCACCAAAACGTGGCTACTCTTTCACTAAAACATGGCTACTCCTCCACCAAAACCTGGCTACTCCTACACCAAAACATGGCTACTCCTCCACCAAAACCTGTCTACTCCTGCACCAAAACCTGGCTACTCCTCCACCAAAACCTGGCTACTCCTGCACTAAAACCTGGCTACTCCTACACCAAAACATGGCTACTCCTCCACCAAAACCTGCCTACTCCTGCACCAAAACCTGGCTACTCCTCCACCAAAACCTGCCTACTCCTGCACCAAAACCTGGCTACTCCTCCACCAAAACATGGCTACTCCTGCACAAAAACCTGGCTACTCCTCCACGAAAACAAGTCTGTGAATCATGAATGTTTATTTCGAGCTGTTGTTGCATCCTGCACATGATAATGATGTGTGGCAATATCTTACTGGCATGGCGTACGAGGGATGTAGTCATTAGTGCCCAACCTACGGTTATCCTTGTTCTGGTAGTTGTATGTGTATGTCTTTTTAATTTCGCTTTTTGTCCTACTTGGGCCTTTTTTACATTAGGTTATCAAGAGATTTCTTGACTGGGCCCTAATATGTGATTCATACACTGAGAACTTTACTGCTTCTGTTGTTTCTGACATCCAACTTTTAGGTGGTCGGCAGTTGGCTTTGCATCTATTGTGTCTGTATAGCATTGCTGTCTAAAGGATCCTATCTGGTTTTTGACGTGTCACGTGGCCGAATTATTATGTTTGCTGTCTCTTGATGAGGTCTAACACTTTCCTCCTAATGTCTTTGTGTCTGATTCTATCTATGTTTGTTACTCTAAGCACCACATGCAGGCATTCCATCTCTGTTGTTACGATTTTTTTAAATCATTGTTAGTTAATGTCCAAAATATATATTGATCTTTTCCAAGGTGCGTGTCATTTTCTTGTCTACTATATCTTGAAATGCAATGCATGGTGTACTGTATGATGCTATCACAGCCTGCCTGGACCGTTTCGGTTGTTATATCCTCACAGACCTGGCATCTTCCTTCTTCAGATTTTTGATTGGATGAACAACTCTTCTGCTCTAGTTTCTGCTTCTCCTCCTGGTTTCATTAGCATTGATGTGATTTGTGACGGTGTTTACTTGACTGTGCATTTCTTCACAAGAACTGATCCTCTAGTGTAGTTTTGTCTTTGCCTTCTCTCGTAGTGTCGCTCTCTTCCTGTCAGTTGTTTCTCTCTTCCTGTCAGTTGTTTCTCTCTTCATGTCAGTTGTTGCTCTCTTCATGTCAGTTGTTTCTCTCTTCATGTCAGCTGTTGCTCTCTTCATGTCAGTTGTTTCTCTCTTCATGTCAGTTGTTTCTCCCTTCATGTCAGTTGTTTTCTCTTCATATCAGTTGTTTCTCTCTTCATGTCAGTGGTTTCTCTCTTCATGTCAGTTGTTTCTCTCTTCATGTCAGTTGTTTCTCTCTTCATGTCAGTTGTTTCTCTCTTCATGTCAGTTGCTGCTCTCTTCATGTCAGTTGTTTCTCGCTTCTTGTCAGTTGTTGCTCCAGGAAATGTGTAGAAGTTGTTGTAAACCAATGTTATTGTTCTGTTTATTTCCCAGCATGTCTTCCATGTTTTCAGAAGTGTTGTTCATGTATTTTGTTTTATCTTGTGTTTTGTTTTGTTAATCTGCTTTGTGTAATCATAGTATCGTTCTTTGTTCAGTTTGTCTTCTTGAGACTTTTCTTTTCTTCTTTCATCCACCAAATCTTTTGTTTTCTTCTTTCATCCACCAAATCTTTTGTTTTCTTCTTTCATCCACCAAATCTTTTGTTTTCTTCTTCCATCCACCAAATCTTTTGTATTCTCTTGACTTCACCAACCCATTATTTTCTCTGGGATCTACTTTGGTCTCTTGACTTTTATTTCTATTTTGGTGTGGTTTTGTTTGTGTGGGGTGGGGTGGGGTGTGAGAAGAATGTATCAGCGACTCTCTCTACTGTCGACACGAAGACACCTTTAATATCCTCCCCTGCCCCTTGCGACCTGTGTTGAGAATAAGGCATCAAATTAATTCTGAACCTCGGCGTTGTCTCCGCATGAGAGGGCGCTGTCGTCGTATCGAATTACTGATAAGCAAATACATTCGTGGATGGGTCTAATGGAGACGACAAGCAGATAGTAGCAGAAATAATACAAGAAAAAAAAACCATTATTTTAAAAGGACAAGAATATAGTCAGCAAAACAAAAAAACCAGAGCTAACACTGAGGTACTGGCCACAGCTACACTCACCGACTCCTGTGTCAGTCCAATCAATCGAGGCATTACATCGAAGTTCTATGTCTGATGTCACGGAAGAAATGTTTAGACTAACCTTTATCTACATGCTAAAAGATTACCCTGTCACCATCCTGTTCCGTTCTGAAGGCTCGGTATCACTGCACTGATGTGGTCAGTCTCTCTCAGCAAATGGGGGCGGTTGTGGATACTGGTTGTTAGTTGTGGATACTGGTTGTTGGTTGTGGATATCGGTTGTTGGTTGTGGATACTGGTTGTTGGTTGTGGATACTGGTTGTTGGTTGTGGATACTGGTTGTTGGTTGTGGATACTGGTTGTTGGTTGTGGATACTGGTTGTTGGTTGTGGATACTGGTTGTTGGTTGTGGATACTGGTTGTTGGTTGTGGATACTGGTTGTTGGTTGTGGATACTGGTTGTTGGTTGTGGATATCGGTTGTTGGTTGTGGATACTGGTTGTTGGTTGTGGATACTGGTTGTTGGTTGTGGATACTGGTTGTTGGTTGTTGATACTGGTTGTTGGTTGTGGATACTGGTTGTTGGTTGTGGATACTGGTTGTTGGTTGTGGATAAGATACTGGTTCTTGGTTGTGGATACTGGTTGTTGAAACTGGTTGTTGGTTTTGGATACTGGTTGTTGGTTGTTGATACTGGTTGTTGGTCGTAGATACTGTTTGTTGGTTGTTGATACTGGTTGTTGGTTGTGGATACTGGTTGTTGGTTGTGGATACTGGTTGTTGGTTATGGATACTGGTTGTTGATACTGGTTGTTGGTTTTTGGATACTGGTTGTTGGTTGTTGATACTGGTTGTTGGTCGTAGATACTGTTTGTTGGTTGTTGATACTGGTTGTTGGTTGTGGATACTGGTTGTTGGTTGTGGATACTGTTTGTTGGTTGTGGATACTGGTTGTTGTACGAATGTGGTTGGTTGTGGATACTGGTTGTTGCCTTAGCTGGTTGGTTGTACACACTCCTGCTTTGTTCTCTCATCCAACCCACTCCTGCTATGTTCTCTCGTCCAACCCACTCCTGCTATGTTCTTTATCCAACCCACTGCTGCTATGTTCTCTCATCCAACCCACTCCTGATATGTTCTCTCGTCCAACCCACTCCTGCTATGTTCTCTCATCCAACCCACTCCTGCTGTGTTCTTTATCCAACCCACTCCTGCTGTGTTCTCTTATCAAACCCACTCCTGCTGTGTTCTGTCATGCACCGCACTCTGCTACAACCTCATTTCAAATGTCTGTCGTCTGTTTAATTGTGTCGTGGCAGTGCCGTCATCTGACATGTGGCCATTGATAGACTTCACAATGCCACCACATTTATATTATTCCTGTAATAGGTTCTTATGAAGCGAAGATGTCACCCCTTTCATTGTCCGGGACCTCACCATGACCAGAAAATTAGATCCACACTAGCCTCCGCTGACCTGAGACTCCTACTGCTGCCTCCACTCGAGCCTTAGCTATTCCTTCTGTACCTGCCGAAGTATGAATGCTGACTCCGACAAGATAGTTGTCCTTGTTAAAGAGAGCCATCTGAGAGTTGAAATCACTGCCTCGTCCTCGCTTCTTGTACTCCCCCTAGCTGTCTTGTCTGGCCCATACCAGTGAAAATAACTGGCCTGAGAAATATATTTAACTAGCAACATTAATATTCATGAAATCAAACATTCCGTTTTACATTAACTTTCATCAAGTTGTAATTATTAATCAATACATCAACGCTATAGCATTCCATGTTTATCGAAACATCAAAGATCCATCCAATTGGAGCGATCACCCGTGATTGACTTAATGTAGTTCACAGTTTCGAAGCTTGTGATTGGAATGCGATTGATAATCAATAATCTGGACAGAAAGGAACGACAAGAAGCAAGACGTCATCTATTCATATCAAGATCGCCAGATGTCAGGCGGCACATATGTATATCGGTGAGAAGGGAACATTATGGGCGTCCCTTAGTGGCCTGGTTTCTACTGTCGGCCCAAATGTAATTGACTCATTTCACTTGCTGATGGTGTAGAATAGGATTGTGAACATCGGTCAATGTGATATTATGTTATGTTGTGTTATGTTATACAGAATATATATATCACTGAGCTTCATAGAGACCGATGATTTGTCTTTGTCTCTGTCTTTCTCTCACTCTCTCTTTCTCTCTCTCTCGCCATCGCTCTCTATGTGTGTGTGTTTCTTACACACACACACACACACCTCACACACTTTCTCAATAAAATTCATATGATTTTGGTACTAATGGTGTCTGTAGACAATTGGCTTTACGCACCGCTGCTCCCCCTTGTCATCTCAGCTAACATAATGTGGATCACCAATTCACTGATTTCATCCAGCTGACGGTCATTTCTTTATACCAATATTTCTCCATCTACCCTCCCATACTCCCGCCCGTCTCTAAACCTAAGGCAATCAACATCAATGACTCCTCCACGAGAGTTTTACAATGGCCAAGATGTAAATGTTATCAGTGTTAAACAGCCAAACATGACCAATCAAAGATGAACAAAACAATAGAGTAAATAGTTCCAGTCCAACAAAACAATAGAAAAAATAGTTCCAGTCCAAAAAAAAAATTGAATAAATAGTTCCAGTCCAACAAAACAATAGAGTAAATAGTTCCAGTCCAACAAAACAATAGAGTAAATAGACCCAGTCCAACAAAACAATAGAGTAAATAGTTCCAGTCCAATAAAACAATAGAGTAAATAGACCCAGTCCAACAAAACAATAGAGTAAATAGTTCCAATCCAACAAAACAATAGAAAAAATAGTTCCAGTCCCCCCAAAAAATAGAGTAAATAGTTCCAGTCCAACAAAACAATAGAGTAAATAGTTCCAGTCCAACAAAACAATAGAGTAAATAGTTCCAGTCCAACAAAACAATAGAGTAAATAGTTCCAGTCCAACAAAACAATAGAGTAAATAGACCCAGTCCAACAAAACGATAGAGTAAATAGTTCCAGTCCAACAAAACAATAGAGTAAATAGTTCCAGTCCAACAAAACAATAGAGTAAATAGACCCAGTCCTACAAAACAATAAAGTAAATAGACCCAGTCCAACAAAACAATAAAGAGTTCTAGTCCAACAAAACAAAAGAGTAAATAGACCCAGTCCAAAAAAACAATAGAGTATATAGACCCAGTCCAACAAAACAATAAAGAGTTCTAGTCCAACAAAACAAAAGAGTAAATAGACCCAGTCCAACAAAACAATAAAAAGGTATAGTCCAACAAAACAATAGAGTAAATAGTTGTAGACTAAAGCAAGAAGATACATGATAGTTTGAAATGATAAAACAGTCAAGAGTACTGCAAATACTCGCTAGACCAGATATTATTGTGTCACGTGATCTCTTGCGTAAGAGTGCATGTTTGGCATCGAACAAAAATGTACACTCAATATGCAACGTTTGAAAGCCGTTTCTAATTTCCTTCCATACCTCGGTAAGTACATCGACGACCGTCCTGCTCTTTCTTCTGTGGGCAAGGTTCTAGAAGATTAGTTACATGCTGTTACTGTGGAAACTGGCGGCTGTAGAAGCCACGATGAGCATCAATAATGGTGGGAAGAAGAAAGTGACGTGGATAGGTGAGAAGACAAAATCATAAGAAGAGGTGAGAATAGGTTGATGTGTGTAATAACTAACTTTTAACTGTTTCACACAAGAACTGTCTTCTGGCTGTTTCACACACAAGTGCCGTCGTCCACTGTTTCACACACAAGTGCCGTCGTCCACTGTTTCACACACAAGAGCCAAATTCCGCTGTTTCACACACAAGTGCCGTCGTCCACTGTTTCACACACAAGAGCCAAATTCCGCTGTTTCACACACAAGTGCCGTCGTCCACTGTTTCACACACAAGATCCATCTACCACTGTTTCACATACAAGCTATCTTCCACTGTTGTACACACAAGAGTCATCGCTCACTGTTTCACACACAATAACCATCTTTCACTGTTTCACGTAAGACATGACATTTCAAGGCTGTGTGTAACTAGCAGATGCACGGAATAGCATGGATAATCAATCCGTGAAGCATCAGTTAACAACATCAAGAAAGCCATTTCCTGAAATGTCCAATAGATCCCAGCGTTCTCGTTTTATCTTGAGTTGTCAAACTAAATCAAAACATGTCCAGCTGCTTGCGGAGAACGGTCTTCAACAACAACAACAAATGAAGATCTGCCTGTAAATATTGGGAATTGATGAGGCTTAATGATGAGGTAGCCAGTACCATGTGCAACCCTACTTAGTAGTTTCTTTTGACATGCCTGACAGGTTGCAGTGTTAAAATTATATGTTCCCTTTCGGGCCAGGTAACATCCAGTAACACTCGAGAAAACAGAATCAGAAAAGTGGCTACAACAGATTGTGTATGAGGTAGCCATTCCTATCGTGTAAGACGAATTGCTAGAGACATTTCCAGAGTTAAAGCACATGAAGGACTTTGAATGAACAAGCGTGCTTCTTCAGCGAGATAATGTGAAGGGAGTCTCAGTGACTTAGGAAAACCGAACAAAGTCGACTCGAGTCAAAGTGTTCCATTGATCAGTTGCTTGATTGCTGGCATTTCCCTCTTGGCCGGTCTGCTCTCTACAGCTGGTACGCAAGAAGCACCAAGAAACTCTATCTCACGGCTTCTCTTGTCTCTCTCTGCAGCTGGTACGCTAGAAGCATCCAAAAACTATCCAACGTGACATTTGTATTGCAACTGGTCCAAGGCAGATCGGGACCAGGGAGGGAAGCTGATGACCAAGACAGCTCCTCTCTTACAATAAACCAAGTTCAGGTCAGGACCAGAGAGGGAAGCTAATGACCAAGACAGCTCCTCTCTTACAATAAGCCATGTTCAGCACAAGCTACGTGACCAAGTCAAAAACTGCGTGATTTTATCGTTCTCATCACTCACGACAGATAACTAACATGATTTCTGATTTCTGTAGCAATTGACTTTTCATGAGGAGGTTGTTAACGCCATCCACAACCCACGTGTACGGACAGGTTGGCAACTGTAGGTAGCCCATAGGTTTGAATAATATCGGGTTTACACTTTTCGATTTGTATGCCCTTGCGCGCGTCAGTTAGGCCAGCATGACTACAGTTACCAAATGATTAGACAGACCGCGTCAAAGTAGAATATTGAACTGTCAATGAGCATTATGTAGTTTGGGATGTCTTACGATTGATGTGTATTCTCCGTAGTCTGCCGTCTTCTGTCTGACCCAATTCTCGTCCTGTTGTTTTCATCGAAGAATAGGAAAGAGAAATATATTCATAAACGCTAATATGATTATTTGTGTCCCCATCTGGGACTGTTGTGTTCATCCACCTTTATTCCTAACCACATTCCCTAACGTCCTTTCTGTCCTACTTTGATCGTTTTGGCGGAACACGTCTGTCAGACAGGTCAGTCCTTATTAGTAATCGCTTTCCTCTTTTAGATTAGATTTAATTTCTTGGTGTATGGTCGTGACATAGAACGCCAGGTCGTTCACGTGTCTGTAAACATTTGTCAGGTCGTTCATATGTCTGTCAACATTTGTCAGCTCGTTCATGTGTCTGTAAACATTTGTCAGCTCGTTCATGTGTCTGTCAACATTTGTCAGATCGTGCATGTGTCTGTCAACATTTGTCAGCTCGTTCATGTGTCTGTAAACATTTGTCAGCTGGTTCATGTGTCTGTCAACATTTGTAAGGTGGTTCATGTGTCTGTCAACATTTGTTAGCTGGTTCATGTGTCTGTCAACATTTGTAAGGTGGTTCATGTGTCTGTCAACATTTGTCAGGTCGTGCATGTGTATGTCAACATTTGTCAGGTCGTTCATGTGTCTGTCAACATGTGTCAGCTCGTTCATGTGTCTGTCAACATTTGTTAGCTGGTTCATGTGTCTGTCAACATTTGTCAGGTCGTTCATGTGTCTGTCAACATTTGTCAGATCGTGCATGTGTCTGTCAACATTTGTCAGCTCGTTCATGTGTCTGTCAACATTTGTCAGCTGGTTCATGTGTCTGTCAACATTTGTAAGGTGGTTCATGTGTCTGTCAACATTTGTTAGCTGGTTCATGTGTCTGTCAACATTTGTCAGGTGGTTCATGTGTCTGTCAACATTTGTCAGGTCGTTCATGTGTCTGTCAACATTTGTCAGGTCGTTCATGTGTCTGTCAAAATTTGTCAGGTCGTTCATGTGTCTGTCAACATTTGTCAGGTCGTTCATGTGTCTGTCAACATGTGATTGTCAGTCTCGCCACACCTTTTCTTTCTCTCACTGTCAAACGAATAATCAAGCATGACAGACAGCAAGAAGTTCTTGAACTGAAGAAGAAGGTCAAGGAGATGAAGAAAGAAATAAGAAGGACTAAGTCAGCAATGTCTACCCACAAACAGTCTCCCAATAAAAGACGTCAGACTCAGACGTTACTTTCCTTTATTACAGACGTTAGTCTCCTCCATCACAGACGTCTGCACCAAAGTCGCGATGATTGAAACAGTTGTTATCTACGATGATATTGCTTGGCATATCGCGTGGTGTAGCATGTATGGCTTATAGGTTCTAGAGTGTTCTAGAGTGTTGTAGAGTGTTGTAGAGTGTTGTAACATATTTAGTTTGCATGTGTTCAGTGTTGTAACATGGACAGCTTAGCATACACAATCATGTATCCATATCCAGTCCGACTCCACTACGGTAACACAATCCAGTTTACCCATACACGCCCTTACTAAGTGACGGTAACACAATGTCTGTGTGTACACCTTGGCCGTGAGTTGAGCAATGTATCTGCAACTATCGAACAGTCAAGAGTTGGGTGCACACTTCGGGCTGTCACCGTAGAGGGGGGACAAACTTGTACGGCCGTCAAACTCTAACTTCACGAGTGTCACACATCCCTGTGTACACACCCATCTCTTGACTACATCATGTTAACACAACTCTCTGTACACAACCTTGTCTTGACTACAGCAAGTTAACACATCCATGTGTACACAACCATGCCTTGACTACATCAAGTTGACACAACTCTGTACACACCCATGCCTCGACTACAGCAAGTTAACACAACCCTGTACACATCCATGCCTTGACTACATCAAGTTAACACAACCCTGTACACACCCATGCCTCGACTACAGCAAGTTAACACAACCCTGTACACATCCATGCCTTGACTACATCAAGTTAACACAACCCTGTACACATCCATGCCTTGACTACATCAAGTTAACAGAACCATGTACACACCCATGCCTTGACTACAGCAAGTTAACACAACCCTGTACACATCTGTGCCTTAACTATAAGAACACCTACGCCTCAGGTTGCAAGCCAGCAGATCTTGATCTTGAATCCTTATTGGCTGCCTGGCATGCTAACATACTAACCATCTGTCTGACGGTGCCCAGGGTTACGGTCACAATGGACGGAAGTCGCCATCCTCCTTGATCGATGACCTGTCTGTGAGCGGTTATTGCTATCTTCAAGTTTAAATTATTTCCAGGAAATAATTATCAACTCATTTTCTGTGAATATTTGAGAAATTGAAAATGGGATTTCACGCGATCCAACCAACGGTTACATAGTGTAGACTTGTTGCGGCCCTTCTACAGCCTCAATAGCTTTCAGGGCACCATTAGAAGTAAATCATTCACAAGAATCATGGATGAAATCTATTGTATTGTTCTTGTATTCAATCTTAAGTATTATATCGATTCAACGTGGTTGTGTTTCCTGTCCCACATACATTAGCATGCTGTCCCCTTTAACGATTTGCTTTGGAGTGGCAGTGGTGCAGTTATTTTTCTCCTATCGCCAGACTCAGTAATCCACACTATGGGATAATGAGGTAAGAGATTCCTGCTGGGAATTATGTCGGTGCTTGCGGCTTGTAACAGAACTTAGCATATCTAACAACGTGAATGCCCCGCAGTGATGCGGGGACGACTGTTTTAGTACAACAAATAAAAAAAGGAGCGACAATTTTCTACACATGGTCTCTAGGTGCTGCTAATGAGGGTTGTACATATGAGTGGCCACGCTTTCATGAAAACTGTACAGAGAACAGAATCACAGATACACAGGCGAACAGAAACAAGCAAGCTGCAGCTGCGACGTTATGCTCTTGCTGGAGTATCACATGACAGATGTCAAAGATCATGGAGTGTGTACGCAACATGTACAGTATGACACTTGCTCAACACCTCCACCTCTCACACAGACCACACATGTCAAAATAAATGTGACATTATACAATTCTGCAGTTGTATGAATACCTAAAAGTTATTACCTCTGACCGACAAATAGCCTACAAGTAACGGATAGAGATAGAGACACACGTTCGATGTACGAAATGCAAACCAATCATGTAACAACTTGACGGTACAGAAGGAGGAACAGCTGGAAGAATAAAGTGGTTACATATCGGATGTGCAGGATCAGTACTAGACCATGATAACGTACAGGCCGTTTGACACAAGGCAATGAGCGAGCAAGAGAGACAACCCACGTGAAGAGCTGGACAAGATTACCAAACTGTAACCAATGGAAGACGGAGGGTAATATCTGGCTCCAACAATAGAATGAGACATTCAGAAGCCTGACAGCCCACATTCAGAAGCCTGACAGCCCACATTCAGAAGCCTGACAGCCCACATTCAGAAGCCTGACAGCCCACATTCAGAAGCCTGACAGCCCACATTCAGAAGCCTGACAGCCCACATTCAGAAGCCTGACAGCCCACATTCAGAAGCCTGACAGCCCACATTCAGAAGCCTGACAGCCCACATTCAGAAGGCTGACAGCCCACATTCAGAAGCCTGACAGCCCACATTCAGAAGCCTGACAGCCCACATTCAGAAGCCTGACAGCCCACATTCAGAAGGCTGACAGCCCACATTCAAAAGCCTGACAGCCCACATTCAGAAGCCTGACAGCCCACATTCAGAAGGCTGACAGCCCACATTCAAAAGCCTGACAGCCCACATTCAGAAGCCTGCCAGCCCACATTCAGAAGCCTGCCAGCCCACATTCAGAAGCCTGACAGCCCACATTCAGAAGCCTGCCAGCCCACATTCAGAAGCCTGACAGCCCACATTCAGAAGCCTGCCAGCCCACATTCAGAAGCCTGACAGCCCACATTCAGAAGCCTGCCAGCCCACATTCAGAATGATATTGAAATGAGAAGACTCAAGCAGAGTAACTTTGTAGCAACTGCAACAACAGAGGAGGACAGATCCGATAAATGGCGCATGACAGATCACACCAAATGTCCCCAAATGTAAGAAAAAGCACTTCTCAGAGCTTAGAAAAAATGCTAGTGGGATTGAGAGAAAGAAACATTCGAGAAGATCATGCAGTGGCTCATCAACATCAAACAGCCTTTCTCTGATCTCAAAGCACGTGGTAGAGGAAATGAGAGAAAGGGCAGGTCGACAAGGACATGCATAGTCGCCCCACCAGGACAGAGACAGGCGACGTCTACTCGTAAAGTTACACATAGAGTCAGCGAATGGGGTCTGGGGTCTGGGTTCAGGGGTCTTGCGTCTCCCTAAAATAACCCTCGAGTATGGTTAGTTGGTTGGTTGGTTGGCTGGTTAGTTGGTTTGTTGGTTATTGTTCCAGCAGCCTTTGAGCTCATACCCTTTGACCCAACGCCATATAGTGTTATCTGCAAGTGTTTGTAAGCTGTTGTTTAGTTCCGTACAAAGTGTTCCATTTGTCTGGCCTCGGGGGAAGAAGCTCTTTCCTAACACTGGCAAGGGTCGGACATTCAAAAAGATAATGTTCACCAGTTTCATAGGGACGTGTGCACAGCCGGCACTCTGGAGTATGTTCTGGTTGGATTCTGTTCCAGTGACTGTTACGTTGTATGTATTGAGTGTAGAGTCGAAAAATTGTGCTTTGGTCTCTTCTTTCCATGAGGTTGATGTTGTCTTTGGGATTTGGGATGGCCACATTTTTGTCATCTCTCTCCCAGTATTTTCCATTGTCCAAGCCTCTCTGTTTGCCGTCTTCAGTAGTTGAGATGCAGAGGCCGCACCTGAGATGCAGAGGCCGCACCTGAGATGTAGAGGCCGCACCTGAGATGTAGAGGCCGCACCTGAGATGTAGAGGCCGCACCTGAGATGTAGAGGCCGCACCTGAGATGTAGAAACTGCACCTGAGAATTAGAGGCCGCACCTGAGATGTTGAGGCCGCACCTGAGATGTAGAGGCCGCACCTGAGATGTAGAGGCCGCACCTGAGATGTAGAGGCCGCACCTGAGATGTAGAGGTCACACATGCAAATGATTTCAGGCTGCTGCTGTTTTTGTTAGATTTCTTCTTCTTCTTCCTCGTTCATCTTCAGACCTCAAATTCAATGACTCTACCGAAATCTGCTGTCGACTCAAAGCTCTGTACACTTCCGTACAGCTTCTCGTGGAAGGACACTGGCTGTTGCCAAATGCTGCTTCTTTTGTCGGTATACAATGGACAGGACTGCAAAATATGTTCTGTGTCAGGGGGGCTGTGCCGCAGGCACAAAGGTCTGTAGTGCAAATCTTGAATTTGTTGTACAGATGACATCTAAGTATGTTGTGACCTGTGCGTAGCCGGAGAATGATCACCTGGTCTCGCCTGGAGAGTTGATGGTAGGCATCGTCTTCTATGTGGCCTGGGTGGTCTTTTTTTTTTTTTTTCCACTTTTCTCTGTATGTTGCCCTGATTCCTGCTTTAGTCTCATTGTAAGTGATTTCTGTATCATTCTGCTGCAGCATTCCTCCCTCTCTGTCGAGTCTGTCCGCCTCTTTGTTGTCTGGAATGTTGCAGTGGGCTGGTATCCACTGGACTGTGCTTTTGTTCAAGCTCTGGGGCAGGCGTTCGAGCGATTCTGCCAGAGTACCAAGTTCATTTGTGTGCTGGTTTTTGAGCGCCATTAACACTGCGTGGGCGTCTGTGAAAATGACCACTTGCTTTTCTGCCTGCTCCGTATGGTCTATAAGGATTTCAGCTGCTTGTCTCATGGAACTGGCTTTGGCTCCGAAGTTGCTGCTGCTGAGTATACTTTGCTATTTAGTTTTATAGTGATGCCTCCTCCCCCGTTTCCAATGGCATCTTTTGGCTGAGCCATCCGTATAGGCGTGCGTCCAGGCTGTTGGTGGAAATTGTTGGTTGATGTAATTTGAAACTATGTGTTTTTCTATCCCTCTGTTTGTGACTTTATGTCCTCGATGTTGGGGATTTTGCATATAAGATCAGGGAAGGGTCTTCCATTCCAGAGGCAGCGGATGGAGCATGCTAGTATTGGTTTAATTTTTCGTTTAAAAGTCAGGAATTGTTTTTAATCTTTACTTTTGCCTGGACTGTAAAACTTTTCCTTATTAGCCTGCCGCGTTCCAGCCCCTTTAGTCTGTGGTGCATCGGGTGGTCCATGATTCTTTTGAGTTTTCCCGCTTTCTGTAGGATTCTAGTCTCGGCTGTTTTCCATTAGATTTGTTTCAGATCTGATGAGTACGAAGACCAATAAAAAGACGAAGAACAAGAAATGAGAGAGAAAAAAAGTAGAGGAAGATAAAGTCACATAAATAAAACTAAAAAAAAGCTGAGAATTTACAGTTAACTTCGTACTCAAAAGTACATATATATGTGTGTACATGTATTGGTATGTGTGGGTCGATCTAGGTTTGTGTGAGTGTATGTGTGTGTGTGTGTGTGTGTGTATGTGTGTGTGTGTATGTCTGTGTGTGTGTGTGTGTGTGTATGTGCGCTCGCGCTCTTGAGAACAGTCCAAGTGAGAGGTCAAAACTGTGCCTGGTTAGCCCAAAGACTTCAGCCTCTTCATAGATCAAACTCCAGCCAGTGTGAATGTCAATGCTCCTCAATGTTTAGGGTTCCATTCTCCAGCCAATGTGAGGCCCGGTGAAATGCTCCAGTTAAAAGGTTTAGTTACGCGACATTAAGTGCAAGCCAATGTTAGACCCCTGGAGCATGCGAGCTCGTGACTTGACAGATATGAGCTGATATTATATATAACGGTGGACGGATTGTTAACTGGCAATAGCTGATGGTTTAGTAAACTCTATCAAGAGAATGTTTAATATGCCATGAACTGAATCCTTGCAATAGGCTATGATGGCAGGATTATGCTTAGCAACAAACATATGTTCCATTTCAGGCCGATATGTTTGAACTTTTCCTCGTTGAAACATAGTCAACCATTCTAGCCATGTTTGTTTCTAAGAAATAATCATAGTTATGTCCTTCCCAAGGCTAGTTCAATCTTAGTCCAGACACTTAACCACGATTGTAGCTTGGCCTCCAGGTCGTTGATCATACAAGTCTGGGTCACCTCTCCCCACACACATGCTCATCTATGTACCCCACTCCATAGCGCAATCAGTGAGAAAATAGAGTGGCTTATGACAGCACGAGTTTTCGTGTCGGTGTGCGTCCACAATTTATTTACATGTGTTTACTACTGTAGTGTAAACTGTGTCCAATCTGTAAACTGTGTCCAATGTGTAAACTGTGTTCAATGTGTAAACGGTGTCCAATCTTTAAACTGTATCCAATGTGTAAACTGTGTCCAATGTGTAAACTGTGTCCAATCTGTAAACTGTGTCCAATATGTAAACTGTGTCCAATGTGTAAACTGTGTCCAATGTGTAAACTGTGTCCAATGTGTAAACTGTGTCCAATGTGTAAACTGTCTCCAATGTGTAAACTGTGTCCAATGTGTAAACTGTGTCCAATGTGTAAACTGTCTCCGGTATGTAAACTGTGTCCGGTATGTAAACTGTGTCCAACGTGTAAACTGTCTCTGGTATGTAAACTGTGTCCGGTATGTAAACTGTGTCCAATGTGTTAATTGTGTTCGGTATGTAAAATGTGTGCATTATGTAAATTGTGTCCAAAGTGTAAACTGTGTCCAATGTGTAAACTGTTCAATATGTAAACTGTGTGCAATATGTAAATTGTGTTCTGTATATAAATTGTGTCCGGTATGTAAATTGTGTCCGATATGTAAATTGTGTCCAGTGTGTAAATTGTGTTCGGTATATAAATTGTGTCCGGTATATAAATTGTGTCCGGTATATAAATTGTGTCCGGTATGTAAAAACCAGTCTCATGTCACAAGTTGACATCTTTCCCATCACATATGTCATCCTTTCATCTTGTACATCTCTCTCACATATTTAACATTATCTCTCACACGTTAAAATTCGTTCAACCACAAGCGTAAATTATTCTTGAAACATGTGTAAATCCTTTTGATCACTCGGGTACATTCGTCAAACAAAAAAGGTAAATCTTTCCAAATACAAGCGTATCTCTTTCCAACTAAAACCATAAATCGTTCCATCCAAAAGCGTAAATCCTTCCGACTAAACGCGTAAATATTTCCCTCCAAAAGCGTAAATCCTTCCGACCATAACCGTAAATATTTCCATCCAAAAGCGTAAATCATTAAGAAACGCGTAATTGTGTCCCTTCAAAACCGTAAATCCTCCCCACCAAAAGCGGAAATCCTCCCCACCAAAAACGTAAATCCCCCCCACCAAAAGCGTAAATCCTCCACACCAAAAGCGTAAATCCTCCCCACCAAAAGGGAAAATCCTCCCCACCAAAAGCGTAAATCCTCCCCACCAAAAGCGTAAAACCTCCCCACAAAAAGCGTAAATCCTCCCGACCAAAAGCGTAAATCCTCCCCACCAAAAGCGTAAATCCTCCCCACCAAAAACGAAAATCCTCCCCACCAAAAGTGTAAATCCTCCCCACCAAAAGCGTAAATCCTCCCCACAAAAAGCGTAAATCCTCCCCACCAAAAGCGTAAATCCTCCCCACCAAAAGCGTAAATCCTCCCCGCCAAAAGCGTAAATCCTCCCCTCCAAAAGCGGAAATCCTCCCGACCAAAAGCGTAAATCCTCCCCACCAAAAGCGTAAATCCTCCCCACCAAAAGCGTAAATCCTCCCGACCAAAAGCGTAAATCCTCCCCACCAAAAGCGTAAATCCTCCCCACCAAAAGCGTAAATCCTCCCCACAAAAAGCGTAAATCCTCCCCACCAAAAGCGTAAATCCTCCCCACCAAAAGTGTAAATCCTCCCCACCAAAAGCGTAAATCCTCCCCACCAAAAGCGTAAATCCTCCCCACCAAAAGCGTAAATCCTCCCCACCAAAAGCGTAAATCCTCCCCGCCAAAAGCGTAAATCCTCCCCTCCAAAAGCGGAAATCCTCCCGACCAAAAGCGTAAATCCTCCCCACCAAAAGCGTAAATCCTCCCCACCAAAAGCGTAAATCCTCCCGACCAAAAGCGTAAATCCTCCCCACCAAAAGCGTAAATCCTCCCCACCAAAAGCGTAAATCCTCCCCACAAAAAGCGTAAATCCTCCTCACCAAAATCCTTCCCATTACAAACGCAATTCCTTCCTATTAAATCTGTCAATTCTTCTCATATTTCTAATGTTCTCATTTTTGGGTTAAATCATTCACATCACACGTATAAATCCTTAACATCACACGTATAAATCCTTAACATCACACGTATAAATCCTTAACATCACACGTATAGATCCTTAACATCACACGTATAGATCCTTGAGATCACATGTATTAATCCTTAACATCACATATATAAATCCTTGAGATCACACGTATAAATCCTTAACATTACATGAATAAGTCCTTCATGTCAGACGTATAAACCCGTCACATTTCAAATAAGAAATGAATCCGTCACATCACAAGTACGGAGCGTGTTCAAATGAAACCGGACCAAACTGCAACATGCGTACTATGGATATGATGACGTCACGTCTGATGTAAACAGCCCATTCCAACCGTCAAGTTTGCAAAATGTTATTATCTCCCGACTCATGGCTTCCTCAAGGCGGGTGTGATTCGGAATCAGCCCACAGTTGATCAGCGAGCGGTGATTCGGTTTCTAACAGCTGAAGGATGTCGACCATTTGACATTCATCGCAGAATGCAGGCAGTGTATGGTGACAAAAGTGTGTCAAAGACAACAGTGAAGAACTGGAAAAGGATGTTTAAAGAAAGACACCAGACGTGACGTCATCATGCACATCGTACGTTTGTACACTTGTGGCAGTTTGGTCCGGTTTCATTTGCACACGCCTCGTAGAAACTCTTCCCCATCACTCGTGCTTCACTCATGCTCTCATGCTCCATCTTACCTATTCTCTCAAATTAAGATGCTGGGGTGAACCCAGTATATAACTGAACGTACTAACCTGACAAAACTGTCATTCTAAATCGCTCCATCAGCGTCTTACCTCCAATATATTGTGACGGGATCATGCCCCCCCCCCCCCCCTGCCAGTTGTGGGACCCAAATAGATTAATTGATGGTCTGACATGTGCATGTACACACGGACTGTGGCTATTAATGGCGGGAAAACACCTTTCTGTGACAACTCGAAACCACAACAAACCTCCACAACCTCCCACAAACCTCAAAAACCAAAACAAACCTCCACAAACCTCAACAAGCCTCCACAACCTTCCACAAACATACAAACCTGCACAAACTTACACGAACCTCCACATACCTCTACACACCTCCACACACCTCCACAAACCTCCACACACCTCCACAAACCTCCATCATTGTTGAACGTCCTACCCCACTCTCAAGTTAATAATCGTACAGCCATTCCGGTACAAAGGCCACTGACTTCAGTCTGAACATAGCAAAATATCAAACTTTGACAGAAAGGCATAATCTGCTCTTAAAGACTTGACATAGCATCATCTGTTCTTAAAGACTTGACATAGCTGATGATAAACCTTTGAACAACATTGGTATAATATCATATTATTCTGGCCATGACTCCAATCTCGACAGAGGTCCTTAAGATATGCGGCAAAGGGGCTGCAGTCTTGGGTTGAAGACAAGGGCCAGTTTGTTGGTTAAAGCATGTTCTGATTTCAAATTTGCAACAGAGATAGACTTTGGGCAATTATGTGACTGTTGAAGGCGGGGAGTAGAGAGAGAGAGAGAGAGAGAGAGAGGAATGATTTGGAAAAACATGACAAGATGGCTGACGCAAACAAGAACAGATGAGCTGCCCATAGCTACGAAATGTAGGGGTTCGATGTGACTTTCTGAGACCACATGGTCATAATGGTGGTGGTGGTGGGGGGATTTCATTGCCGGTATTGCTGTGAGAGGAGCTGACAGAGAGGGACTGACAGAGAGGGACTGACAGAGAGGGACTAACAGAGAGGAACTGATAGAGCGACTGGCAGAGATGGACTGACAGAGGGACTGACAGAGAGGGACTGACAGAGAGGGATGTAGGTACTGACAAACAGACAAACAGAGATTGACCGACAGGACTAGACATATTCAGAAAGACGAACAAACATGAAGATACATAGACAGACAGACATACAGACAGCCCGACAGACAGACAGACAGACAGACAGACAGACAGACAGACAGACACATACATACATATAGATAGATAGATAGATAGATAGATAGATAGATAGATAGATAGATAGATAGATAGATAGATAGATAGATAGATAGATAGATAGATAGATAGATAGATAGATAGATAGATAGATAGATAGATAGATAGATAGATAGATAGATAGATAGATAGATAGATAGATAGATAGATAGATAGATAGATAGATAGATAGATAGATAGATAGATAGATAGATAGATAGATAGATAGATAGATAGATAGATAGATAGATAGATAGATAGATAGATAGATAGATAGATAGATAGATAGATAGATAGATAGATAGATAGATAGATAGATAGATAGATAGATAGATAGATAGATAGATAGATAGATAGATAGATAGATAGATAGATAGATAGATAGATAGATAGATAGATAGATAGATAGATAGATAGATAGATAGATAGATAGATAGATAGATAGATAGATAGATAGATAGATAGATAGATAGATAGATAGATAGATAGATAGATAGATAGATAGATAGATAGATAGATAGATAGATAGATAGATAGATAGATAGATAGATAGATAGATAGATAGATAGATAGATAGATAGATAGATAGATAGATAGATAGATAGATAGATAGATAGATAGATAGATAGATAGATAGATAGATAGATAGATAGATAGATAGATGCGCATGTGTCTGGTAGAGTGATAAGCGCCCCTCCTTCTCACTTGAAAAGTACTAGATTCACACCACAGACTCCTCCAGACTAGCCAGCTGTAAATGAACATTTAACTTCTAACTGCGAGAAGACAGGAAGGATCTGGTCACACAATCTTGCAGGAATTAATTAATCGTACATAGAAATCTCCATCACTTTATCTTCGACTACACTCCATGCTATTGGAATGAGTTTACCTCCAACTTTTTACACACACACGACGCCTTGAAAGTCAAGTTAATGCATTTAAACCATTTTAACAAAGCATGGTATCTTCTGATGGGACTCTTAATCGACAGGATTGGAGAATCCCTTGAATGACATGCTGGTCATCATGTTCCGTCTACTCCTTCCACGACAAACAATTGATCTGCTCACCTCAGTGTGAACTCACCGAGTCCCCTTCGTTTAATGAACTCATGATTGCGTGAGATATTGCAATAGACAGGGCGGCCTTTCACTTCAGTGGAATTCTTGTCTCAGCAGATCGGATTTGGTAAGACCATACAAAACATTGTGTCGCTACATACAACTAGCCCCGCGTTACAGCCTTTATAATGTAGCACACTCCTCAACTCATGGATTATTCGTACCACCCCATTCACACTGACAAATATCATGTTGAGTGTGGAAAAGAAACTCGGTATAAGTCCTTAAATGCCAAAGGAATAGAAAAGTGTTATTATAAAACGGTACTAGTCTCATTACAAAATATCATCATCATGTTGCGTGTCCTTTGTAGAACGTCGCTCTCATCACAGCCAGTCAATATGAATCTCGGTCTGCAGTCGATCTTCCCACCTGCTCCATGTCCATGTTTAGAGTATCTTTGATAGCTTGTACCCACCTTCGTCTTGGTCGACGCCTGCGTCACCTTCCAGGTACCATGCCCTTCCATGACCGTTCTGTCCAGTCTGTTACGATGTTTGATGTGACCTAAACAATTCAATTTCATCACATTTCTGTGGGTGGCAGGCCCCCGCTGAGAAACAGTTGTTTCGGTGACAAAAGACTTGGTTCCCAAATAATTTCAAATGTCATGCATAAATGTCATTCAAATGTCATGCCAAGGCTAGAGGACTACATCGTTCCATGACCTGTGCGCGACCATGGTTCCTTTGGTGTGAGAGACAAGTGATCTAACCAATGTACCTCTCAAGCACCTAGCTACTAAATATATTTGTTTAATACAAGTTGTATTTCCGCAAAAGAACAAACAACTTCTGTATGTGTATGTCCCGTTCATCTTCATGTTTTTGTGGCACCTCAGCCGCTTGATCGGAAGGGAAGAATAGACCTGCAGCAACTACAAGACGTGTTGTTAGTCACTGATAGAGAGAGAGTATATAGGGTCTACCAAAGGGATTGGAACAATTTGAGATTGCTATATTACAAACCGTGGTTTGCCTGCCTCCTGACGGTAGGATTATGAACTGACATCCTCTACGCAAACTTGAGAAAGTGTTGGAGTGTAGTTCTCGGCACATTCGATCTGTGATACTACAAGCTTATTAGCTCAATCCTCGTGGAACGTGTTGTTATCGCTCAAATCATTTTGAAAGCGCCTGGGCTATGACATTAACATCATACTCAAGGAGCTTGTCATAAGTCTTTACCCTGACTATGAAGGAGGAGGAGGAGAAAGTTGAAATTTGGCACATATGTAGCTCATTCAATTAGTTCTAGACTTGAGAGGTATGAATTTCCTTCCTTGACGGGTTTACCCGGTATGATGCATGGCAAAACACACCTTATTGACCGGATCTGCTACTCTAACGGTTTGTCAGGACAATGGAGAAATCAGAGGCCATAACTGTGATAACATTCTTGATGTTGGAGGCAAAACACCTACAGAAATACACATGCAGATGGAACCAGTGTTTGAGGAATTCTGTCCTTCGTAGGCTTCTGTAGAAAACTGATGTAGGCAGTTTAAGTGTGGCCGTTCCCATGTTGCTGATCTTCCAAGATTAGAAAGACCATCCCCAGAGTTAAGCGAAGAAAATGCTACAAGAGTGAAGAAAACCATTGACCAGGATGGGAAAATGACAATTGCAGATATCTAGGTCAGCAAAACTGAATGAAAGTACCGTTTTTAGAATGTTCCACAACAGACTGAACATGAAAAAGTGTGTGACCAATGGGTCCCGCGTCTGCTGACATGTAAACAGAAACAAATGAGGGTTGATTGCTGTGGCCAGTTGCTCAAAATGTGTCGGTCGGAAAACATGTTGCTGACCATGGTTACAGTAGATGAGACTTGGGTTCACCATTATGACCCAGAATCCACAAATTCCAGCATGCAGTGGAAAACCCCGAACTCACCAACACATGTCCAGCCAAGAGCACAGCATTCTGCAAGAAAACTGATGCTGACTGTTTTTTGAGACGTCAAAGGTGTCATATTGAAAGATTACTTGCCTCATGGCAACACAGTTAATGGGCAATACTATGTAGATCTCCTAACTAAACTTAGAAAGACTGTGACTAGAAAACGAGGGATAGCGTACACTCAAATTCTGCCTTTGCTTCAAGACAACGCCCCTCCCGTAAAGCAATGCTTGTGCTGCAAACAGCCAACGATTTGAATATTGAAATTCTTCCACAACCACCATATTCTCCGGATTTAGCTCAATCAGACTTTTTTCTTTTGACAAAACTTAAACAACAGCTGAAAGAAAATCATGTTGACAGTGACGTCATACTGGCTTGTGATAACTGGTTTAGTTAAAAACATAGGTTACTTTATTCTGAAGGTCTTTTCAAGGTCACGCAGAGATGGCAGAAATATATAAATTCAGGTGGTGGCTACAATGAGAAGGAATAATCTCTGTGCCAAATTTCAACTTTCTCCTCCTACTTCATGGTCAGGGTCAAGACTTATGACAAGCCCCTTGTATGTATCGCAGAAACCAACAGCACTAGAGGACATGCATGCTTTAACACATTCTTCCTGCGAGAAATAAAACTGAAGATGTGTCTTTATTCTGGTACAGGAGCGAGAAGAGAAGAATGAACAACATTTCAGAGAAACTCTCTTTGGTGTATCATCTAATGAGATCAACAAATGAGGGAGGCATCGTTTACGAGTTTACATGTTCAGGAATGTCTCCAGCCCTTCGTGTCGCGCGCATAATTAGGGTCATTGATTGGCTGACCTTATTGTGGACACAACCGGGATTTGGTTTATTTCCATCACGTTCGATAACTCATAATTGAAAACACCAGCTTGCCTGTACGTGCACATGGATAACCAGAGCGTATCGCTAACATCTATGATCAAGTTCGCTAACATCTATGATCAAGTTCGCTAACATCTATGATCAAGTTCGCTAACATCTATGATCAAGTTCGCTAACATCTATGATCAAGTTCGCTAACATCTATGATCAAGTTCGCTAACATCTATGATCAAGTTCGCTAACATCTATGATCAAGTTCGTTAACATCTATGATCAAGTTCGCTAACATCTATGATCAAGTTCGCTAACATCTATGATCAAGTTCGCTAACATCTATGATCAAGTTCGCTAACATCTATGATCAAGTTCGCTAACAACTATGATCAAGTTCGCTAACATCTATGATCAAGTTCGCTAACAACTATGATCAAGTTCGCTAACATCAATGATCAAGTTCGCTAACATCTATGATCAAGTTCGCTAACAACTATGATCAAGTTCGCTAACATCAATGATCAAGTTCGCTAACATCTATGATCAAGTTCGCTAACATCTATGATCAAGTTAGTGCAGACCTTCATTCTTCCTGTGCACTTTTTTGAACGTGAAACTTTGGCTTTAAATTGGCGAATTAAAGCGAAAATATCAAGCCGTAAAGATGGTAGAGCCGCGTAGACCCGCTGCCTTCCCATCTGAGTGGTCCTGGGCTCATTCCCCAGTTGAGGCGGTAATGTTTTTTTTTCAGACCGCAATGGATCCCGGGTCGACCCAGCCTTAAATGGGTACCTGTTCAGTCCGGGAAGTAAAAGCGGCGAGGGAGAGGAGATGGCTACCGCCCTCATATCCGAGCCTTTGAAATGTGAGATCACTAACACCTCACACCCCTACGGCAGTAATACTATTGGACACTTTACTTTACTTTAAAGATGGGGTGCAGATTCTCTGAATACCTTACCAGGACCATAACTCAAATGTTAACGTTCGAAATAAAGGCCATGTAAGAACACGCAGACACTAATGGTATGATCACGTGTCAAGATCACATGGCCTATCCAATTAGGAACTCAAAAAGAGGAAGACGCAATGATGTGATGGAGAGATAAAATACAGAAATGGACGGGAAAGAGAGGAAGGCCCAATGATGTGATGGAGAGATAAAATACAGAAATGGGCGGGAAAGAGAGGAAGGCCCAGTGATGTGATGGAGAGATAAAATAGAGAAAATGGGAGGGAAAGAGAGGAAGACCCAATGATGTGATGGAGAGATAAAATACAGAAATGGGCAGGAAAGAAAGGAAGGCCCAATGATGTGATGGAGAGATAAAATACAGAAATGGGAGGGAAAGAGAGGAAGACCCAATGATGTGATGGAGAGATAAAATTCAGAAATGGGCGGGAAAACTCCTGAAGGAGATACCAACACTGACTACAGTTGTGGAAACAGACATTTGTTAGTACAGGAGACCTCATACCACAGCGACCTGTTCCGGTAGAGGAAAGACGGGACGAGGCAAAAAGAGACAAGACGATACAAGACGACGAAACGAGACGAGACGAAGCAAGACATGACGAGACTATCGAGACCAAACAAGACGAGACGAGACAAACGCGACGAGATGAAACGAGAAGAGACACGACGAGATGAGACAAAACGAGAGAAGAGGAGACAAGAAGAGACACGACGAGATGAGACAAAACGAGACGAAAGGAGACGAGACTACTGTAAATAGATGACCTTGTGATAAGACAAGACGAGACTTTCAAGACGAAACAATACGAGACGAGACTATCGAGACGAGCCACTACGAGACGAGACAGAACAAGACGAGACGAGACGAGAAGAGACAATACGAGACGAAAGGAGACGAGACTGCTGTACATTGATGACCTTGTGACATGACAAGACCAGACTATCAAGACGAGACAATACGAGACGAGACTATCGAGACAAGCCACTGCGAGACGAGACGAAAAGAGACAATACGAGACGAAAGAAGACGAGACTACTGTACATTGATGACCTAGTGACATTTATTTAAGCTCATCTTACTATCGTGTGTGTCTCACTCGAGCCATTGTCGCTGACTAAATGTTCAGACAAACTTATCCAGTGGTTTCGTACTCAAGCTAGTCCAAGGGCCACACGAAGACAAATTCAATGATACGTGGGCTGCACTCCATCGAAAGTGCAATCACCGGTTGTGTTATGAATTGCCTGGTAATGTTCGATCAATAAGGCGTTTAGTATTGTCTCACAATCGCATTGTTCAGTGTCAGAACTGCGTTCTCTTTCAATTTGGTTAACGATCTATATTTTCGCAAGGGCCACAACTTTATACTCTTGCAGAACAGTTTCAAGATAAATAAAGCGTTGAACTTCAAACTTAAGTTCTGCCTTAATATGGATATTTATTCATGTAACGACAAACCATTTGCATAAGTCTACAACTTTCTTTTTTTAGACGGCGCAGTTTGTAAAATACTGATCGATATTTCTTGAGACGAAAATGTGGTTGGATAACCATGTCTGGGAGAACCATAACTCACAACTAGTAACTAAGAGTTATCGCTCCCATATACCATAATGTCATAGGAACAGCTAACATAGTCATGCAAAATACAAGAAACGGCTTTTAACGGCGGCACAAATGTCAAATAATAATCTTCCCGCAATAAAATAACGTCATTTGGTTTTAAAATATTTGTCGAAGGAAAGAAGAGACTTAAAACGTTATAATTTTTATTCCTTCGTGTATAACATGCTTGCTTTAGAGGTTTGGTTTGGCAAGACGTAAGTAAGAGATTGGATATTGAGACCAGAACCAGTCATCCTATGACGTTTCCTTCATGTTTATCCAAACCTTTGGTGACTTTCTGTTGTGGGTTTTAGTAATTTTGGTTTCTTACAATCTGAGTATTGCACATTACGTAAATTATCATTTATCGATTACTTAGCTCTAGTTTTTTGTTGCTGTTGTTGGTATGTGTTTATATATATATATATAAACACATTTATGTTAACAAATTTTAAAAAAAATTTAACTAGGGCTTGATTTTCAACATAACAATGCGTACCAAACCAAAATATATGTATTATTTACAGTATTAATCTATTTCTTCTTTAGAAAAAAATGCACAACTGTCAAAGGCAGTGTTTGTGTCTTTGAACATTGCTTGGTAGTTTTAGCATTGGTGTATCATTTATCGATGGCTTTAGTAAGTTTAAATTGGGGCAGTGGAGGTCCATTTAGAAACACCACCATAAACTAGCTTATGTACAATCTATTCGAACCGGAATATCATTAATAATTGTGCAAGAGTCCTTATGTAGTAACGATTAAACACGAAATTAACGATTGAAAACGGTTTTTTTCCCCGCAGGCAAACATTTAGTCAAACCTTGTATATATAAACTGTTCTTCTGCATGATTCTTAGCTACTTTCTGTCATTCTCTTTCTTTCTAAATTTGTTCCTTATAAAATTATAAACCGTTACAGCGATCTGAACAAATTTGTTGCAGTTAACTTGCATGATCTATAGAGCGTTGTTGTCTGTCTGGAGTGTGGATATCCTGACCCAATCCGTGCATAAAGCAGGGAGATTGTATACCATTTTTGGTGGTTTCAAAAGCAGGATCGATCAATTTGAACTGTAACAACTTGACCCAAATTTGTTTGCTGGATGTGTAATGTGCAGTGCACGTGCAAGTGACATTAAAAAAATATTTGTTTGACCAAATTGAAATAACAAATGTCAAAAGTGTAATAAACTTGAAATAGGAAGGGGGAGGGGGTGTTGAGAGGGGGGGGGGATGCGCGGAAAGTGATTGCCGGAGTGGAGGGTGAGTTGTAGCCCGTAGTCGGAAACGTCTAAACGTAAACGTAACGGGGTGGCAGGGGGGGGGGCAGATAGGCATAGGACTAGCTTGAAATATTGAGTTAAATGTCATCTTTTGTAAGGACTGGAAGGGGGTGTAGCGGGGATGTGAAGGTGAGGCGCAGTGAAAGTGGAACTAACGTTTAATACTTACATACTTGTCCAGGACAATATTGAAGACCACACATAGTGATCTACACAGTTGTACATAATTATCTATAAGTTTTATCAAACCTATCACTAATCACACGATAAAGCACTCAGTATTTTGAGTGCCGTATACAGCGGTTTAGCAAGCCGCATGTCTCCGGCGAGCCGCAGGATTAGTGATAGTAAACTAATCTCTACTCAATGAACCTTTCTGTGGCAGATGTCCATGTTTGATGTTGAGCTGAATGTGACTGACAACACCAGCCTGAGGGAGCTTTATGACCTCTACGACACCTCGACCAACTACAAGGCCAACAACATCCTCCTCATAGCTGTCTACGTGCCCATCTTCATCGTCGCAGTTGTCGGCAACGTCATGGTCCTTCTGGCTGTTCTCACGGACGCCCGCATGCGCAATAGCTCGGCGAACTACTTTCTGGTCAACTTGGCCATTGCGGATTTGTTAGGTAAGTACATGTGTTCTGATACATGTTTGTATTTCTGCGCCTGTCGCCTGTGCTGGTTTGTCAAAACCTGGAATGACTGACTGTAAGTGTGGCAAAGCATTAGCGCGCTTGTCCTGATCAAAGAGTTCGATCTTCGGTCTCAACATGATCTAGTTTACCCAGCTGGAAATATATATTTACAATTATTTAATGCAAAACGATAACAAAAGGAGCTATAAAAGCCACTTAAAAAAAACATGAGACTTCGTACATTAAAGACTAACACTCCATCCCTGAAGGCACTGCCTGTCATAGGTCTACCTTAACCTTGACCGTTAGATGCAGAGCCTAATTAATTATCATCATACGTAAGACAAAGGACTTTATTCGGCAAGCAAATGAGATAATAACTTAGTTATCAAATAAATACCAATCCACGTGTGTTCGATCCACGCACACGTGTGTTTCCTGATGTGTGGAAGACTTATGTATGTGAAAGGAAGCGATAGGCAACATCTTTAGGCTTAACATACTGTAATTATATTTTATATTTCTGGTAATATCAGCTTGACACTTCAAAGACAGAACGGAAGATAGAGACAGATAGTGAGTGAGAGAGCACGAGATAGAGATAGAGAAAAAGAGACAGAGAGAGAGAGAGAGAGAGAGAGAGAGACAGAGAGACAGAGAGAGAGAGAGAGAGAGAAGAACAAGTACAATAACCGCAGAGATGGACATGGCTTTCTGCTGTTTGAAATACAATTTCGAGGACGATTGATGGAACAAATATTTTACATCATAATGTTATGTTGCGTAACGTTGTGCTATGCTATACTATACTATACCAAACTATACTATACAAAACTATACTATACTATACTATACTATACTATGTTGAATTATATTATATTATGTTACTTTACGCTATGTTATGTTATATTTTTTTCAATAAAATACTTTGAACCGTGAAATGGAAAGTGGCAAGTTATGCCTGCTGCCAGGTAGCTGAAGCCAATCTGCAGTAAATTCCCTTTGTATCTGTTTTACTAGTTGCGACTTACTAGGTCTGTGAGAATACAGTTCGTGTATTGAGTATAGAATTGTATTATTATCGATTATCTGTCCGTGGGCAGCTAACTGAGTGCACTTTCCAATTGTGAACTACCAGTAGTTATTTTACTTGCGCAGTGTATACACTGGACCTCTGAGTTTATCATCCATCTCCATGAGGAGTAGCCGGTCGATCTCACCTTCTTTCAGATCGGCGGTCACTTGAAACATGTGGAATTAAAATATCAAGTTTGTCGTTGTCGCTTGTCTCTATCGACAATAGCAACCTCTATGTTGTAGTTTTAATTTTTCACAAATTCGATATTGTTGACCTCATATATGTGCATTGATGTTGATATGTTTTATAACATCAGATTAACGTACGATTCGCAACTATAGAAATGTGTATTCTCACTGAACTGTAGCCGCACACTATTAAATAAATGGAAGAGACTCATTCCTCTAATTCTCAGAATCAATCCTCGATCTTAGAGGAAATAGTATTTCCTACATCAACGATAATCCTGGTTCACGTAGCGTGATCAGATGTCTGGAAGTCGTTACGAATATTTAAATCATTTATTTGGAGATCGATTGAGAGCGAAGAGATCTGATTATTCTTTTTATCCATACAAAAAACACGCCTATTTGATATTCAAGGTCATGATCGCTAATCATTTCCTAGCTTTTTGCCAATTTTATGAGAAACGTGGCGACTTTAGGGACGTTTCTGAAACGTGGCGACTTTAGGGATGTTACTGTTTGAATAAACATCTTCCATTTTGTTCGGTCCTTGTTGAAGAACATTTAAATGTTATTTGTTGCCGAATATTTGTAATTACTGGTGCTGGATAGTGTACAATATGTCCTGTGTGACACCATTTCACATCTTTGATGCTTAACTTAAGTTAACTTCTTTATACTGGTTTAGAAAACTCTACAGCGCCTGCCCAAAACAAGTCTCATTTATATTCCCTTGCTCTAAAAGCTCAGCGTATCCAATCTAAAGCAGTTTAATATAATAGATTATATTACATAATATCCATATCACTATTTCCGATAACAGCATTTAGAAATCACTATGTGTTTGTGTATTATTTTGATATGGTGTTGTGTACTTAAACATTATGAAATCGGTGTTCCTAATATTGAAATTACTATTCTATACGACCACATTTCAATGTTCAAATTGAGGTGATCACCAGATCTTACGTCTCTCTGTTCTAACTTGTTCTTCCTCTTATGTTTAGTCTGATGTTATTCCTCTTATGTTTAGTCTGTTGTTCTTCCTCATATGTTTAGTCTATCTAACCCATATCCAAATTCCTGTTAACTCTCCCGTAAATCTTTGACTTTCCCGGTCTACCTGCAGCAAATGGTATGAATTCTTTGTTCTGAATGACTTCCTATTCTTCGTTGTTCGCTCTCAAACTCCCAAGCCCTGACAAAGTCCTCACAAGTTGCAGGATTATGTCCGGAGAACGGTATGCGTTGCTTAATAGTTTACGGCTGGACTGCGATATTTGCACCTTTTGGTCCGTCACATCCGAATTCAGCATTCCATTGGCATCGGGTTAGCATTTCTACTTCGATCTCTTCTCTTTAGCCAGTGTGCTTTGTTGCAGCCTGTTATCCAGGATCACTACGTGGAGGTGTAGAAGGGTCTTAACAGCTGTGGGTCGCAGGCCTTGACGCTAGCAGTCAGCTGTGGGTCGTTGACAGCTGCAGCTCATGCACTGCTCAGAATCTTGATCCCTTCGTTGTATGTTAAAAGTTCTCTGTGCTATGGTGTATATTTGAAGTTGTCTTTATTATGGTGTATATTTGAAGTTGTCTTTATTATGGTGTTTATTTGAAGTTGTCTTTATTATGGTGTATATTTGAAGTTGTCTTTATTATGGTGTTTATTTGAAGTTGTCTTTATTATGGTGTTTATTGTGTTGTCTTCTTACACGCCCCCCCCCCCCCCCACCCCCTCACTCCCCATTCAGCACATTCTCTTCAGTTCCCTTTGCTGTCAATTTTATGTATAATCTTCTCCAGAGAAACCATATATCTGAAGCTTCCTGTGCCATTGTTGTTTGTTGAGCTGTTATCCATGATTGACTTCCATATGACAAGAATATCTCTACGAACTAGCTCTGATTACGAGATCAAACACCAGTGCGTCAGTAGTATGATGAATAAAGTGTCCATGTCGTGTGTTGGTGACATACCCCAGCTTCCACCGTGCACTCAGCAGCGTCACTGTTGGTGACATACCCCAGCTTCCACCGTGCACTCAGCAGCGTCACTGTTGGTGACATACCCCAGCTTCCACCGTGCACTCAGCAGCGTCACTGTTGGTGACATACCCCAGCTTCCACCGTGCACTCAGCAGCGTCACTGTTGGTGACATACCCCAGCTTCCACCGTGCACTCAGCAGCGTCACTGTTGGTGACATACCCCAGCTTCCACCGTGCACTCAGCAGCGTCACTGTTGGTGACATACCCCAGCTTCCACCGTGCACTCAGCAGCGTCACTGTTGGTGACATACCCCAGCTTCCACCGTGCACTCAGCAGCGTCACTGTTGGTGACATACCCCAGCTTCCACCGTGCACTCAGCAGCGTCACTGTTGGTGACATACCCCAGCTTCCACCGTGCACTCAGCAGCGTCACTGTTGGTGACATACCCCAGCTTCCACCGTGCACTCAGCAGCGTCACTGTTGCAGGAATGCCATATGGTTGATAGCACGTTCAGAAGACACCAGGAAGTAGCTTGAATTATCATCTGTAATTACCAAACTGTAGTCAATCCTCTCAAAGTAGCCTATAATGGCGTCTCATTCAAATTAGCCGGCTTAAGAGCAAATAAAGATGAAGCAGTGAACATCCAATAGGAACTCATCTGATATCAGCCGGTAGCACATTGTTGGATCGATGCTTTTTTCTGAAGTAGTCGAGAACATTTGAAAGGTACCTGTCCAAGTTGCTGAGACGACTACAGACTTGAGAAATAATCCTCTCAGAGACCAACCATTCACATCTGAAATCCGCTTATCTATTCGGTGCAAGCTCTGACGTATCAAGATAAGTCTTATATATTTTTCTTTCCTTGATTTCTTAGATGACACAACAAAATTAGACACATTTTCATGTGCAGGCAACACTGCTAGCATCCCTAATTGTTACATTTATGCGCAGTACTTTTGCAAATGATACACTCAACAAATGATACACTCAAAGAATGATACACTCAACAAATGATACACTCAACAAATGATACACTCAACAAATGATACACTCAAAGAATGATACACTCAACAAATGATACACTCAACAAATGATACACTCAACAAATGCTACACTCAACAAATGATACACTCAACAAATGATACACTCAACAAATGATACGCTCAACAAATGATACACTCAACAAATGATACACTCAACAAATGATACACTCAACTTGAGTTTATTGTGTTTACTCAATTGTGGGCTTTGTCTAGCCATAACAGCCATTTTCCATGACAAATAAACCAACATTAAAACAAGAATCGCAGAAAACAATTAATGACAAGAGGTTGGTATGGAGGAGGGCAGTTGAGGAGTGATGAGATATAGAGGAGAAAAATGGCGGGCGGTGGCGAAGAGATGACGAGGGAGAGGAAGGCGAATGAGGAGTGATGAGATGGGCGGAGAGAATTGACTGGGTGGGCAAAAAGATGGACCCAGAAATAGACGCGTTCGGCACACCTGCTGTTACGTTTTTTAGTCTCAAAACCCAGAAACCAGAAACTCTCAATTAAAACCATTTTGTTCATAGGATGTGTCGTCAGCACGATCTATATGGTAGCGAAGAGCGGGAAACTTATAACAAACATGAGCTTAGACTTAACACATTCCATCCTTAACATCTTCCATCCTTAACACCTTCCATTCTAAACACCTTCCATCCATAACACCTTCTATCCTTAACACCTTCCATTCTAAACACCTTCCATCCATAACACCTTCTATCCTTAACACCTTCTATCCTTAACACCTTCCATTCTAAACCCCTTCCATCCATAACACCTTCCATCCATAACACCTTCTATCCTTAACACCTTCCATTCTAAACATCTTCCATCCATAACACCTTCTATCCTTAACACCTTCCATTCTAAACACCTTCCATCCATAACACCTTCTATCCTTAACACCTTCCATTCTAAACACCTTCCATCCATAACACCTTCTATCCTTAACACCTTCCATTCTAAACACCTTCCATCCATAACACCTTCTATCCTTAACACCTTCTATCCTTAACACCTTCCATTCTAAACACCTTCCATCCATAACACCTTCTATCCTTAACACCTTCCATTCTAAACACCTTCCATCCATAACACCTTCTATCCTTAACACCTTCTATCCTTAACACCTTCCATTCTAAACACCTTCCATCCATAACACCTTCTATCCTTAACACCTTCCATTCTAAACACCTTCCATCCATAACACCTTCTATCCTTAACACCTTCCATTCTAAACAGCTTCCATCCATAACACCTTCTATCCTTAACACCCTCCATCTACCCCACATGCTATCCATCCCAGGAGTTAGATGAAAGAGAGAGAGGGATAAATGCAGAGATGTACTCTCATACCATTCTCCCAAGCCTGTACACTCTCCTTAGACAGCGACGAACAGGAAGGCTCGGTTATGTTCCTCACGTGAAAGATGGTCGCATTTACAAATACATCGTCTAAGGACAGTCGGCGGACAACACGATAACAGTTGGCGGACAACACGATAACAGTTGGCGGACCACACGATAACAGTCGGCCCACAACAGCTGAGGTGTGTAAGCGTGATAAATCGCTTGCCATGAGTCTGACTTCCTGGGTAGATAAAGTTGTTAACTGATCACTTCCTGGGTAGATCAAGTTGTTGACTGATCACTTCCTGGGTAGATCAAGTTGTTGACTGATCACTTCCTGGGTAGATCAAGTTGTTGACTGATCACTTCCTGGGTAGATCAAGTTGTTGACTGATCACTTCCTGGGTAGATCAAGTTGTTGACTGATCACTCTCTGGGTAGATCAAGTTGTTGACTGATCACTTCCTGGGTAGATCAAGTTGTTGACTGATCACTTCCTGGTTAGATCAAGTTGTTGACTGAACACTTCCTGGGTAGATCAATTTGATGACTGAACACTTCCTGGGTAGATCAAGTTGTTGACTGATCACTTCCTGTGTAGATCAAGTTGTTGACTGAACACTTCCTGTGTAGATCAAGTTGTTGACTGATCACTTCCTGGGTAGATCAAGTTGCTGACTGATCACTTCCTGGGTAGATCAAGTTGTTGACTGATCACTTCCTGGTTAGATCAAGTTGTTGACTGAACACTTCCTGGGTAGATCAATTTGATGACTGAACACTTCCTGGGTAGATCAAGTTGTTGACTGATCACTTCCTGTGTAGATCAAGTTGTTGACTGAACACTTCCTGTGTAGATCAAGTTGTTGACTGATCACTTCCTGGGTAGATCAAGTTGCTGACTGATCACTTCCTGGGTAGATCAAGTTGTTGACTGATCAACTTCCTGGGTAAATCAAGTTGTTGAATGATCCCTTCCTGTGTAGATCAAGTTGCTGACTGATCACTTCCTGGGTAGATCAAGTTGTTGACTGATCACTCTCTGGGTAGATCAAGTTGCTGACTGATCACTTCCTGGGTAGATCAAGTTATTGACTGATCACTTCCTGGGTAGATCAAGTTGTTGATTGATCACTTCCTGGGTAGATCAAGTTGTTGACTGAACACTTCCTGGGTAGATCAAGTTGTTGACTGATCACTTCCTGGGTAGATCAAGTTGCTGACTGATCACTTCCTGGGTAGATCAAGTTGTTGACTGAACACTTTCTGTGTAGATCAACTTGCTGACTGATCACTTCCTGGGTAGATCAACTTGCTGACTGATCACTTCCTGGGTAGATCAAGTTGTTGACTGATCACTTCCTGGGTAGATCAAGTTGTTGACTGAACACTTCCTGGGTAGATCAAGTTGTTGACTGATCACTTCCTGGGTAGATCAAGTTGTTGAATGAACACTTCCTGGGTAGATCACGTTGCTGACCGATCCAAGTAAAGTTGTGCATGGTGAAGTGAAACGACAATTTCGCAACTTGTAAGAAAAGCAAAACTTAAGTAGAAAGTTAGCACTCCTAGGTCACACTATCATGTAGAGTCATGACTGACAGGACTAGCGATACAACTCACGTTGACATACACAAAGGTAAGGTGGCATGTACCTAGCGAAGGTCGACTACGGTGGATTGACAACATTCACTGTCTTGTGCCTTGACGGTACAACATGTTGGACTTTTCCTGTCCATAGTCTGATGCTCTCGTCCCACAGTCAGGTCTTGTTCTGTTATGTGATCAAAATATCCTAACTGGCCGATGTCACTTGTCCATTCTGTCGACACTCAACATTTCTCCAAGACTTCATTCTTTGTTTTCTTTGTTCTCTATAAGAGACACTCTTTTCTTTGGTAAATCCACATTTCAGCGGCGTCAATTTGTTTTCTCCAGTCGTTGACAAGTTATTCATTTGATCCCATTTATCCACGTGTTTGTGCCATACAGCAAATACAGGTAGATCTTGCTCCTGTTCATTCTGAATTGATCAGTATTGTTTGAATGTCAATATATGACTGATGTTGGTGGATGTCAATATGTGACTCATGTTGGTGGAGGTGAATATGTGACTAATGTTGGTGGATGTCAATATGTGACTCATGTTGGTGGAGGTCAATATGTGACTCATGTTGGTGGATGTCAATATGTGACTCATGTTGGTGGATGCCAATATATGACTGATGTTGGTGGAGGTGAATATGTGACTAATGTTGGTGGATGTCAATATGTGACTCATGTTGGTGGAGGTCAATATGTGACTCATGTTGGTGGATGTCAATATGTGACTCATGTTGATGGATGTCAATATATGACTCATGTTGGTGGATGTCAATATGTGACTCATGTTGGTGGTTTCCATTTATGTCTGATGTTGGTGGATGTCAATATGTGACTCATGTTACTGGATTTCAACCAAATGCCTGCTGTTGGTTAAAACCATTTTGACTAACCCATCTCTACCTGATTTCCATTTCACTACACCCATTTCTGTTTGAATGTTCCCGAGAGGGAAGATGCTCAAGCCACGTTCTAGTATGTGACGGCTTGTTTTATCTGTAGAGTTGAAGTCTACGCTTCTAATTATCATATGTTTCGCTCCCTGGTTGTAATGTTCTCTCCACTAACCTGACTTTGGTCCTCTACTTGAATCACTAATTCATGCAGTTGTTTCCCCTGCCAGTCAGCACAGCTGTCCTATCTCCATATCTGAGATTATTTATTCACACTCCACCGATTATAAGTCCTAGCATGTCTTGTATTTGTCAACAAATGTCTTCTGTGCACCTGTAGACGGGTAAAGGTGATGTACCCCTCCTTGTCACATTCCTCTTTGTACATCTATCTATCCATGGTGATTAAAGTATGCATGTGTTACTGCGGTAGTCTACGCTCACTATAGGTTACTGGGTACTCGTGTCTATGTCAATCCTGTTCTACGACCTACAGACATGTCATTAGCTCTTCGTGCTGGTCTAGACTATAAAGGGTAATGACGTCGCAGATACGGCGTTGATAAGAAAGTACAGGTGGGCAGGCCACGTGATACGCATGCCTGGAAAAAGATGATCTAGTAAAGTCACGTCAGAGTGACCCTAGGCCTATGATCGAAACCCTGAGTCCACCAATGAGATGGAGACAATGCTCTTGGTCCGGCATGGTACTTAATGGCAAAGGACAAAGATGAGATTATACAGCATTTGGCTACATGGCATAGGCATATGTGCCTGAGTGAACAACAGGATTTCAGAAACAAGTTATTGCCCATCGTGAAGCGATGATGGCCATGACATCAGACGGTTTTGACTTAATAACATGATCTGCGCTGTATTTTGGTTATAGTGAGGACGAATATGCGCTGGTCATCAATCTCACTCTTATCCCGAGTTACCTTGGATCAGTCGCAAGACTATTGGTTGCGACGACTGGAGGTGTAATCCATCTTTTAATTCATGAACAATGTCAAAAGCAATTTTCTACTAAACTGCATGTCAGATCCAAATAATTTTTCGCATGCAGCCTTAGAATATCCATGACGTTCTGAAAATATTTTTTTTCTCTAACAAATGTTGTGAATTTTGAAAAAAATGTATTCATTAGGCCATATTAAAAGCAGTGAATTTTTAGCATAATTTTAACATGTTTAAGGTACACAGTCGGGCTGTTTAAAAAATATATGTTTTGACTCTCAAATAGGCAGAGTAAATATAAATTCGTGATTGACTAGTGCACAAATTAGACACGTCGAATGCAGAAAATAACAAACGTTATTTATGCGAAACTGTCGTTTAACATAGACGTTTCAAGTTATTATAGATTGCGATGCTGTTTTTGTGACATATATAGTTGTTTTTTCAAAAGTTACATTGAAATCAATTTCAAAATGAGTTTGAAATGTACATTTATAACAATGCAGAAGTTACCGTTTTACTATAACAGTTCTTCCGCAGTAAATCTAAGATGGGTCATTTATATTGCGATATTCATGACCCAGAAAAACGAACGCAATCAGCTCTCGCTCAGGGTAGATCATCTTTTAACCGTTGGATTGGACAGAGAGTGCACTTATATCAAGAAATGTAGGAAAAGGAAACTAGACGATTTCGATAGAGATGTCATAAAACGGGAGATATTGAAACTATTGACGAAAAATCAACTTGTTACTCCCTGGAAAGTAATATTAACATTGCAATCTGACTTCAGTATTAACATTTCCAAAAGTATTCTTTGGAAAATTGTAACAGCTGTTGACTTTACATTCAGGATAGATTCAAGTGGCAAGAATATTATCTGGGAAAAACTACATTTGATTGTTGCTCCAAGCAAATACCTGAGACAGATACGTGAACGGCGTACGCAAGGCTATGATATTGTATACTTGGATGAATCCTGGGGCAATGCTCACCCCACCTGTGGTAGAGAATGGTAATCAGCTGACGGTGAACAGAACAGACAAATTCCAAGCAGCAAAGGACAGCACATTATACTAACGAATGCCGGAAGCAGTGAAAAGGAACTTGTCTATGAGGATGAACCTATTTTCCAATCAAAAAGTACCGACGGTAGAGACTACCACCCACACACACACATACAATCACATACACACGCCTCCACAACGTGCAAAGAACTATCAGACACTCAACAATGTACCATTACCTACCTGAGTTATCATCACGTGGCCACCTCGAGGCTCACTTTCGATCTGTCCTTTCTGGTGTTCTCGGCTTTTCAGAATTTGAAGATTAGACAATCTGAAGTGAGACATTCCACATGAAGAATGACACATACATTATAAATCCAGTACATGCCTCCCGGTTTATACCATTGTTCGAAAGGGTTGTGTAAGAGTAAAAACACTGTAACCTGTAAGACAAGTCAGGGATGTACATGAAGAACCATTCCTGTAGAATCTATAACCCACACAAACTTAAACATATTTATGGAAGGTCTTAGCTGCTATTGGATTGATTGATGGACAAGGAACAAAGAGATTCCATTTTGGTCAGTTATTCTATCTACCAACGTCTTCCGCTACATGTTTTCTCCTAATCTTTGCTATTAGCACAATGGTTTGTCAGAAAATAATGCCCAATGGTTTGTCAGAAAATACTGCATGCTAAAAGTATTCTTAGTATGTCTCAGACCAGCTCATGTTTATTCTACTTCTCAAGGATTACAACCAGGAAGTGAATGGCGTGAAGACAAGTCGTAACATGACACTACATTGGAATCTTAATTCAGCAATAAATTTGTGTAAAAAACACCGCAGTCAATAACATATTCTGTAAGAGTACACTATGTTGGAGAAATATATGTTTAATTCATTGCTGAAAACATATTATTTGGAAATTCATTTTCGATTTGACAAATCTAAGAAACACAAAAGAAGATTATTGAAAGACTGCATTTCATATTTTGACAAATCTTAGCAAAATACATTGCAAAAATCATAATTTTGAAATAGTACATGAAATGTTTCGATCGAACTATTTTGAAAGCGTTGGATCTACACATGTTAGAGATGTGTTGACAGCGTGTCATCTATACATGTTAGAGCTGTGTTGACAGCGTGTCATCTATACATGTTAGAGCTGTGTTGACAGCGTGTCATCTATACATGTAAGAGCTGTGTTGACAGCGTGTCATCTATACATGTAAGAGCTGTGTTGACAGCGTGTCATCTATACATGTTAGATCTGTGTTGACAGCGTGTCATCTAAACATGTTAGATCTGTGTTGTCAGCGTGTCATCTAAACATGTTAAAAAAGTGTTGAAAGCGTATGTTCATACATGTTAGAGCTGTGTTGAAAGCGTATGATCACACATGTTAGAGCTGTGTTGACAGCGTATGATCACACATGTTAGAGCTGTGTTGACAGCGTATGATCACACATGTTAGAGCTGTGTTGACAGCGTATGATCACACATGTTAGAGCTGTGTTGACAGCGTATGATCACACATGTTAGAGCTGTGTTGACAGCGAATGATCACACATGTTAGAGCTGTGTTGACAGCTTATCATCTGCACATGTTAGAGCTGTGTTGACAGCTTATCATCTGCACATGTTAGAGCTGTGTTGACATTTGAAGGAAGTATCATGGTTTGAGCGAAGTGTACCTTCCTTCCTTCCCTTTGTGAACCGAACTTTGCGCTAGCAGCCATTACCCCATTAACTTTCTAAGGTGCTGGGTACGTCCATTTTCAGACAAGGTTTTCATCTCGTTAGCTCGCTTTTTTAGGCTTAAATTGGTTCACAGATTATAATATTTGCTTTAAAAAATCGATGTCTTTTACATAGAATGACGAGAAATGGAAATAACTCAAGGTCACTAAGGCGAGGGGCGACAGAGCAGGAAGGAAGGGTACGGGAGAATACCCAGACAGAATTATGTTCACACATGAAGGAGAACAAGGAGTGGTCTACCCATTTCCGTCATCTTTGTCATTTTATGATGAGGATTGCTGTCACTACATGATGATAGTGTGTATCGCTAAATCATTTGCAGAGGCGTCGCTACGTGATCTGGAGAGGTGTCGCTACATGATCATTGGAGGTGTCGCTACATGATCTGTGGAGGTGTCGCTACATGATCTGGAGTGGGGTGTCGCTACATGATCTGGAGTGGTGTGTCGCTACATGATCTGGAGTGGTGTGTCGCTACATGATCTGGAGTGGGGTGTCGCTACATGATCTGGAGTGGGGTGTCGCTACATGATCTTGGGGGGGGGGTGTCGCTACATAATCTAGAGAGGTGTCGCTACATGATCTTGGGGGGGGGGGTGTCGCTACATAATCTATAGAGGTGTCGATACATGATCTGGGGGCGGGGGGGTGTCGCTACATAATCTATAGAGGTGTCGATACATGATCTGGGGAGGGTGTTGCTACATGATCTGGAGAGGTGTCGCTACATGATCTGGAGGGGGGTGTCGCTACATGATCTGGAGAGGTGTCGATACATGATCTGGGGAGGTGTCGCTACATGATCTGGAGAGGTGTCGCTACATGATCTGGAGAGGTGTCGCTACATGATCTGGGTAGGTGCCGCTACATGATCTGGAGGGGGGGGGGAGGGGTGTCGCTACATGATCTGGGGAGGTGCCGCTACATGATCTGTGGGGGGGAGGGGGGGTGTTGATACATGATCTGGGGAGGAGAAGGTGTCGCTACATGATCTGGGGGGGGGGGGGAGGTGCCGCTACATGATCTGGAGGGGGGGGTTTGCCACACGATCTGGGGGGGGGAGGGAGGTGCCGCTACATGATCTTTTTGGTAGGGGGTGTCGCTACATGATCTTGGGGGGGGGGGGGGGCTGTCATTGCATGATCTGTTTGGGGGGGGGGTGTCACTGCATGATCTTGGGGGGGGGGTGTCGCTATATAATCTGGGGCGAGGAAGTGCCGCTACATGATCTGTGGGGGGGGGGGGGGGGGAGGTGTCGCTACATAATCTGTGGGGGGGTGTCGCTACATGATCTCGGGGGGGGGGGGGATTTCGCTACATGATCTTGGGGGGGGGGTGTCGCTACATGATCTAGGGGGGGGGGGAGGTGTCGCTACATGATCTCGGGGGGGGGGATTTCGCTACATGATCTTGGGGGGGGGGTGTCGCTACATGATCTAGGGGGGGGGAGGTGTCGCTAAATGATCTGGGGGGGGTGGAGAGGGAGGTGTCGCTACATGATCTGTGGGGGGGGGAGGTTGTCGCTACATGATGGGGGTGTCGCTACATGATCTGGGGGGGGGAGGTGTCGCTACATGATCTGTGGAGGGGAGGGGGGGAGGTGTCGCTACATGATCTTTGGGGGGGGGGTGTCGGTACATGATCTGGGGGGAGGGGAGTCACTACATGACCTGGAGAGGTGGCGCTACATGATCTGGAGAGGTGTCGCTACATGATCTGGGGGGGGGGGTGTCGCTACATGATCTGGGGGCGGGGTGTCGCTACATGATCTGGAGAGGTGTCACTACATGATCTGGAGAGGTGTCGCTACATGATCTGGGGGGTGTGTCGCTACATGATCTAGGGGCGGGGTGTCGCTACATGATCTGGAGAGGTGTCGCTACATGATCTGGAGAGGTGCCGCTACATGATCTGGGGGCGGGGTGTCGCTACATGATCTGAGACCAGCTCGTGTCATCACTCACAATATAAAAGTAGCTACAGGCGAAAGGACCGTCGATGCTAGTCTCCAAGTGGGTGGATTTGACTGAGACCTGCCATGCACAGATGGGTTTCGCCAAATAGAGGTCGTCAGGATTAGTATTTCCGGTTTAAATAGCTCCAAGAAATCGCTAGACCAGACAAACGACATGAACTGTCCACGGGACGTGGACTCTAAACAGAGACATTTCCAACCTCGAAATATATCCTCTGCTCCAGAGGAGGTAACATATGTGTTGAATCAAGGAAAGGTAACACGTGTTGGAATCCTGGAGATAAGGACTCTCCAACCTGCTACGACAACCCACCATGTCAACCCGCTACAACAATCTGTCACGACAACCCGTCATCTCAACCTACTACAACAATCCACTGCGACAACCTGCTATGTCAACCCGCAGCGACAACCCGCCACGACAACATATCACGACAACCCGCCACGACAACCCATCACGACAAACCGTCACTACAACGCGTCATGAATATTGTGAGCATCGACTAAAGGCGATTAGGTGTGTGGGTGAAGCAACCAACGAATGGAAACAAAAGTTGCTTCATAAATCATCAAATCAAACAAGCTTTGTCGCAGACGTCCTGAAGCAGACAGTTTGAGGCCGGAGCTGCATAGCTTGCATTGACCTACGAATGCACAGGGACAAGAAGAGATGACGGACAGACCACATATATGCTATTGCCGGTCGCCAATAGGATTAGTTTGAGAAGTTCGTACCTCTTCTATCTGAGATCACGTGGAGGGTATTTGCAATGGCGGTGTTATGTAAATATCTGTTATATGAAATAAAGAGTATAACATACTATAACTTATCAGCTGTCCCCACTGCTTAAGAACCCAATAATTAATTTGGTAAAAAAAAAAGCAACAGCAGCTAAACGGTATATCTATCCCGACCCTGTGCTACCAGGCCTCTGTTCAGGGCACATGAGAGCAGAGTTTTGACTTGTGAAAGGAGGTGTTTGAGGAAGGTCATCAGTGTTACCAGGAGAGACAGAATGTGGAACGACTACATTCGAAGTATGGTCGGCACTACGGCTTGTGTCGAATACATTTACAGCCAGAAAACAAGTTGGTTTGGTCATCTCATGAGAATACACCCTCAACTTCCACTGATGGCTTTGCAAGGCCGGTAGATCTAGCTACAGGGTAAGGGGTGGCCGTGAGGCAGGTGGATAGATGACATTGGAGTGGCTGTACAGTGACAGCGGCTTACATTCACCGACGCAACGCACTTGGCGCAGGATAGACGACTTAATCTACCCACCACGCTCAATGGTTCAAGTGGAAAGAAAACTAATTACATTTCAAAAGATACATGATCACTTCCTCCGTCTGCCTCTCTACTCTGTTTAACTCATCCTCTCTCTCTACTTTGTTTAACTCACCCTCTCTCTGTCTCTCTACTCTGTTTAACTCACCCTCTATCTGTCTCTCTACTCTGTTTAACTCACCCTCTATCTGTCTCTCTACTTTGTTTAACTCACCCTCTCTCTCTACTTTGTTTAACTCACCCTCTCTCTCTACTCTGTTTAACTCACCCTCTCTCTGTCTCTCTACTCTGCTTCCTCAACCTCGTCACCCTCATCCTTTGCCTATCTATCTCACCTTCTGTCTCTCTCCCTCACCCTTTATGTCCCACTTACTCTTTGTCTCTCTCTGTCTGCCTCACCCTCTGTCTTTCTCTATGTCTCCCTCACCCTCTGTCTCCCTCAGCCTCTGTCTCTCTCTCTCTCTCCCTCACCCTCTGTCTCTTTCTGTTTCCCTCACGCTCTGTCTCTCTCTGACTCCCTCACCCTCTGACTCTCTTTCTCACCCCCCCCCCTGTCTCCACCATCTGTCTCTATCATCTTTTGTCGCCATCATTCTCTGCCTCCCTCATCCTCTGTCTCTCTCTCACTTTGTCTCCCTCACCCTCTGTCGCTCTCTGTCTTTCGCTCTGTCTCCCTCACCTTTGTATCTGTCTATCTGTCTCCCTCACCCGCTGTCTCTCTCTCCCTAACCCTCTGTCGCTCTCTCCCTCCCCCTCTGTCTCTCAACCTATATCTCTGAGGAGAGAGACAGGGTGAGGGAGACAATCACCCTGTCTCTCTCCCCTCTCTTTCTCTGCCTCCCTAATTTTCTTTCTCTCGCTCTTTCTCCTCTATCTCCTCCACCCTCTATCTATCTCACCCTCTGTCTCCCTCACCCTCTGTCTCCCTCACCCTCTGTCTCCCTCATCCTCTGTCTCCCTCATCCTCTGTCTCCCTCATCCTCTGTCTCCCTCACCCTCTGTCTCCCTCACCCTCTGTCTCCCTCACCCTCTGTCTCCCTCACCCTCTGTTTCTTTCACCAGACGCGGCAGACTAGAGAAATCTCCAATAACCAAAACAATACACCCAGGATAAGTCAGGAACAACGGAAGACAATAATCGTCACACGATGACGATCAAACAGCAAGAGGAAATACTTGGTATAGAAACATGTCGCGGCACGAGAAATATCTTGTTAAAAACTCAAACGTGAATAATGATATAAACGGCTAATGTACCATCGATATAATAGTTGTTATATCGCACAATAAACAATATAGGAGAAACAACGAACGCTAGAGAAGAGATAAAAGAAAATAAACTGCATGACAGACAGTAGACTTGATAAAGGGACTGGAAGGAAACCCAGCAAGATATGACTAGCGCCCAAGGCGTCAGGAAATGATATTAGCTATGAAAAGTTAAGATGAAACGCCAAACGTGCAATCGATATTCCGAAAATAGAATCATTGAAGAAATATGGAGTACAACTAACATCATTATGTAAAAACCGCTCCAGCGATTTCTGTACATTCATCGAATGAGTGAAGTGAGAGCGTTAATGGCATTCAATCATTACTGACAAGGATAGGTCCACTTGTACTTAACTAACACATGGAACAGAGGAGGAAAGAGTGCTTCCAAGATATTCTCAATCCAACAAGCAACCAGGTAAAATCTAAACTAGACATCTCCAGCGCACGGCCTGTGGATCGGATCCGGTCTCAGTCATGGTTTAAATCTGACCTCTTGTCCTCCTATATACTGTTCCCAATCTGACCTCTTGACCTCCTATATACAAACCAATCTGACCCCTTGACCACCTATATACTAACCAATCTGACCTCTTGATCACCTATATACTAACCAATCTGAACTCTTGATCACCTATATACTAACCAATCTGAACTCTTGACCACCTATATACTAACCAATCTGAACTCTTGACCACCTATCTACTAACCAATCTGAACTCTTGACCACCTATATACTAACCAATCTGACCTCTTGACCACCTATATACTAACCAATCTGACCTCTTGACCACCTATATACTAACCAATCTGACCTCTTGACCACCTATATGATGTAACTTTTGCCCTTAATCAAAGAGAAAAATAAAACTGTCAACCAACTCGTTATTCTCTTCAATTATATTTATAAATGAGAATGAGTTGATTTGAATTATTTCATGCCTCGCGATAGTAGTGTGTAATCGTGTGAACTTTACACGGTCAAGCAGGATGGGGTCGGTTGATACTGGGACGGCACGAAACCTGAAAATTAACAACTTTTCAAACAAAAATTCAAGTAAGCAAGCTGCACCGTCAGTTGTCCAGCACCGCCAGTTGTCCAGCACCGTCAGTTGTCCAGCACCGCCAGTTGTCCAGCACCGCCAGTTGTCCAGCACCGTCAGTTGTCCAGCACCGTCAGTTGTCCAGCACCGTCTGTTGTCCAGCACCGCCAGTTGTCCAGCACTGACTGTTATCCAGCACCGTCAGTTCTCCAGCACTGTCCGTTACCCAAAGCACCCCAACTGTCATGACTGCGAGCAATTTGTTGTTCTAGAATCGGCTCGATCTACAAGGTGGACAAGAATAAGAGACTTTCAACTATAAAACTCTGTGCATGTTGCATCTTCAGTTATGTCCACTAAAATGTATCTTCTTATGAGAGAAACGAATCCAAAAACGCCATCTTTAATGATTCAAATTTCTCTTTAAGCCTAACTTAAAAATATCCAGAGCTCAATTTGGATTTCGCCGAGGTATGAACTGCCCTGAGGCCTTGTTCCCCTTATGACAAATAAGAGAAAGATCAATAGAATTCAACGGAAACCTTTGTGTTGCTTTCATTGATCAGGAGAAAGCGTTTGATAGGGTAGACAGGATTCAACTATGGAAGATACTGGAAGATTATGGTGTACAAGGCCAGCTTCTTGATAATGTCAGAGCTCTGTATCGTTCGAGTACAAACATCGTCAGAAGGACTGATGGTGTCACAGATGCTTTTCAAATCACTAACGGCGTGAGACAAGAGCGTGTGCTTTCTCTTCTGCTGTTTAACATCTACATGGTCAAAATCGCATCAGAGACTGGTCAAATTGAGACATTTGAAGCAAAACATAACTCAATACACGAATTACTCTTTGCAGATGATCAGTGCTTGTTGAATGATGATGAAAACAAACTGTAAAACCACATGAACGCGCTTGCGACTGCCTGTGGTAAACACAATATGCGAATTAGCCAGAACAAAACAGAAACGTTGATGATCAGTAGAACACCTGGGCCATTCAACGTGTCGATGAAATTGCTCTTCAACAGGTCCACGAGTTCAAGTATTTGGGCAGTATTTTTTCGGCAGACGGTAGGATCGACAGGGAAATTGAGACTAGGTGTCAGAAAGAATCTGCGGTGACTTATCAGCTGTCCCCATTGCTTATATACCCGAGCATTAGTTTGGCAACAAAGCAACAGCTGATAAACAGAATATTTATGCCGACTCTGTGCTACCAGTGCCAAACATGGCCTCTGTACAGGACGCGTGAGAGCAGAATTTCGTCTTGTGAAATGAAGTGTTTGAGAAAGGTCATCGGTGTTATCAGAAGAGACAGAATGCGGAACGACGACATTCGAAGTATGGTCGGCACTACGGCTTGTGTCGAACACATTTCCAGGCAGAAAATAAGTTGGTTTTGTCATCTCATGCGAATGCATCCTTATCATCTTCCACTGATGGCTTACAGTGCTGGTAGATCTGGCTACAGGGCAAGGGAGCGGCCGCGAGGTAGGTGGATAGATGACATTAGAGTGATTGTGCAGCGACAAAGGCTCACATTGACCGACGCAACGAACTTGGCGCAGGACAGACGACTGTAGCTCCCCACGACGCTCAGCGGCACAAATGGAAAGAAAACTACTAATGCTAACTAACTAAAAAGCAAACTTTAAAATATTATATTAATTAAAATCTACGTGAAATAATAAATAACTGAATGCAGCTCCCACGACAACCGAATGCAGCTCCCACGACAACCCAATGCAGCTCCAACGACAACCCAATGCAGCTCTCATAACGTGTATGTGTTTTTGTAAATCTACTCAAACATTTGATAAACTAATAATGTAATTTTAATCAAATGGTACAATTAACAAAAATTAAATATTTGAAATATTTCAAGTTCATATCAGTATCCTTTCATTTGAAAATAACATAATTGTGTACGGCAAGCCCATGTATTTTAATGGCGGTTTCCAGCCTACACTCGTGACGAAGTTGCACGTGCCTGATCCATACATTTCCCAAGCAGAAAGATTCAGCTGGATCCTGATACACAGAAAACAATTCAGAATAGCCATAGAAGTTAGTCACTAGGATGGACGGAATAAGAAACCATACAATGCAGGCATGTCAGGGAGACTGGCGTAGCGTCAGGAATGAATTTGTACAAGAACAAGGCCTAAAGGCAACATTGATTCAAATCTGAAAGAACAAGGGCGGTAAAATGAACTGTGATACATACAAATAGCAAATCGCAAACAAAGTCATACTGAGCGATGTATGCACAGATACATGAACAAAGAGTTTGAGAACCACCCGAACTGACCAACACTCGATTTGGATTCTGTAATGGAACGGAATGTCCTGATGCCTTCTTCTTCTTAAAACAATCAAGTGTAGAAACATGGAAAATACTGAAACATAACATTTCTAGAGAAGAGGATGAAATATTGGATAGCGTTGATGTGAATAGAGTCAGGACACGCTAAGAGACTAAGGGATATCGTTGACGTGAATAGAGTCAGGACACGCTAAGAGACTAAGGAATATAAGGTCAGGACGATATGAGAGTGATGTACTAAATCGATATCACAAATATAGATGGAACAAATAATAAAATCACAAATATAGTTGGAACAAATAATAAAATCACAAATATAGTTGGAACAAATAATAAAATCACAAATATAGTTGGAACAAATAATAAAATCACAAATATAGATGGAACAAATAATAAAATCACAAATATAGATGGAACAAATAATAAAATCACAAATATAGTTGGAACAAATAATAAAATCACAAATATAGATGGAACAAATAATAAAATCACAAATATAGTTGGAACAAATAATAAAATCACAAATATAGATGGAACAAATAATAAAATCACAAATATAGATGGAACAAATAATAAAATCACAAATATAGATGGAACAAATAATAAAATCACAAATATAGATGGAACAAATAATAAAATCACAAATATAGATGGAACAAATAATAAAATCACAAATATAGATGGAACAAATAATAAAATCACAAATATAGATGGAACAAATAATAAAATCACAAATATTTTAGAAATAGTAAAACAGGCACGACAAGGCGGGTTCTCTCAGCATTGTTGTTCAACATTTCACGTGGAGATCTAAATAATGACAGACGCCGTTCAAGCTGCAAGACCAGAATTAGGATTTAACGCGGGAAATCAAGAAGTCTTCACGTGAACTGGTCTCTTCTAAGTCTTTCCATCAACTGCTCTTTGCAGACGACCAACGTCTGATATACCATGTTGAGGATACAGTGTACAGTCATAGACCTTCATTTTCTACATCCAGTAAAATAATTAATATGAAGATCAGCCATCACAGAAAGAATACATCACCATTTGAATGCACTTCATCTACGTGCAATATGTAAATGCACTTCGTCTACACACAACATTTTAGTACACTTCATCTACATACAACATTTTCCTCTGATCTAGATACAAGATTTGAGTACCTATAAAACAAACATGTGCCCTTTATTTACATACAACATTTGTGAGCTTCTCATCTGCAAGTAGATTTGATGCCCCCTCGAGAGATATTCTCTTCCGTCTAAGACTCCCAGAAACCGACCATTGGGACTCGACAATGGCAAGACACGTAGAATGAACGACCTACACCAATAGAAGAGGCTTGAATCAAGGGGTCTGGAATAAATCGACATCTCAGGAGGAGTGACAACCGTTGTATTGGTCAATGGTTGAGCACTCACCAGCAGTTATCAGACTTTTCTGTCCACTGACCTGCAGTTAAAGACGGTAACTAATCACCTCCGTTATGGGGTCTGTTTTATTGTAGTCTAAGCGAGCAGTCCCTTGTTTCTGCTTGCTGTTTCTTGTTGTTCAAAATTATAATTTTTTCTTTTTGGGTTCGCCTTATTTCTCTAATCCGAAAGGTGGTGTTCGTTGCACTGTGGTTTTTATTTTGCGCCTGTTGGTCCAATGCATCCGACTTCAGCATGCATTTTATGTAAGGGTCTGCTTCCTCGTGCATTTTCTAAGGGTTTGCTTCCCCGGGGTAACGGCCGATGCTGTGATGGGGATCGAACCCAGCACCTTCTGTTTGTGAGCCGTGTCACCTAACCACTAGGACACGCCGTTCCCGTTGTTCTAAATAATTTCTTGACCATTTCTGTATCTTCTGGTACATTCGGGGTCAAAGTCGTCGTGCAGCACCATGTGTGTGTGTGCGAGTGAATGTGTGCGTGTGTCTGTGTGTGTGTGCGTGTGTGTGTGTGTGAGTGTGTGTGTGAGTGAATGTGTGCGTGTGTGTGTGTGTGTGCGTGTGTGTGTGTGTGTGTGTGTGTGTAAGTGAATGTGTGCGTGTGTGTGTGTGTGTGCGCGTGTGTGTGTGTGTGCGTGAGTGTGTGTGTGTGAGGGAATGTGTGCGTGTGTGTGTGTGTGCGTGAGTGTGTGTGTGTGCGTGAGTGTGTGTGTGTGTGTGCGTGAGTGTGTGTGTATGTGCGTGAGTTTGTGTGAGTGAATGTGTGCGTGTGTGTGTGTGCGTGAGTGTGTGTAAGTGAATGTGTGCGTATGTGTGTGTGCGAGATTGTGTGTGTGTGTGTGCGTGAGTGTGTGGGCGTGTGTGTGTGCGTGAGTGTGTGTGTGCGTGAGTGTGTGTAAGTGAATGTGTGCGTATGTGTGTGTGCGAGATTGTGTGTGTGTGTGTGCGTGAGTGTGTGGGCGTGTGTGTGTGCGTGAGTGTGTGTGTGCGTGAGTGTGTGTGCGTGAGTGTGTGTGTGCGTGAGTCTGTGTGTGCGTGAGTCTGTGTGTACGTGAGTGTGTGTGTGCGTGAGTGAGTGTGTGCGTGAGTGTGTGTGTGTGTGCGTGAGTCTGTGTGTGCGTGAGTCTGTGTGTGCGTGAGTGTGTGTGTGCGTTAGTGAGTGTGCGTGAGAGTGTGTGTGCGTGAGTGAGTGTGCGTGAGAGTGTGTGGATTTCGTAAGCTACAGTTGGTGTTGTCGTCATTGCTCCACTGACGAAGCGTAGAGCATTATTTTGCACAATGTCCAGGGATTTCAAGTTAGATTTTGAACAAGTTGTAAGGAGCGCACTATTATATTCTATTGCTGAGTCCACATAACCAAGGTATAAGCCTCTCAAAGTATCCTTGTCTGATCCCCATAATGTACCAGCAAGCCTCTTTAAGAGCTGTAGACGTCTCCCATCTTGATTCACATTCTGGATGTGATGCTTGAGGTTGAGTTGTCGGTCAATCGTGACTCCAAGATATGTGGGGTGTTCTTCTCTAATCAATTGGTGTTCCTCTAATCTCAAAATTATATTTTGTTTGGCAACTTTGTGGCTCTTGGTGAAGATGGCATACACTGTCTTTTCACAGTTGATTTTTAGTTTCCATGTTTGGCAGTGGGCATGCAGTAGTCTCCTCAGGTCTCCATGTTTGGCAGTAGTCATGCAGTAGTCTCCTCAGGTCTCCATGTTTGCCAGTAGTCATGCAGTAGTCTCCTCAGGTCTCCATGTTTGACAGTAGTCATGCAGTCTCCTCGGGTCTCCATTTAGCCTTCGTGCCTCACTATCAATGACTTTATGGCTCAGCCATATTGCCAGGTCATTAGCATACAAAGCGTTTTCAGCTTTGACCTTGTCAGCCAAGTCATTGATACAGATCAGGAAGAGAGTACAACTTGGGGATGAGCCTTGTGGTAATCCTTCTTCTAAAACTTCTATAGAAGAGATCGCATTCTTCACCTTCGTCTGGATCGTTCGCTCAGCCAGGAAGTACTTTATCCAATTGTAGATCTTGCCATGAATGTCCATGTTAAACATCTTTATCAGAAGATCTTTCCTCCAAACACAATCGTCAGCCTGTTGTAGATCCATAAAAAAGATGGCCACTGTTTTCTTGTCGCTATGGAAGCCATAATTTATTCTTTGTTAGCCTAAAAAGCTGGTCTTCTGTGCAGCTTCCAATTCTGGACCCTGATTGTTGCTGGCATAAGGTGTTGGATCTCTCCAGGCACCACTAGAGACGTGTGTCTATCATTTCTCCAGGAAACAATAGAGACGTGTGTCTATCATCTCTCCAGGAAACAATAGAGACGTGTGTCTATCATTCTCTGAAAACTTTGTTAAATATGTTAAACCATAGTTGATTAACTGTCATTTTAAGATAATGGTAAATCAAATTTAGAAAAGCCATCTTCATTCTTTCCGTCTGGTAGTAGACGAATTCCTAACTATAGAAGAATTACTCCATTGATAAAGTGTCCCAGGTTCGTAGGCTAGACTTGAGTTGAAGCCAAAGTTAGAAAAGCCATCTTCAAGAATTATGCTTGGTAGTGGACAGACTCCGTCAAATCGTCCATCAAGGAGGCAGCCTAGGAGATGGCAGTTACAGTTCTGATGACCGGTCAGTGGACTGGAGAAGTGGACGACAGATGGTCCAAGAGACAGTAGACAGGAGATGTGGAAGACAGTTGGTCCAAGAGACAGTAGACAGGAGATGTGGAAGACAGTTGGTCAAAGAGACAGTAGACAGGAGATGTGGAAGACAGTTGGTCCAAGAGACAGTAGACAGGAGATGTGGAAGACAGTTGGTCCAAGAGACAGTAGACAGGAGATGTGGAAGACAGTTGGTCCAAGAGACAGTAGACAGGAGATGTGGAAGACAGTTGGTCCAAGACACAGTAGACAGGAGATGTGGAGGACAGTTGAGTTGGTCCGTGAGATCGAAACCCCTGGGAATTGAGGAGACAACCATTCATGTGCAGTTCTCCTGAAGTCTCGGGTTATAATTTGAAGATAGATCATGTATGCGATAGTATAGAGGGGGGGGGGGGGGGTCCCATCTCACGTCCCCGTCGTACGGTGCGGGAGGAGGTGGTCCATCTCACTTGCACGTCGTAGAAAGTGGGAAGAAGGGAGGAAGGAATGAACTAGAATTAGAGATTGTTGGGTTTGTCCATCGGGAGTTATCTTACTTGGGCACGTCGGTTGCCATAACGACTCACTAAACTACTATCAGTTTCTGGCAAACGTTGGCCTGGCGCTGCCGATGTGACGGACCTAGCAAGCCCAATTTAATATGCCGTTACTGTTAGATTTTTAAATGCACGTAAACAAACGGAGTTTAGCGAACTTCGCCACAGACACAACAAAAAGATGAGGAACAAGCGAACGAATACAACAACAGTATAGCGAAGGTGCCAGGTAATCACAAAAGTCAACCTAATTTGTATTAAAAGATCATGTCTCTCTATTTTCAGTTGCTGTCATGTGCATCCCCATGACGTCAGTCTACTACCTGTACAACCTGTGGGTTCTTGGTACCACTATGTGCAAGGCCACGGGATACATGCAAGGTCAGTGCATCATCAACCCTTTACTCCTGTCCATCACTTCAGAGTGCTTCTACCTCGTTTCCCTTCACAATACCTGGTCTTTATCTGGCTAACTAAATTTCGTGAGTCATTGATCGATAGCAGGTCTAGTGTTTAACAGTCACATAACAAAAACAGCGTTCTTAATAACATACAATGACCTCTTTTAGCCTAGTGATTGACAATCAGGATTAATCTTACTCACAACAATGCCAGGCACTACAACAACCTCGCCAGAAGGAATAACATACAAGTGGGATCAATATCAGCACATCACGAGCGTGTGTTACAGAACTGTGCCATGTACAGCCGGTTAAGCTAGATACACTCGCCAACACTAGACACCAACCTGGCCCAACACTAGACACCAACCTGGCTCAACACTAAACACCAACCTGGCCCAACACTAGACACCAACCTGGCCCAACACTAGACACCAACCTGGCCCAACACTAGACACCAACCTGGCCCAACACTAGACACCAACCTGGCTCAACACTAGACACCAACCTGGCCCAACACTAGACACCAACCTGGCCCAACACTAGACACCAACCTAGCTCAACACTAGACACCAACCTGGCCCAACACTAGACACCAACCTGGCCCAACACTAGACACCAACCTGTCCCAACACTAGACACCAACCTGGCCCAACACTAGACACCAACCTGGCCCAACACTAGACACCAACCTGTCCCAACACTAGACACCAACCTGGCCCAACACTAGACACCAACCTGGCCCAACACTAGACACCAACCTGTCCCAACACTAGACACCAACCTGGCCCAACACTAGACACCAAACTGAGACGAGCTCAAGAGAGAGCGCAGAGCAGCGGCCGAGTTCACTGCGCAAACGAGTCTGATGGTCTTTATACTTTTTTAATGCGAACACAAAAAATTAAAAAAAATTATAAATAGATCAATAAATCAATACATCAAATCATGAATACATCATTATATGAATATATCATAACATTAATAAGCTAACTTATTAATATATCAATGTATCAATATATCAATATATAAATAAATCAGTGTATCATCATGTAAATATATTAATAAATTAACATATCAATATATCGACATATCAATTTATCAACATTTACAAGACATCAACGTATCAAAATGTCAACATAAACAAATTATTAACGTATCAATATATCAACATAAAGAAGATACAAGTATATCAACATATCATTGTGTGAACATATCAACATAAACAATATATTAACATTATATAAACATATCAGTGTGTCAACATATCAAGATACCAGTGTATCATTATATCAACATATCAGTATATCCGCATATTAACATAAACACGATATCATGTCAGAGTTTTTTTCCATTGTTTGAGTTCGCTGGGAGGGTTTTAGTGCATGAAGGTAAAAGACAGATTCCTTTGAAATCGTCCCGAAGTGTGCAGTTAAATCTGCTATATCGTATGTAATAGAACAGTATATCGTAGATCTTATGTGTTGGAATCCGTGTCTCCAGGTTAACAGTCCTGCATCTCAAACAACCAGCTCTGTTGTTGTTGAACTTGTCACGCCCGTTGTTAGTTTACCCGCACTTATAGTTCTCCTATTTGAACCAACTTCCCCAACTTAGAAATTGTGTAACACAACCTCTACTAGAACGGACTGTTGATCTATCAAAATGACCCGGTACACTCCTGTGGTCACTAAACAAACAACAATAAACAAACAAACAAACACGTCTTAGAATAAATAAAAGCTTTTAACGACAAAAGTGTTATTTGTTTGGTGTGTTTGATTGTTTATGTGTGTTTGGTGTGTTTGTTTGTGTGAGAAAGATATAGAGACGAGTCTATGGGATCTGTATGTCAGCAATATCAACAAGGCTGATAGTGGGATTCCAGAATTACAGTTATCAACAAAGACTCAAAGCCCGACAAGATAATCAAAAGAAAGGTTAAATTAGACTACAACAAGTTGTTTTTTCAATACAGCCCCCTACATGGACAAGAAGGCACAGCTCTTAATTTAACAAAAAGGTCAGATAAAAGGCAAGAAATATTATTTTTAGTCAAAGAGTGGTGAATGCCTGGAGTTCATTGTCACATGACATAATTGAGAGAGCGTCAATTAAATAAATATATTGGATGTGCAAAGTTCATTTTAGATCTTGTGGAGTATTCGGAACTGGTTGTATACAGATCCTGCAGAGTCTTCTAAACCAGTATAAAGAAGTTGAGTTAAGTTCATAAATCTTGGCGCAAAGCTAATTTTGTAAGAGAGAGAAAGAGAGAGAGAGAGGGGGGGGGGGAGACTAGACGAAGATAAGGTGGATGTGTCGACTGATGCCTGGCTTACCAATGTTGTCTTGGTTTGGTCTGGCTGAGTGTTCTCTCCCATCTCTTCTGTGCTAATGTAAAGACAAACATGTTCTCAGATTGTCTCAGAGTGATTGAACTTAACCCGGACTTTCTTCCTCAGTTTCTCTGACCAGGACAGACTGGTGCAGGCCAATTTAAATAGATAAAAAAGTATTATCAGTTTAACATTCTCAACATAAGGATGGTATCCTGTGGTTCGATATTTCTGTTCTGTAGAGTGCGGTTATTGTGCACTTTGTGCGCACGTGATGTAAACAATTTCTGAGCAAATGATATTACAGTGCTATTAGTGTAAGCCGTTTTACTTCTGCAAACAAGGAATGTGTTCCTTGTGAAAGTAGTTCTGCGCATGTCTGTGGGACATAGTGTAGTTCTACGCATGACTGAGGGACATAGTGTAGTTCTGCGCATGTCTGGGGGACATAGTGTAGTTCTGCGCATGTCTGGGGGACATAGGGTAGTTCTGCGCATGACTGGGGGACATAGTGTAGTTCTGTGCATGTCTGGGGGACATAGTGTAGTTCTGCGCATGTCTGGGGGACATAGTGTAGTTCTGCGCATGACTGGGGGACATAGTGTAGTTCTGCGCATGTCTGGGGGACATAGGGTAGTTCTGCGCATGTCTGGTCGACATATGAAGTTGGATAAGACTTCAATATAAGAATACACGTCTAACAAGGAATGAGACAGGACCAGTAACACTAGGACAAGTTGACTTAAGAGAGGTCCAGATTATATATTAAGAAATATTGTTTTTAGTAAGAGAGTGGTGAATGCTTGGAATGCATTGCCACGGGAGGTAGTGGAGGCAGGGAAAGTTAATGCATTTAAGAATAAACTGGATGCGCATAGCTTTTAGAGCAAAATGATGTAAATCAAACTGATTGTATAAAGACTCTACATGGTCTTCTAAACCAGTATAAAGACGTTAAGTAAAGTTAAGTTAAAGCACGTGGAACACTCCCTACGGAACTAAACAGCCGCTCACAAACACTTGCAGATACCACTATATGATATTTAGCCAAAGGCCATGAGCCAACAGACTGCTGGATCAATAATCAATCAACCAATCAACCAATTTAAGACATTCTCAACATAACAAAAATAACAACCTTGTGAAAACAGAAAATTAACAAGGAAAACACTATGATGGGCCCTGATTAGTAAGGTAGTTATGGGCACTAAGATAGGCCCCTTATCAGTGAGGTAGTTATGGACACTAAGAAAGGCCCCTGATCAGTGAGGTAGTTATGGACACTAAGATAGGCCCCTGATCAGTGAGGTAGCTATGGGCACTAAGATGGGTCCCTGATCAGTGAGGTAGCTATAACCACTAAGATGGGTCCCTGATCAGTGGGGTAGCTATGAGCACTAAGATGGGTCCCTGATCAGTGAGGTAGTTATGGGCACTAAGATGGGTCCCTGATCAGTGAGGTAGCTATGAGCACTAAGATGGGTCCCTAATCAGTTAGGTAGCTATGACCACTAAGATGGGTCCCTGATCAGTGGGGTAGCTATGGGCACTAAGATACCTCCCTCCTGGCCTCTATACCATCGTCCTGTCTCTACCTGCCCCCCTGGCCACTCTACCTGCCCTCCTGGCCACTCTACCTGACCTCTCTACCTGCCCTGGTGGCCTCTCTACCTGCCATCCTGGACACTCTACCTGCCCTCCTGGCCACTCTACCTGCCATCCTGACCTCTCTACCTGACCTCGTGGCCTCTCTACATGTCCTCCTTGACTCTCTACATGTCCTCCTGGCCTCTCTACATGCCCTCCTGGCCTTTCTATCTGCCCTCCTGGCCTCTCCGTCTGCCCTCCTGGCCACTCCAAATGCCCTCCTCCTGGCCTCTCTTTCACCTCCCTGTCTCTATCTGCCCGTCTGGCCTCTCTTCCACCGCCCTGTCCCCATCTGCCCGTCTGGCCTCTCTACCCACATCGACTATAAATCTACTGACCCACATAACCAGGACTTGACAAAAGCGCTCGTCTGTGGCGAGTAAACATTTTTGCTTGACCAGTAAAAAAATCCGTTTTTAATCGTTACTACAAAACGACTCTCGCACGATTATTCATGATATTACGGTCAGAAAACATTGTACATAAGCTAGTGTATGCCACAACTTAAACCTGCTAAAGCCATCAATAAATGGCACTATAGTGCCAAAACTATCAAGAATGCTCATGGACACACGCCATCCCTCTGACAACAGTACATATTCTCTTCAGATGAAATAGGCTAATGCAGTGAAAGTAAAACAATATATTTTGGTTTGGTACGCATTGTTATGTAGAAATAAAGCAGCTGAATTAGTGCCTAGTTTAACTTTGTTAACATAAATTTCATGACTGTAGTTCGACCATGCTGACTGCTGAAATTTTTAACTGACTGGTGAAATTGTTGACTGTGGTGAAATTGTTGACGGACTGGTGAATTTTTTGACTGACTGGTAAGTCACCTTCTAATTTGTCAAGCCCTGCAAATACCTTTCTCATTTACACTTCTTCGCCTCATACTCAAACTTGCTGTGACTAACTTTCACCATATCAGCTTCCACAACTTTGCCTCACATGCCAGAAAGACGAAGATTCTCACCCCATGACCCCTGAGACACGTGACTGTTTTAGTGTCGCTATCGTTAAGCTACTCTTACCTCTGCCATTCAGCGTGTCATCTTTATCTCTGGTACCGATATACTCACCCCTTCCAACCGTCCCTCATCTGGTCGTATCAAATTGTTTCGAACTTTTCATCCTCAAACCTCCTGTGTCCATGAGAACTTGTTCCGCCATCTCTCAATCCTTCCTGAAGATCTTTCCACAGATGTGGTTTTTCCCTATCCTCCTCTGGTGGTATACCTATGTGATAAAAGCTTGCGTTATCAAGTGCTGTGATGGGGATCGAACCCAGCACCTTCTGGTTGTGAGCCAGCCATGCTACTTAACCACTAGCCGAAGCGTCCCCAATTTTCTATACGTTTGAAAAGGCTTCACTTCTCAATCAACTTCTTTATGTCTCTACCTTGTTAACGTTATTTTTCATGAATGTGTGTACGACTTTTTTTTCTATATGTGGCAATCTTAACAGCTCTTTGTTTGTTTTTTGGCGTTTATTTAGTTTTTTTAAATGTGGGGGAGATTTATTCATGTTTCGAATATTTTTGTCTGCATGCAATCATATTGTCCTTTTACGGGATGACATCGGACATTACTCTAAGGACAGAAACGCTTAGAAAATGCTGGAGGAAATAGACCCTTGCATGAATTACATGCCGAAGTCGGATGCACAGGGCCAACAGGCGCAAAATAAAAACACAGTGCAACACATACTTTTGGATTAAAGGAATAAGGCGTACACACAACAATTGTCCCTTTCTTGTTTTGCCCACTCAATTTTTTTAACTGGCATACTGTGTCTCACACTTTCCTGGCACATCCTGTTATGACATCTAACTTACTCAGCTCGTTAACTTAACTTAACGTCTTAACTTAACGTCTTAATACTGGTTTAGAAGACTCTGCAGAGCCTGTATAACTTAACATCATGCCTTGATGTAGTTGTTCTTCTTCTTCTTCTTCTTCTTTTTCTTCTTCTTCTTCTTCTTCTTCGTCGTCGTTTGTTCGTTCATTCTGAATCTCCCGCTACCAAGCCCCGCAAAGGGCGTTGCAAGTATCAACATGTAGTGTGCAGGATATAATGCGTTGTGTCGTAGTTTACAGCTTGACTGAGATATTTGCACTGCTAGGTCCTACTTCAGCAGATGATTTTGGGTAGCAAGTTAACCTTCCCTCTTCGATCACTTCTTCTTTGCCAGTCTGCCCTGCTGCAGCCTGTTATCCAAGATCACCGAGTGGAGGTGTAGAATGGTCTTGGCAGCTCAGGTTTGCTGGTCGTGACACTAGCAGTCAGTTCTCGATCGCTGGCCCTAACGCTAGCAGTTAGCTCTGGTTCGCTGACCGTACGCAAACAGTCAGCTCTGGGTCGCTGACCCTAACGCTAACAGTCAGCTCTGGGTCGCTGACCGTACGCAAACAGTCAGCTCTGGGTCGTTGTCCCTAACGCTAGCAGTCAGCTCTGGGTCGCTGACCGTACGTAAACAGTCAGCTCTGGGACGCTGACCCTAACGTTAGCAGTCAGCTCTGGGTCGCTGACCCTAACGCTAGCAGTCAGCTCTGGGTCGCTAACCCTAACGCTAGCAGTCAGCTCTGGGTCGCTGACCCTAACGCTAGCAGTTAGCTCTGGGTCGCTGACCCTAACGCTAGCAGTCAGCTCTGGGTCGCTGACCCTAACGCTACAAGTCAGCTCTGGGTCGCTGACCCTAACTCTAGCAGTCAGCTATGGGTCGCTGACCCTAACGCTAGCAGTCAGCTCTGGGTCGCTGACCCTAACACTAACAGTCAGCTCTGGGTCGCTGACCTTAACGCTAGCAGTCAGCTCTGGGTCGCTGTTGTGATTTGTTTGGTGTGTTTCTCTGACGATGGCTTTGTGGCAGTAACGTAGATATTGTCGTGTTTATGTCCTGGTCTGGTCACTGAGCAATTATCTATATCTGTTGTTATCTACTTGTTACCTTCAGCACCGCTGCAGCTTTCATCCATTTTGTTGCGTGTCTATCACTTTTCTTATCGAAGTTAATGTGATGTATTCTCACCTGGTCTATGTAAGATAATGCTCTGTATTCTCACCTAGTCTATGTAAGATACTGTTCTGTAATCTCCCCTGGTCTATATAAGATAACGCTCTGTATTCTCCCCTGGTCTATATAAGATAATGCTCTGCATTCTCACTATGTAACTCTAAGATATATGTATCATCACTTTGTCTATGTACCCTGTATGCAGATCAGAAGCTATCTTTACACACACACGAATGTATATACCCACTTCCGTATGTGCGTATATATATTTGAGCGTGTATATCTATATAAAGTTATCTAATCTGCACGCCGTTTTATTCTCAGCATAGAAACAAGAAATCAATACCACAAACAATAGAGAGATCTCCATCTAACAAGCATAATTGAATCAGCTCAGTTCGACCTGACATGAAACCTCGCCCGTCCCAATCTCCTTTCTCTGGTCTCGAACCTGTCACTCTAATAACCTTATTTAGTCAATTAGAAGACGTCGAGAGGCCATGGCGTTTTCTCCGGATGCATTTGGATCAAGGCATAACCTGAACATGTCCCATTCTTTGTAGTTCATTTGTTACAATTACTTTCAATAATACTTTTCTTGTTATTATATAAATATAACTGGCAGTCCATTTCTTTGTATCTTTTCTTGTTATTATATAAATATAACTGGCAGTCCATTTCTTTGTATCTTTTCTTGTTATTATATAAATATAACTGGCAGTCCATTTCTTTGTATCTTTTCTTGTTATTATATAAATATAACTGGCAGTCCATTTCTTTGTATCTTTTCTTGTTATTATATAAATATAACTGGCAGTCCATTTCTTTGTATCTTTTCTTGTTATTATATAAATATAACTGGCAGTCCATTTCTTTGTATCTTTTCTTGTTATTATATAAATATAACTGGCAGTCCATTTCTTTGTATCTTTTCTTGTTATTATATAAATATAACTGGCAGTCCATTTCTTTGTATCTTTTCTTGTTATTATATAAATATAACTGGCAGTCCATTTCTTTGTATCTTTTCTTGTTATTATATAAATATAACTGGCAGTCCATTTCTTTGTATCTTTTCTTGTTATTATATAAATATAACTGGCAGTCCATTTCTTTGTATCTTTTCTTGTTATTATATAAATATAACTGGCAGTCCATTTCTTTGTATCTTTTCTTGTTATTATATAAATATAACTGGCAGTCCATTTCTTTGTATCTTTTCTTGTTATTATATAAATATAACTGGCAGTCCATTTCTTTGTATCTTTTCTTGTTATTATATAAATATAACTGGCAGTCCATTTCTTTGTATCTTTTCTTGTCCATCCTCTTACTTCTCTATTTACCTCCGTCTCATTCTTCTCTGTTTTGTGTATATAGTTCCTGCTTATTGCCATTTCTTCTGGTTCTAATTCCTACACATCGTCTTTAGTGGATCCGTCGGATTGGGAAGCCGCTTCTACCTTCTGTGTATGACAATGTTTGGTTTCATCCATGTTAGCTAGTCATTTCTCAATTTTGTGGTTTCATCCATGTTAGCTAGTCATTTCTTAATTTTTTGGTTTCATCCATGTTAACTAGTCATTTCTCAATTTTGTGGTTTCATCCATGTTAGCTAGTCATTTCTTAATTTTGTGGTTTCATCCATGTTAGCTAGTCATCTCTCAATGTTATGGTTTCATCCAGTTTAGCTAGTCATTTCTCAATTTGGTGGTTTCATCCATGTTAGCTAGTCATCTCTCAATTTGGTGGTTTCATCCATGTTAGCTAGTCATCTCTCAATGTGATGGTTTCATCCATGTTAGCTAGTCATCTCTCAATGTGATGGTTTCATCCATGTTAGCTAGTCATCTCTCAATTTGGTGGTTTCATCCATGTTAGCTAGTCATCTCTCAATTTGGTGGTTTCATCCATGTTAGCTAGTCATCTCTCAATTTAGTGGTTTCATCCATGTTAGCTAGTCCTCTCTCAATTTGGTCTCACCCCTCAATGATCTGACGAGGTAAGAGACACCATCCTTGTAGTCACCTGGTACTTTGATTGGCTGCCGAGCTGTCGATTGTAAATCGTGGTTTAATAGCTGAGTGCTCATTTGTCCAGTCTCTGATAAAGGTATGGATTGGTATAACATCAAGTGTACACTTGTCCAGTTTCTGATATAGATGTGGATTGGTAAAAAATCAAGTGTGTACTTGTCCAGTTTCGGATAAAGATGGGTTTTGGTATAACATCATGTGTACACTTGTCCAGTTTCTGATATAGATGTGGATTGGTAAAAAATCAAGTGTGTACTTGTCCAGTTTCGGATAAAGATGGGTTTTGGTATAACATCAAGTGTACACTTGTCCAGTTTCTGATATAGATGTGGATTGGTACAACATCAAGTGTAAACTTGCATAGATGGAGAGAGTACTGCAGAACAACGTATGGAGATAGCAAAAAGAGCTCAGTTACAATCCTACCAAAGGATGAGATAGAACCAGAACCAACATTGAAGGAAGTATGCTCAGCAATCAAAAGCCTGAAAAACGGAAAGTCCCCAGGATGTGATGATATCCTAGAAGAGCTAATACAAGCAGGAGGGGAGGCAGGTGCTCGAGTCTATCACAAGCTGTGTATACAGATATGGCACAGTGCAGAGTGGCCAGAAGCATTGAAGAAATCAGTTTATATTCCCCTCCCAAAAAAGGCAACCTGAAGCTGTGCACGAACTACCGAACTATCGCGCTGATCAGCCACGCGAGCAAGATATTCTTGCAAATCCTATTAAGAAGGAGAGAGAAAAGGTTTGAATCTGAAATTCACGTAGTCCAGGCAGATTTTAGGAAAGACAGAGGCACCAGTGACCACATATGTGAGGAATATCTACAAAAAATGTAGAGAGTTTAATGTAGACCTGTACACATGTTTCATTGATTACACCAAGGCCTTCGATATGGTAAAACATCCAAATCTGTGGAAAATCATGAAGGAAATGGGGTTTTCTGTGCGTATTTTTCATTTCATTGAAACATTGTACAAGATCAACAAGCGGCTGTCCGAGTATCTCGGCAAACATCAGATTGGTTTGCAGTACAAAAGAGAGTACGACAGAGAGAGAACATTGAATGTTTCGACCCATTTACGATTGGGGGATACGAGATTCCAGAGTTATGATACGCAGATGACACAGTGATACTATCAAGAAGTGCAGAAGGTCTAGAGCAGCTACGTTCAGCTGTTAATGGACATAGTAAAGATCTAAACCTGTTTATAAACATACATAAAACAACGATAATGACCACCAACAAAACACAAAGGCAAAGGCCGCCGTCCATCGTAGATGATGAAGGCATAATTAATTTTGCTAGCGCTATTTTTAGTAAGGATTAACTGCGCTACTTTTTATCCTCACTCTCTCGTCTCAAGCCACCCGACCCCAGTGGCAAGTCATGGACGAGACGACTAGGAGGCAACTACGAGATGCAGGGGACTCAGCATCTTGCACCCGTGAAAAATATGGCGGAGTCCGGAGTCGAACCTACACCACCTGATCACGAGGCCGACTGCTTAACCACTTTGCCACGACAAAACATACTATCAGTATAAATTTACAGTGAGCGGTTAGGAAATAGACCAGGTCACATATTTTGACTATCTGGACTCTAAAATTAAACAAAAATGGCGACTACTAGAAATAAATCAGAAGAAGACTGAACAGCCTGAAGAAATTATGGCAGGGCACCAACAAAATGATACAAGTAAAAGTCTTGAGAGCCTGTGTTTTTCCTGGACGATTACCAAAACTTCCAGACAAAGAATCGAATCCTTCGAGTTAAAATGTTACAGAAAGATCCTCAGAATACCCTGGACAGAGAAAAGAACAAATGTAGACATTCGGCAAGAGTTGAGCATAGAGGAGAACTGGTTTATCAATTCCATTTTGGCTAGAAAATGCAAGTACTTTGGTCACATCAAGAGACACAACGGTCTCGAGAGAACAGTGATGGAAGGTATGGTGCCAGGCAAAAGAGGAAGGGGTAGACCAAGAAGACGACGGCACCAAGATATCCAGGAATGCCTGAGTATGACTGTGGCGGAGGTTGGAGATTTGGCAAGGGAACGAGTTTCTTTCAGACAGACTGTGATGGGAGCGACGTTCTATGAAGGACATGCTACATGATGATGATGTACACTTGTCCAGTCTCTGATAAAGACGGGGATTGGTATAACATCAATTCATGTTTCATTGTAACAGTTATGTGTTAAACTCTCTTATAACCCCGCTGCTCCAGCGAAGTAATCAGTGGCAGCCATGTTTACTCTCCCATTTATTTCCTTCCTTGTCTGTCGGATCTCTCGCTCAGTTCCTACAGTTGCACTTTGTCATATGCTCCGTGGCTCTAATTCTGTACTAGAAATGTAAAGTGTGACTGTCTTCTCTCCCTTAATTTACTCAAGTCGGGATCAAGACGCTAAGTAGCGCATGAGCTGCAGCGATCAGCGACGCATAGCTGACTGCTAGCGTCAGGGCCAGCGAACCAAAGCTACCAAGACCCTTCTACACCTCCTAGTGGTGATCCTGGATAATAGGCTGCAGCAGGGCAGACTGGCTAAGGAGAAGGGATCGAACAGGGAATGCTAGCTCGGTACTTAAAAATGCTTACTGAAATCGGATGTGTTGGACCGAAAGGTGCAAATATCGCAATCAAGCTGTCAACTACGACACAACGCATTCCGTTCTCTGGACTACATTCTGCTACTTTAGCCCTTTCAGTGTTTGGTAGCGGGAGATTGAGAACGAACGAAGCCAAGCCAATTTACTCAAGTCTTCCTTCCAGATTGTTGTCTTTTCTATTTCTCCCTACATGTTACACAAATATTTAAATAAATGTGGGTATTCATGTTCATCGATATCATATTATTCTCTCTTGATTTTACATCAATGATTCAAATGTACCTCAAGAGGACTGAACTAATTACCAGTTGCAAAGTCTGTTCACGAAAATCTGTATGTTAATCACAGTATTACTAGGCGAGCAAGACACACGAGGAGGGTCGAGATGGGTAGGGTGAAGACATCATTAAACCAATGAAATCTGAAACTATGTCGTAACAGGCGACAAAAGAATGTTGTGGATGGGACTTTCGAACCCACGATATCAAATCAATGTTAACACCAACCATCAGCACAAAGTGCCTGGTTACTTTGATACAGTTTTTCCAAACGTGGATGGGGGAAGGGTGGGGGGGGGGGGGGAAGAAAAGGAGCATCTATATGTCCCCAGTTTACCCAGCTAGTTACAACAATGAACGTAGAAAAGCCATACTGGCAGTAACCTAAACTGAATCATGTTTCAGGATGTTCAAGTAACGATATGTGAATTATAGTCCGTCTTTTAATTCATAAACAAGGTCGGAAGCAATTTTCTACAAAACTACATGTCACATCCAAATGATGTTTCGCATGCAGACTTAGAATATCCAGGACGTTAAGAAAAATATTTTTTTGTCTAAAAAATGTTCGGTTTTGAAAAATGTGTTCATTAGGCTATTTTAAAATCAACCTCACTGAATTGGACATCATTTTAACATGTATACGGTACACAGTCATACTGTTTTAACAATATATGTTTTGACATTCAAATCTTGATTTTTGCTTGCACACTTTGTCGACTGTGGAAAACTACCAAGGTCATTCATGTGAAACTGTCGTTCATCATAAGCGTAACACGATATTATAGTTTGTGGGGTTGTAATTGTGACATACAGTTGTTTTTACAAACGTTACATTGTTATCAATTTCAAAATGAGTTTGAAGAGTACATTTATAACATTGCAGAAGTTATCGTTTTACTATATCAGTTGTTCCGCAAGACATTTAAAATGGGTCATTTATATTGCGATATCCATGACCGAGAGAAACGGACGTAGTTGGCGCTTGGTCTGGACAGATCATCCTTTTTACCGTCGTATTGGACAAGACAGAGTGCACTTATATCAAGCAAGTATTGGACAGGACAGAGTGCACTTATATCAAGCAAGTATTGGACAAGACAGAGTGCACTTATATCAAGCAAGTATTGGACAAGACAGAGTGCACTTATATCAAGCAAGTATTGGACAAGACAGAGTGCACTTATATCAAGCAAGTATTGGACAAGACAGAGTGCACTTATATCAAGCAAGTATTGGACAAGACAGAGTGCACTTATATCAAGCAAGTATTGGACAAGACAGAGTGCACTTATATCAAGCAAGTATTGGACAAGACAGAGTGCACTTATATCAAGCAAGTATTAGACAAGACAGAGTGCACTTATATCAAGCAAGTATTGGACAAGACAGAGTGCACTTATATCAAGCAAGTATTGGACAAGACAGAGTGCACTTATATCAAGCAAGTATTGGACAAGACAGAGTGCACTTATATCAAGCAAGTATTGGACAAGACAGAGTGCACTTATATCAAGCAAGGAAGGAAAATGAAATGTGACGATGTCGACAGAGAAGTCATAAAACTAGAGATTTTTAAACTGTTGACGAAAAATTAATTTGTTACTCTCCGGAAACTAAAATTAACTTTGCAATACGACTGCAGCATTGAAATTTCCAAAAGTAATCTTTGGAAAATTGTAAGAAACGCCGGCTTTACATTCAGGAAAACTTCAGGTGGCAGGAATAGTATTGGTCAATTGTCACATTTGATTGCTGCCAGAAGCAAATACTTGAGACAGATACGTGAACGGCGTCGAGAAGGCTATGATATGGTATTATTGGACGAATCATTGGTCAATACTCCCCACACCTGTGGTAAAGAATGGCGGTGAACAGAAAAGATAAATTCCAAGCAGCAAAGGGCAGCGCATTATACTAACGTGTGCCGGAAGGAGTGAACGGACCTGTCCAAGGCGCTGAACATATTTTCCAAACAGAAAGTACCGACGGTAGAGTCTATCACACTGAAATGAATGGATACATTTGTGACGGTAGAGACTATCACACTGAAATGAATGGATACATTTGTGACGGTAGAGGCTATCACACTAAAATTAATAGATACATTTGTGACGGTAGAGACTATCACACTGAAATGAATGGATACATTTGTGACGGTAGAGACTATCACACTAAAATTAATAGATACATTTGTGACGGTAGAGACTATCACACTGAAATGAATGGATACATTTGTGACGGTAGAGACTACCACACTGAAATGAATGGATACATTGTCAGGCACTAGGTGACGAATGATTTGCTTCCAATTCTGGTTAGACCGTCATGCCTAGTAATGGATAATGCATCATATCACAATGCAGTATGAGAGCAAGACAAAGTACCAACTGCATCAAATTCAAAAGCTCAAATTAGGACATGGCTAGATAAGGAACAAGGAAATTTCGACGACACGTATTTGAGGCCCGAGTGGTTGCAGCTTGTGAAGAAGATGTGTATCATATTGATAAACTCATTGAAGAGTACGGCCACACTTCTCTGCCACTACCTGCATATCATGCGCATCTAAACCCTATAGAGCTTGTGTGGCCTAAAGTCAAGGACAAGTTGACGAACAGAACAGAACATTACAAATATGCGGTGTTGAAATGCTGACAAGTGAACGCTTTTCAAAAATAGACACTCAGTTCTGGAAGAAGTGTGTTGAACATGTGCTCCAAGAAGTAAGTACAGTACTGGCAACGAGAAGGATTACAATGTGTCCAGCCAGTATCAATTGTCAACCTCTTTGAATCGACAGATTCGGATGATTAATATCATCTTTTGTGGACATACTGATTACCAGACTTGGATGAATTAGCGTATGGTTATCAAAACAATTAGGTGTACATACAATGGCAACAAATACATTTCAATATTCAAATGCTTTAAGCAACATAAATTGATACAAGCCTGTGGTCTAAAGGTGACGAATGCTGTACTAACTGTTGCATATTGGTGCCATTTTGACGATTGTACATATAGGGCAACATAAACAATCTATTGATCTATCAAGACATTAAAGAGATACGCCTTTGAACAAAATACGGCAAGAAATTAAACTGCGGACTGTAAAATCTGAAATTTAATTCCATTTATGATGTTTCAGGATGTTCAAGTAATGAACTATAAGTAAATGTTTGTCTGAGCCTGACCACTACTAACCTAAACTGAATCATGTTTCAGGATGTTCACGTAATGAACTATAAGTGTTTGTCTGTTCACCAGGTATCTCGATAGTCGCCAACGTGCTGACGATTGTGCTGATGAGCGCCGACAGGTACTGTGCCGTGAGACATCCCATGAAGCACCGACAAATCTTCACTGTGTTCCGTGTGCGTCGACTCATATTGATGGCCTGGCTGTCAGCGGCTGTGGTTGTCATGCCTATTGCTCTAGTTAATCAGGTACCCAGTTGTACACTAGCATTGATGTGTGTGAGTAGGATAGGGCCGCACCGTGTCTCTTCATACTACTCGTGGATGCCGTCATAAAAGCGTGGCAGGAGAGGCCCAAAGCGTACTCAGATCATCATAGAAGGACAAAATGGTCTACTTATCTGATAAAGTGTTCACTATATCAGATAAGTAGACCATTTTTCCGTATTTGATTTGCTAGTTCAGCGTTGTTGTTATTTATTGTCCCTAATGAAGACCTATTTGTCGTAACCTAGGTTTTGATTGTGTTCTCGTCTCGGTACGGTATCTGACCATTTCCATTAAAACATTTGGATTAAATTTAATTTTAATAAACTTTGAACATTTTTTTTTCATTTATTTTATCTCACTGCATACATCCACAGCCACAGCTTCGTCTTATTTTAATTTTATAATAACTATTTTTGATGTCATAAAATAGGATTCCTCAGCAACAGAGAAATAAGCTCTGGTTAACTGAGATGACTGTCTACCACAGATGTACCAGTCGTGAATCAATGATGTGAGTCTTGAGTAATGGAAACAGCCCAGAATGATCTTCTCCGAGATTCAGCAATGAGATATCTAAGGAAGATGATTCAAGTGACAAGAAGAGACATGGTCTACATTATCAAACAATACGACGTTATCTTGAAGTCAATCACTAGCATAAAGCTAGACGACGACCCACAGTCCGCTGGGAGGACAACGTAAGATCGTCTATAAGAGATCGTGGACTTTCCTGGAACCAGGCCAAGAGGAAGACAGTGGACAGAAAGGTATGTCGCAATTTTGGCAAATGTCTAATTGCCATGGTAGAAGAGGAGCGACTAAGTAAGTAGATGCTTTAATTCTCATATTTATCTACATTCAAGTTCTTCAGAATTATCATTTCAGCTCATCACACGGTCAATTTATGTTGATCATCAAATTTCCTTGTTTGTCTTTAGTAAATACGCTTGCTTGATGATTGTTCCTATTAATTTTTTTAATCGATAACAACCATATTTAGATCATGGCTCAATGTCCTCACCAGGACATAACTATATATAGGTCAGGCTCAGTGACCTCACCAGGACATAACCATATATAGGTCAGGCTCAGTGACCTCACCAGGACATAACCATATATAGGTCAAGGCTCAGTGACCTCACCAGGACATAACCATATATAGTTCAAGGCTCAGTGACCTCACCAGGACATAACCATATATAGGTCAGGCTCAGTGACCTCACCAGGACATAACCATATATAGTTCAAGGCTCAGTGACCTCACCAGGACATAACCATAAATAGGGCAAGGCTCAGTGATCTCACCAGGACATAACCATATATAGGGCAAGGCTCAGTGACCTCACCAGGACATAACCATATATAGGTCAGGACTCAGTGACTGCACAGTACACAAACATAAAACACCCAAGTTTTGACTTCACGGCCTCATAGAGGACAAAGTACAAATGAAAATAATTCAGAAATCAAATGAACAAACAAGATTGTATGTAAGATGGTTTCCTGGCACGGTTTGAGTTGGCAGCCGTTACCAGGAAGTTACCAGGAAGATTTGAATCACGTATGCCAGTTTTGAAAAAAAAGTAGACCGAACAAGGATAGCTCAATATGACTTCAAGTAGAATGAATATAAAAGATGAATATTGCACCTAGAATTAGTGGATAACAATATCTACAGGTAAGGGCTCAGAGGTCGTAACAGATCAAACAAGATCCCTGGGACTAACATGGTCTTGGTGTCCAGCAGGTCTATCGAAACCTTTAGCGACTGTTAGATTTTGTATTTTATTAAACTGTTGTGCAAAACTTCTATATTTCATAATGTTAAACTTTCTATGTCTCTCTTCCCTACTCTTCTTTATCTTTTTTCTGGTCTCTTTTCGTGCTTTATTTTACTTCTTTGTTGACTTGAATGTATATTTCCTTCGCCTTAACTGTAGCACTTCTGGATTTGCTTGTGTTTAAATCTGCCTTCTTCATTCTTGAGTCTTTTATCTTGACTAAAGTTTCAAATGTAATCCACATTTTACAAGCAGGGGATGAGCGGTTGGGAGCAATCAGTGGCTTGTGGCTAGTTGCTTCCAGAAAGGTTGGCTAACCACACCTGGTCGAGACCCTCTTTCGGATCCCGTGAAAACCCTGGAAACAGGCTGCACTTGTGCAGTCTGGCTAAAAGAATAGGAATCGCAGAGAGAAGGCAACGCCCTCCCACAAAATAGTGTTCTGAAAACCGGATGTGTCGGGGTGAAACGTGAAGTTGTCGCAGCATTGCTGTAAATTGCGACACAACGTCCTTTTCAAGGCGAACACTGAAAGTCAGAATCAATCAATCAAAACATTCAAGGTCCCGGTAGAGCACAGGCTACATAACATGAGCACCTATCCTGGGATTAGTCGAACCAGTTGTGTCCGTGTGATTTTTTTTGTTTTTTGTATTTCCAGGTTGTGACACCCGAGTTTGGCTTTCACAACGTACACTGTACAGAAATCTGGCCTAGTCACGTGATACGACAAATCTATGACGTTGCCTTTCTTGTGTGCATTTACTGGGTGCCTGGAACAGCCATAGTTGTACTGTACACCCTGATGGGCTGCCGTCTATGTGAGCAGGATCACAGCTTACAGAGACAGGTGAGAGATGCACGGTAGACACTGAAGTTATTAAGACAGGTGAGAGGTGCACGGTAGACACTGAAGTTATTAAGACAGGTGAGAGGGACACGGTAGACACTGACGTTGTTAAGACAGGTGAGAGGGACACGGTAGACACTGACGTTGTTAAGACAGGTGAGAGGGACACGGTAGACACTGACGTTGTTAAGACAGGTGAGAGGGACACGGTAGACACTGACGTTGTTAAGACAGGTGAGAGGTGCACGGTAGACACTGAAGTTGTTAAGACAGGTGAGAGGGACACGGTAGACACTGACGTTGTTAAGACAGGTGAGAGGTGCACGGTAGACACTGAAGTTGTTTAGACAGGTGAGAGGGACACGGTAGACACTGACGTTGTTAAGACAGGTGAGAGGGACACGGTAGACACTGACGTTGTTAAGACAGGTGAGAGGGACACGGTAGACACTGACGTTGTTAAGACAGGTGAGAGGGACACGGTAGACACTGACGTTGTTAAGACAGGTGAGAGGGACACGGTAGACACTGACGTTGTTAAGACAGGTGAGAGGGACACGGTAGACACTGACGTTGTTAAGACAGGTGAGAGGGACACGGTAGACACTGACGTTGTTAAGACAGGTGAGAGGGACATGGTAGACACTGACGTTGTTAAGACAGGTGAGAGGGACACGGTAGACACTGAAGCTGAGACAGGTGAGAGGTGCACGGAGACACTGAAGTTGTTAAGACAGGTGAGAGGTGCACGGTATACCACGTTATTCTGTTAAGAAAGGTAATTGGGTAACTTGATCGTTCACCTTCAGACACCAACTTGAATATATCTAAAGGCCGCAGTGGCTAGCCTCAGGCTATCGATATCTCCACAGAGCTTGTAAATGGCCTGGTGTCGGCGATGGCCACACGTGATTTCTCTGGTCCTCGTATGTTCGACATCTTTTTTGCACATGCTTAGCAGTCAATTTGTCAGTTACCCGGACACATCCATCTGTATGTTCTCTCCATCTGTATGTTCTCCATCTGTATGTTGTCCATCTGTATTATGTTCTCCATCTGTATGTTTTCCATCTGTATGTTCTCCTTCTGTATTATGTTCTCCATCTGTATTATGTTCTACATCTGTATGTTCTATCCTTGGTTTGTTTGAGAATCGCAGTCTGTTGTGACCTCTGCGGTGAATTAAGATGATGACCTGTTCACGTCCATTGAGCTGGTACAATACGTCATTTGATTGATATGTTGTGTACTCCGCTTACCACGTGGGCCTGTACCTACACCTGGTAAACGTTGTGGCCTCTTCATAGGCTATATCAGGGGGAGTTTTGGGAGGGAACTTCGCCAGGAATGTTTTCTATCAGCTCAAGGAGGCGGGGAGGAAGACTGGTCTCTGGTCAGGCAACAAAGACTGATCAGACATTTTAGTCAGGGTGGCCAAGACCCCCACCTCGGCTTCCTTGCAGGCCTTTCTGGAAACGCGCAGTGCTATGACAACCTGACTAACCAGGTGAGGGATAGACGTGATCCCCGTAGTAGGAAACGACACGCAGATGAAGCAAAACATACCACAACCGTCCCGAGGACCACGGTCCACCTTCATCAGTACGCTTGGGATGTGAGGAAAGCTACGAAAACCCGCCACTCAACGCTTTTTTTTGGGCGCACAAAAGAGTAATCTTACTCATTGTAGGCATTCAGCGGTAACAGCAACAACAACAACAACAACAACAACAAAAACCCCAGCAAGCGATGTTTTCTCTAAGTGAAAAGCCTATGTTTTTGTTTGTGATGTCTCATTGATATGATTTGTTCTCCACGTTGATTGTACGGATGCTATAATGTTGTTCCGTGGAGTCCTGCCTTTCCAGCTTCTTTATTATCTAACACATCGGATGGTTTATCAGCTTCGCGAATTTCTCCCGCTGTTATTTTGGCCAAGCTGTCTGTTCTTTCTTCCAGTGGATGCACGTTTGTAACTGTTTCTACGTGTCCAATAAATGTGATTTGCTTTCTCAATGTTTCATTTGGCTGGTTGTTTATTTGTTTCAAGTTAGGCATGTTGCTGTGCCATATTCTAGGACTGGTATCACCACATGTCCAGTGTACATCTTCATTGAAACACTTCGATCTGCGGCAGAACTTCTGACAAAATGATTCTTCATGCCTGACATACGTTGCCTTGAGCGCACCTGGTGTCTCTCGTTCTGTGTTGTCCACTTGAGACGCATATCACAGGAAACCCTAATAGCGTGACTGTTCGTCCAGTTCTTTGTTCTTTCACTTTAGCCTAAGTTTAGAGCTGTGAGAGAGAGAACATAATTTTTTTTTAATTTGAACCACGTCTGTGTAGTGCTTGTCACGGCAGTGTCCCCACTCAGCCAAGAGCCACGTTCGTGTGGTATATGTCACGGCAGTGTCCCCACTCAGCCAAGAGCCACGTTCGTGTGGTATATGTCACGGCAGTGTCCCCACTCAGCCAAGAGCCACGTTCGTGTGGTATATGTCACGGCAGTGTCCCCACTCAGCCAAGAGCCACGTTCGTGTGGTATATGTCACGGCAGTGTCCCCACTCAGCCAAGAGCCACGTTCGTGTGGTATATGTCACGGCAGTGTCCCCACTCAGCCAAGAGCCACGTTCGTGTGGTATATGTCACGGCAGTGTCCCCACTCAGCAAAGAGCCACGTTCGTGTGGTATATGTCACGGCAGTGTCCCCACTCAGCCAAGAGCCACGTTCGTGTGGTATATGTCACGCCAGTGTCCCCACGCAGCCAAGAGCCACTTCCGTGTGGTATTTGTCACGCCAGTGTCACCACTCAGCCAAGAGCTACGTTTGTGTGGTATTTGTCACGCCAGTGTCACCACTCAGCCAAGAGCCACTTCCGTGTGGTATTTGTCACGCCAGTGTCACCACTCAGCCAAGAGCTACGTTTGTGTGGTATTTGTCACGCCAGTGTCACCACTCAGCCAAGAGCCACTTCCGTGTGGTATTTGTCACGCCAGTGTCCCCACTCAGCCAAGAGAACTAATGTGCATGTAGCTGTTTAGATTTGATAAGATCGTATCGGGGTGTGTGGAGTGAGAGACGGCAGGCGTGGTGGGAAGTGACGGACGACAGTCGTGGTGGGGCGGGAAGGACGACAGTCGTGGTGGGGATGGAAGGACGACAGTCGGGGTGGGGAGGGAGGGACGACAGTCGTTGTGGAAAGGGAGGGACGACAGTCGTGGTGTATGGAGTGAGAGACGGCAGGCGTGGTGGGATGTGTCGGACGACAGTCGTGGTGGGGAGGGAGGGACGACAGTCATGGTGGGAAGTGAGGGACAACAGTCGTGGTGGGAAGTGAGGGACGACAGTCGTGGTGTGTGGAGTGAGGGACGACAGTCATGGTGTGAGGAGTAAGGTCGACAGTCGTGGTGTTTTGGGCGAAGGACTTGAGCGCCTTATACAGTTGGCCATTGTTCAAGTTATGAGATGGAAGGTAATCAGATAATCATGGTGATTCCTTAGTTATGTCCCTTACATATCGTGACATGAATGAATCTTGAAATGAGGATCAGGTCAACTATTTGCATTGAGAGAGAGAACATGTAGATGTCGTCATGAATGCAGCAAGACAACCAATGAAGGAGAAGACAACCAATGAAGGAGAAGACAACCAATGAAGGAGAAGACAACCAATGAAGGAGAAGACAACCAACGAAGGAGAAGACAACCAATGAAGGAGAAGACAACCAATGAAGGAGAAGACAACCAATGAAGGAGTGCAGACCATGAATACGGATAGATCGTTAAGTGTTGCTCAGATAAATATGGAAGGAGTAAGCTAGTTGAAACTTAGTTACACAGTCTGTCAAGTTAGATTATACAGCAACGAGTTTTCTCTCAGTTGTCTGACGTATGTGTTATCCCATATTTGGATAAATCTATGTATGTTGATATAATATGAGTAAGTCTTAGTCTTAGATGACCTGTAAATGTGTAGGTCATAAGTCCCTGTGGAGGTCCCATCTCTGGCGTGACCTGGATGAAGACAGGCGAAGGATTTCATGCTTAGTGGGCTAGGCTCGAGCACTGATTACTTTACTATGGCGGGTAGTTAACTGATGTGACAGCCCATCTTAATAGACTCAAACACTAGAATAAAGTAGACCCGCTGCCTGTTAGGCGTATCTATGCTGCTCTTAACAAACCACCTAACCATGTCTGGTGTTACGACATATCACACAGTTAGTCGCCTCTTACGACATGCTCTCTGTGTGGCAGTGGTGCTATTCTTGTCCTTGTCACACACATAGACCCCGACGAACCACTCGAGAAGAGAAACGAGTGTTGGAGCGTATTGCGATATGAGAGTTTGTGACGATACGATACTTCAGACAGACAACATATTAGCAAACATACAGACAGCAGACAAGCAGTATGATACACACGTACAGACAGAGTGAAGCTGATGTGTCGTTCACGTCCTATTAGAGCGGAGAGACAACAACAAATACGATCATCAGAGCAAGAACCAGACATCCGTGGAGATACGGATACATGGTCACCTGTCGGCACTCGCCGCTTACATCTGGCCACCCGGACAAACTTAAGTCTGCAGGGAGGATAAAATAAGACAGTCTCTGAGAGACAGAGCGCATGAATGGATCCAGCGCAGCAGGAAGACAGCATGCACAACAGCCTGGCGATCTTTCTGGCCAACTTCTACACTAATGTGTATATGAGCACAAAGAAAACTGAGGTCATGTAACAGCCAGTGCCAGGTGTAGTGTGGTTACAACCAGTGGTTACAACCAGTGGTTACAACCAGTGGTTACAACCAGTCGTTACAGTGAGGGGACAGACACTGAAACCGGTTGATAAAATCGTCTACCTCTGGAGCCCTTTATCGAGGTCAGTTATTATTGTTGATGAGTTGGCTAGTAAGATGCCAGCACAGCATTGGACTGAATTCGCTTGACTGGTGTTGGGAAGCCGGGGAATCAGTTTTACAACTAAGCTAAAGGACTAACCGGTCGCAGTTCGTCCCATCCTGCTGTATGCAGGCGAGAGCAGTTCAATCTGTGATGGCTAAATCACTTACACAGGACTTGTCTGAGACGCAGACTGCATATTGTTTTACCAATACCACATCGCAGATAATTAAGTCCTAAACATTCAAGCACTTTTGCAAAAACCTTATCTGAGACGGGTTGTCTCCCTTCCATAAATGCCTAGCACATGGCTGGCCAAGAAGTTCCTGTACAGCCAACTAAGTGAAGGAAGAAAACTGTGACATACAAACAATTGTTTCAAGGGCAGTCTGAAGGAGTACCTTAAGATCTGTCAAATAGACATTACAACCTGGGGATACCTGGCTCAAAATAATAGAAAGGTGTGGTCAAATAGACATTACAACCTGGGGATACCTGGCTCACAATAATTGAAAGGTGTGGTCAAATAGACATTACAACCTGGGGATACCTGGCTCAAAATAATAGAAAGGTGTGGTCAAATAGACATTACAACCTGGGGATACCTGGCTCACAATAATTGAAAGGTGTGGTCAAATAGACATTACAACCTGGGGATACCTGGCTCACAATAATTGAAAGGTGTGGTCAAATAGACATTACAACCTGGGGATACCTGGCTCACAATAATTGAAAGGTGTGGTCAAATAGACATTACAACCTGGGGATACCTGGCTCACAATAATTGAAAGGTGTGGTCAAATAGACATTACAACCTGGGGATACCTGGCTCACAATAATTGAAAGGTGTGGTCAAATAGACATTACAACCTATGGATACCTGGCTCACAATAATTGAAAGGTGTGGTCAAATAGACATTACAACCTGGGGATACCTGGCTCACAATAATTGAAAGGTGTGGTCAAATATGACATTACAACCTGGGGATACCTGGCTCACAATAATTGAAAGGTGTAGTCAAATATGACATTACAACCTGGGGATACCTGGCTCACAATAATTGAAAGGTGTGGTCAAATATGACATTACAACCTGGGGATACCTGGCTCACAAAAATTGAAAGGTGTGGTCAAATATGACATTACAACCTGGAGATACCTGGCTCGCAATAATTGAAAGGTGTGGTCAAATATGACATTACAACCTGGGGATACCTGGCTCACAATAATTGAAAGGTGTGGTCAAATAGACATTACAACCTGGGGATACCTGGCTCACAATAATGGAAAGGTGTGGTCAAATAGACATTACAACCTGGGGATACCTGGCTCACAATAATTGAAAGGTGTGGTCAAATAGACATTACAACCTGGGGATACCTGGCTCACAATAATTGAAAGGTGTGGTCAAATAGACATTACAACGAAAGAGGGCATCAGTGTTCAGGCAATCCAGGATAGATCTGCAATCAGTGAGGGCCTTCAGGTTAGACAGTCCAGGATAGACGTGCAATCAGGAAGTCTAGGGCAGAGTAAATACCAGTACCAATACCTGGATGTCATAAATATTTGTTGCGACAGTCAGTGCAAATATCGTTACAAGGGAAATAACATGCGCTAAGCTAAGTATTTCATTGTTAGCTCCCATTGAAGACTGTTATTGTCAGAGTCGTTGGGCCAAAAGTGCCTCATTGCAGGTTAATGTTAGGTTAAAGAGTGCGGAAATGCCACTGAAAGTAGGCAAGGGGCTGCCTTGAGCCAGACATTAGTCCACACAAACCTCACTGACGTGAATGTCGGACGTCCAACTAGACTACCATCTCGACCTGGGGATGGGACGGGGTTATCGACCTGGCACTTATATCCAGTGATGTTGCTCCATCCCCACGCTGGGACATATTAGGGGCACAAGAGAGCGACCACCTGCCATCTGTCGTGCTTATACCCAGAGGAAAACACACCAGACACAGGAAAGCCAAACAGGTGTTCAGATACATATATGAACATGATAATGTATTGAACATGCTGCGCCATTCAATCGGACGCAAGATCGCTAGATACCCTTTTGTCCAACCACCCTGGGGGAATCAAGTGGTTGATACGGCGTGGAGAGAAAAGGAGGCGGCAACAAAAGAGCGGCGGAAAGCCAGAAAGAGATCAGTCATTTATGTCGACGAGTTGAACGAGAAGAAGGTGGTAAAACGAAAAGTCACCAATTCCTTTAAAGCATTAGCTAGGTAGTCCAGGGACGAGCGATGGGAGGGGTTCATCACAGGAGTGGGTAATGATAATACTCTCGAGAAGTTCTGGCACGCGCATCAGGAGATGAATGGAGAGACTACAAGATACCACAGGAACTCAACTGAAGACAAGAGAGGAGAAAGGTCTGGGTTGTTATATTTGTTTCCCAGATGGACAAAAATGACAGAGATGCCTGTCAGAAAATTCGAAAGGGCGTTATAGACGCAGCCAGCAGGGACGAGGTTTATGTAGACCTCATCACCCAAACGGAGGTCGCAAATAGCTTTCGTACCAGCAAGAACAGCACCCCAGATCCTGATAGAGTACGGTATTGCCCCATCAAGCAGTTGGGTGAGACAGAGATAAAAAAATATGGTGAAGGAGTTCAACCACAATATAGAGAAGTAATCTGACTGGCTTCATAGCTATCTGTGCCTGAGGACTGGCTTCATGGCTATCTGTGCCTGAGGACTGGCTTCATGGCTATCTGCGCCGGAGGACTGGCTTCATAGCTATCTGTGCCTGAGGACTGGCTTCATAGCTTCCTGTGCCTGAGGACTGGCTTCATGGCTTCCTGTGCCTGAGGACTGGCTTCATAGCTTCCTGTGCCCGAGAACTGGCGTCATAGCTTCCTGTGCCTGAGGACTGGCTTCATGGCTTCCTGTGCCTGAGGACTGGCTTCATAGCTATCTGTGCCTGAGGACTGGCTTCATAGCTTCCTGTGCCTGAGGACTGGCTTCGTAGCTTCCTGTGCCTGAGGACTGGCTTCATAGCTTCCTGTGCCTGAGGACTGGCTTCATAGCTTCCTGTGCCTGAGAACTGGCTTCATAGCTTCCTGTGCCTGAGGACTGGCTTCGTGGCTTCCTGTGCCTGAGGACTGGCTTCATAGCTTCCTGTGCCTGAGGACTGGCTTCGTGGCTTCCTGTGCCTGAGGACTGGCTTCGTGGCTTCCTGTGCCTGAGGACTGGCTTCGTAGCTTCCTGTGCCTGAGGACTGGCTTCATAGCTTCCTGTGCCTGAGGACTGGCTTCATAGCTTCCTGTGCCTGAGGACTGGCTTCATAGCTTCCTGTGCCTGAGGACTGGCTTCATAGCTTCCTGTGCCTGAGGACTGGCTTCATAGCTTCCTGTGCCTGAGGACTGGCTTCATAGCTTCCTGTGCCTGAGGACTGGCTTCATAGCTTCCTGTGCCTGAGGACTGGCTTCATAGCTTCCTGTGCCTGAGGACTGGCTTCATAGCTTCCTGTGCCTGAGGACTGGCTTCATAGCTTCCTGTGCCTGAGGACTGGCTTCATAGCTTCCTGTGCCTGAGGACTGGCTTCATAGCTTCCTGTGCCTGAGGACTGGCTTCATAGCTTCCTGTGCCTGAGGACTGGCTTCATAGCTTCCTGTGCCTGAGGACTGGCTTCATAGCTTCCTGTGCCTGAGGACTGGCTTCATAGCTTCCTGTGCCTGAGGACTGGCTTCATAGCTTCCTGTGCCTGAGGACTGGCTTCATAGCTTCCTGTGCCTGAGGACTGGCTTCATGGCTTCCTGTGCCTGAGGACTGGCTTCATAGCTTCCTGTGCCTGAGGACTGGTTTCATGGCTTCCTGTGCCTGAGGACTGGCTTCATAGCTTCCTGTGCCTGAGGACTGGCTTCATGGCTTCCTGTGCCTGAGGACTGGCTTCATAGCTTCCTGTGCCTGAGGACTGGCTTCATAGCTTCCTGTGCCTGAGGACTGGCTTCATAGATTCCTGTGCCGGAGAACTGGCTTCATAGCTTCCTGTGCCTGAGGACTGGCTTCATAGCTTCCTGTGCCTGAGGACTGGCTTCATAGCTTCCTGTGCCTGAGGACTGGCTTCATAGCTTCCTGTGGCTGAGGACTGGCTTCATAGCTTCCTGTGCCTGAGGACTGGCTTCATAGCTTCCTGTGCCTGAGGTCTGGCTTCATAGCTTCCTGTGCCTGAGGACTGGCTTCATAGCTTCCTGTGCCTGAGGACTGGCTTCATAGCTTCCTGTGCCTGAGGATTGGCTTCATAGCTTCCTGTGCCTGAGGACTGGCTTCATAGCTTCCTGTGCCTGAGTACTGGCTTCATAGCTTCCTGTGCCTGAGGACTGGCTTCATAGCTTCCTGTGCCTGAGGACTGGCTTCATAGCTTCCTGTGCCTGAGGACTGGCTTCATAGCTTCCTGTGCCTGAGGACTGGCTTCATAGCTTCCTGTGCCTGAGGACTGGCTTCATAGCTTCCTGTGCCTGAGGACTGGCTTCATAGCTTCCTGTGCCTGAGGACTGGCTTCATAGCTTCCTGTGCCTGAGGACTGGCTTCATAGCTTCCTGTGCCTGAGGACTGGCTTCATAGCTTCCTGTGCCTGAGGACTGGCTTCATAGCTTCCTGTGCCTGAGGACTGGCTTCATAGCTTCCTGTGCCTGAGGACTGGCTTCATAGCTATCTGTGCCCACTGTCTATTCATGGTAAGGACTCTACGCTTCTCAGCAGCTAGCGAATAATCACTCTACAGAATGTAGTGGTCAGTAACGCAAAAGCCACAGAAATAAATCTCTCCTTATTGCTATCTGTGGTGGCTGTTGGAAACTGGAGTACAGACTAAGCGGTCACAAATGTGAGAGGTCACAAAAAATGTGAGAGGTCACAAATGTGAGAGGTCACAAATGTGAGAAGTCACAAATGTGAGAGGTCACAAATGTGAGAGGTCACAAATGTGAGAGGTCACAAATGTGTATTCAACAACATCCCTGTACTCTTGATCTGCACCACAGAGAGTTTCTTCAAGACCTGCAGAGACCACATTAGTACCCAAGACCATAAGTTTTTAAGACTTCAAGGCCACCAGTGAGGTCAGACAGGGCGACGTTGTATCGCCATAACTGTTCTTACTTCTCAAGGATAAGGTCATCAAAGCTTACTTCTCATGGATGAAGTCATCAAAGCTTATTTCTCATGGATGAGGTCATCAAAGCTTACTTCTCATGGATGAGGTCATCAAAGCTTATTTTTCATGGATGAGATCATCAAAGCTTACTTCTCATGGATGAGGTCATCAAAGGTTACTTCTCATGGATGAGGTCATCAAAGCTTACTTCTCATGGATGAGGTCATCAAAGGTTACTTCTCATGGATGAGGTCATCAAAGGTTACTCTCATGGATGAGGTCATCAAAGGTTACTTCTAATGGCTGAGGTCATCAAAGGTTACTTTTCATAGATGAGGTCATCAAACCTTACCTCTCATGGATGAGGTCATCAAAGGTTACTTTTCATGGATGAGGTCATCAAAGGTTACTTCTCATGGATGAGGTCATCAAAGCTTACTTCTCATGGATGAGGTCATCAAAGCTTACTTCTCAAGGATGAGGTCACCAAAGCCGGTAAGTAGACGACCAAAACGTTAGCAGCGTGGTAGTGGAGATCCGGCTACATATAATTTGTATGCGTGTGTATGTGTGTGTATGTGTGTACGTGCGTGCATGTGTAAGTGCGATCGTGTGTATGTGTGGGGGTGCATGTCTGTGTTTGTCTGTCTGCGTGTCTGTATTTGTCTGCCTGCGTGTCTGTATTTGTCTGCCTGCGTGTCTTTATTTGTCTGCCTGCGTGTCTGTATTTGTCTGTCTGTGTTTGTCTGCCTGTGTGTCTGTATTTGTCTGTCTGCGTGTCTGTATTTGTCTATCTGCGTGTCTGTGTTTGTCTGCCTGCGTGTCTGTGTTTGTCTGCCTGTGTGTCTGTGTTTGCTATAAACCTAGATCGCCTCTCGTGGAGCATATATCTTCAAATAAATACAAGGCAACGCATCTTGTCCTATGCCACATGTGCCTGCTAATTCCACTTATCGCTGTCTCCATGATATTCCCCTCAAGTTTTCTTCTCCATGAATGCGTAGGTCTGCTACTTCTGCCTCCGTAATTCCAGAATAGTGTCTGTCTGGTAATACTAGCAACTGGCTACGTTAATTTGTTTTATCCAATGCCATCAGACAACATGTGTCAGCCACGTGATGAAAATGGCAGAAATAGATATCTCGTTGACAAAAATAAAATGGTTGCCCATCGTATTCGATAAAGATGACACCTTCAGACGGCTTATGTCTTGAGCATGCACCTTGTGCTGTATTTGGATTATAATTTGGTAGAGGCTTCGCTGGTCATAAACCTCACTCTCTGGTCTCAAACTACCTTGGACCAGCGGCGAGACATAAGTTGAGAAGACTGGGGGTAAGTCAGGGGACACAGAAACTCTGATCTCACCTTTTTAAGACCAGGGGTCGCTTGAAATATGCAGGGCTCAAACCGTTTATGTCCATCGATCTGAAATGTGAGTGCCCTACCTGTCAACCACCGCGAGTGCAGCAGTGTCGGATGTGGACATAGAAGATTGACTTTTGGAATGACTTGAAAAGATATTTGGGAATATAACGAATTCTTTAAACATTAATATGTCTCGGAGAGAATAGTGGACTGAGAGGGTTGGAGAAGAAGAGAGTGTGAGAGATAGAGAGAGAGAGAGAGTGGTTGTGGAAGACATTGACTATATGACAAGTAATTGCAATGATCATTGAATGAGTTGCGGTCATACATCGTGTGGGTTCACATGTTAACGTATGGGGGCAAGATACAGCACAGTGAATGAGTTGCGGTCATGCATCGTGTGGGTTCACATGTTCACGTATGGGGGCAAGATACAGCACAGTGAATGAGTTGATATCTGGTTCAGCGACAGGCCCTGAACACAGGCTGCACCAGTGTAGTATGGATACGAGAATAGAGATCGCAGTGGGACAGCATACCTGGTATCCAAAACAGCCAGCTAAAACCGGATTTGTAAGGCCGAAAAACGCAAATACAGCAGCCTCGCTGTGAATTACGACAGAATCTCCTTTTTCAGGACGAACGCTGAAGAAGAAGGTATTATTGATCAACATCCTGTCAGACTTGATTGATTGTTTAATTGATTGGTTGGTTGATTGATTGATTGATTGACCTGTTGGTTTTCTCACTTCAGTATTCGTTACAATCTAAAGCGGAGGTGCTGGTGGCTAGACGTCGGGTAGCTTTGATGATGATCATCATATCAGTGATGTTTGCTGTTTGCTGGCTTCCCTACAACATCTTCAACATCTGTCTGGACTTTGAGATGGATGCAGCTGGACAGCTCATTGCTGTCTACCCCTTCACGATCCTGCTGGGACACTCCAACAGCGCTCAGGTCAGTCCTGGCTGGTATAGGACACTCCAATAGGGCTCTGGTCATTCCTCCTGGCTGGTTTGGGACACTCCAAAAACGCTCAGGTCAGTCCTGGCTGGTATAGGACACTCCAATAGGGCTCACGTCATTCCTCCTGGATGGTTTGGGACACTCCAATAGGGCTCAGGTCATTCTTCCTGGCTGGTATAGGACAATCCAATAGGGCTCTGGTCATTCCTCCTGACTGATATAGGACACTCCAACAACGCTCAGGTCAGTCCTGGCTGGTATGGGACACTTCAATAACGCTGAGGTCAGTCCTCCTGGCTGGTTTTGGACACTTCAATAACGCTCAGGTCAATCCTGGCTGGTATGGGACGCTCCAATAGCGCGTAGGTCAATCCTGACTGGTATGGGATACTCCAATAGCGCGTAGGTCAATCCTGACTGGTATGGGACACTCCAATAGGGCTCAGGTCAGTCCTTGTTGGTATGGGACACTCAAATAGGGCTCAGGTCAGTCCTGGGTGGTATGGGACACTCCAATAGGGCTCAGGTCAGTCCTGGGTGGTATGGGACACTCCAATAGGGCTCAGGTCAGTCCTGGCTGGTATGGGACACTCCAACAGCTCTCATGTCAGTCCTGGGTGATAGTACCACATACTGTCAAGACGTCCTGGACGGTAGTACCAACAAGCCTTCTAGGCCATTTACAACCCATGTAATATTTATATATTTATACGTATTACATCTAATATATTAAACACAAGAAACATATATCTGTTTTTCTGTCTTTCTCAAATAATCTGAAACTGAATGACCTAGCAATGTGACATTGTCTCTGATCATTCTGTCTGGAATTTCTAGATCAACGCAACTATTTTCAGACCTCTGCGACGTTCGCTATCCGAGTTATTTAACATTTAAACCGGCCACGGTAAACTTTTGAAATGTCATTGTGATTGGAGTTACTAGGTGAACCCAATGATTTTCGGCTCGCTATGTCGATCATTTTGGAATCCATGACGTCAGAATACGCAATGAAGTGGACAACATCTCCGCTGCCGGCAAGTCATACTGATAGTGCTATCTCAAGAAGAAAGTGGAGTCAAAGTGCTCTAACTTTGTGTTTTCTTGCCGTGCATACAAGGGTTAGTGCACCTTTGTGCTCAATTAGTGTTCACTTTGGTGTAGAGCACCTGAAACATTGTATGAAGCCAGTTACTACAGATACATTATGTGCGATAGAAATTGGATGATCTTGTCAGCTGTTATTTATCTTTATAAATGGACCAAGAAGTTGGTCAGGCATGGATAATATAAATATGGATCAATTTCATTCTCAGAACCCGATCCTGTACTGGTTCATGCATAAGGGCTACAAGTCATTTGTCATTAAGGTCATGAAATGTCATTATACGAGAAACTGGTTCAAAGACAAGACTCCGGTAAGTTATGTGCTAGGTCAGTTGATTCTCCAGCTTATGTTGCAGTATCTTCCTCTGCATCTCAATGATTTTCTCCCAAGTAACATATCTCAATCTCTGGTTAACTTACAAATTGCCTAACAATCCTGAGCCGGGATGGACAGGGCATGTTGCCACTGTGATCATCTCATGTAGCCAACAGAATGAGAGAACGTGTTCTATTCTTTGTTTTCCCCACCCATACCATCTTCCCCTACCCACCTTCCTTACTTACAGGAGGACATGTCTGAACTGAAATGTTTAATTTCCTAACAAATATAATGTTAGCCTGCAGTAAGTTGTTGACACTATAAATTTTGTCATGTTTACTTATCTGGAAACGGGTTACTGTGTTCCTAATACATCACGAGGCATATGTACTTCAAGCCTCTTGTTTCTAAATCAGCTGTATAAACAAATCTTATTTGAGGTTGTTAAATATCTGGATGCTGTTTTATTGCTAGCAAGTTAATTCTCTTATTTGTATCTCATTAAATTTATATATATCTCACTTTATTCCCTGGGTTATAATTACATTTACACAGACAATTTCAAGTATAGAGATAAAATATATTGGTATACATATATAGTTAATTGTCAGTCTCCCAGCTTGACGACATCAGTCTCCCAGCTTGATGACATCAGTCTCCTAACTTGACATCAGTCTCCTAACTTGATGACATCAGTCTCCCAGCTTGACGACATCAGTCTCCCAGCTTGACGACATTATCAGCTCGTTTGGATATTCATTCTGTCAACCTGCCACTGATCTCCTTCTGGGCCTAGCTTCGATCATCTTACTTAGATCACTTTAATGATCTGATTCGTCAACCCTCCTTACTTTAGATCATAGATCACATGTCAAGTTTGGAGCTCGAGCGACCACTGACATGCCATCTCACAGGAAGACTGCAGTACCATCACACTAACACAGTTCTGGCTGCTACATTTGTATTTGAGGTTGATAGCGCAAGAAGTCTAGAACTTTTTTTTTCTGAGGGTCTATTTATAGGGAGCTAGACCATAAAGAGAGACCTGGTCCATTCATAGAGAGCTGGTCCCTTTATTGAGAGCTGGTCCATTAGAAAGCTGGTCCATTCATAGAGAGCTGGTCCATCAGAGAGGTGGTCCATCAGAGAGCTGGTCCATTGATAGAGAGCTGGTCCTTTTATTGAGAGCTGGTCCATCAGAGAGCTGGTCCATCAGAGAGCTGGTCCATTGATAGAGAGCTGGTCCATCAGAGAGCTGGTCCATCAGAGAGCTGGTCCATTGGTAGAGAGCTGGTCTTGATAGAGAGCTGGTCTATTGATAGAGAGCTGGTCCATCAGAGAGCTGGTCCATCAGAGAGCTGGTCCATTTATAGAGAGCTGGTCCGTTCATGAGAAGCTGACGGCCGAACAAGTGTGAGACTAGTATTCTGAGACGGCTTGCCTACCAAAACTCTGTACATTATTGCTCTTTTTCTGAAGTAAAATTAAAATCTGGCATGCACTACATGGCTTCTGGAGAAGCAAACGATCTATGTTCCTCATCCAATCAATACCCAGATGGACGTGATGTCATGAGCTCTATTCATGTTCTTTCTATTCAGATTTGTCAAACTTAAACTCATTTGTCTGACGGCTTCAATGGTTGTCAGGTGTTGTCCAGACAAAGATGGTGCTGTTTCTGGTAACTCTATAATGCGCACGATTTCAGTTCTTCACCTTTTTTTATTTTCATGCTCCAGATAAAGGAAAGGGCCACCACTCCTGCTAGTCCCTAACAGGAAGCCTGTAATACAGTATGTGTAGTGATATTTAAAATAGCCATGGTTTGAGATAATGTGATTGCTAGCCCCAATCACAACCTTCTTTGGTAGCCTCATACGATATGCTTAGGTTAGTTACAGAGATTGTGTTCTTCTGACCCGTGCACCACTAGAGTGTAGCATTACCATGTGGTGCACCACTACCGTGTAGCTTTACCCCATGATGTACCAATAGCGTGTAGCTCTACCATGTGGTGCACCACTAGAGTGTAGCTTTACCCCATGATGTACCACTAGCGTGTAGCTTTACCATGTGGTGCACCACTAGCGTGTAGCTCTACCATGTGGTGCACCACTAGAGTGTAGCTTTACCACATGATGTTCCACTAGCGTGTAGCTTTACCCCATGAAGTACCACTAGCGTGTAGCTTTACCATGTGGTGCACCACTAGCGTGGGTATGTTTTGTCTCTCTTTTATGTGTACGCTAAATTCTGTTCTTTTGGTGAAGATCGCATCACTTCTGAAGCCACCACCCTCTCTAACCACCCTCCTCTCTAACCACCGACCTCTCTAACCACCACCCTTTCTAACCACCACCCTTTCTAACCACCACCTTCTCTAACCACCACCCTCTCTAACCACCACCCTCTCTAACCACCACCCTCTCTAACCACCACCCTCTCTAACCACCACTTTATAAACCACCACCCTCTCTAACCACCATCCACTCTAACCACCACCCTTTCTAACCACCACCCTCTCTAGCCACCACCCTCTCTAACCATCACTTTATAAACCACCACCCTCTCTAACAACCACCCTTTCTTACCACCACCCTTTCTAACCACCACAATCTCTAACCACAACCCTCTCTATCCACCACCCTCTCTAACCACCACCCTCTCTAACCACGACTTTATAAACCACCACCCTCTCTAACCACCACCCTCTCTAACCACCCCCCTCTCTAGCCACCACTTTATAAACCACCATCCACTCTAACCACCATCCACTCTAACCACCATCCACTCTAACCACCATCCATTCTAAGCACCATCCACTCTAACCACCATCCACTCTAAGCACCATCCTCTTTAACCGTTATCCTCTCTAACCACTATCTGTGTCTCTGACAACTCTCTACAGTGAAGCCTTCTCTCGGACAACTCTCTACGGTGAAGCCTTCTCTCGGACAACTCTCTACAGTGAAGTTTTCTCTCTGACAACTCTCTACAGTGAAGCCTTCTCTCTGACAACTCTCTACAGTGAAGTTTTCTCTCTGACAACTCTCTACAGTGAAGTTTTCTCCCTGACAACTCTCTACAGTGACGTTTTCTCTCTGACAACTCTCTACAGTGAAGTTTTCTCTCTGACAACTCTCTACAGTGAAGTTTTCTCTCTGACAACTCTCTACAGTGAAGTTTTCTCTCTGACAACTCTCTACAGTGAAGTTTTCTCTCGGACAACTCTCTACAGTGAAGTTTTCTCTCGGACAACTCTCTACAGTGAAGTTTTCTCTCGGACAACTCTCTACAGTGAAGCCTTCTCTCGGACAACTCTCTACAGTGAAGTTTTCTCTCTGACAACTCTCTACAGTGAAGTTTTCTCTCGGACAACTCTCTACAGTGAAGCCTTCTCTCGGACAACTCTCTACAGTGAAGTTTTCTCTCTGACAACTCTCTACAGTGAAGTCTTCTCTCTGTTTCAGATGTCCGGAAGTCTAACTGAGAACGAGGCAGCCGAATACAAATCTTATAGAATGAGTGCCCGGACAGTGAAGAAGAGCCATCAGCCGACATCATCTGATATCATCTCGTCTAAGGATAGAGCAGCCCCACTCAAATGCTCGGATAGCTCCCTCATTTGACTCGTTGAATTCATTTCTGTAGTAGAAGCAGCTTTCTTGGTTTATTTCTATGTTTACAAAGAAATTTTGGTAGCCTAACCGGCTGTTGTTGGTTTTGCTAGCAGTTTAATTTCTGGATGTTAAAACTGAAACAATGGAGGACCAAGATATCGGGATTGTAATGTGGCACAGCCAGACTTGATTCAGGAGCTCAACGAATTTACAGGCTCGAAGCTGACAGAGCATAGGAGATGTGATAACATATCAAAGAATTGCCTAGCTCGTCATGATTTATCCTTACTGGTGATGCCGTTGGCCGTCATATACAGGCCTTAGCTTGGAAAATAATGGTTCGAGATCAATACTTGGGAGAGGAGAGTAACTTCTGGGCAGGTGGGGAGAGGAGACTAACTTCGGGGCAGGTGGGGAGAGGAGAGTAACTTCTGGGCAGGTGGGGAGAGGAGAGTAACTTCTGGGCAGGTGGGGAGAGGAGACTAACTTCGGGGCAGGTGGGGAGAGGAGAGTAACTTCTGGGCAGGTGGGGAGAGGAGAGTAACTTCTGGGCAGGTGGGGAGAGGAGACTAACTTCTGGGCAGGTGGGGAGAGGAGACTAACTTCGGGGCAGGTGGGGAGAGGAGAGTAACTTCTGGGCAGGTGGGGAGAGGAGAGTAACTTCTGGGCAGGTGGGGAGAGCAGACTAACGCCTAGTCTGGGAAGGGTGGGGGGGGGGGGGGGGAGGGAGAAGAGACTAACGCCCGGTTGGTAAGGTGAAATATACTGATCAAGGCCTCACTTCACCTCACCTCAGGTCCAGATGAAGCAATCTTTTTAAGGCCTCACCTCACCTCGCCTTACTTCACCTCAAGTCCAGATGAAGCAAGCTTATCAAGGCCTCACCTCACCTCACCTCAGGTCCAGATGAAGCAAGCTGATCAAGGCCTCACCTCACCTAACCTCAGGGCCATATGAAGCAAGCTGATCAAGGCCTCACCTCACCTAACCTCAGGGCCATATGAAGCAAGCTGATCAAGGCCTCACCTCACCTCACCTCACGTCCAGATGAAGCAAGCTGATCAAGGCCTCACCTCACCTAACCTCACCTCAGGTCCAGATGAAGCAAGCTGATCAAGGCCTCACCTCACCTCACCTCACCTCAGGTCCAGATGAAGCAAGCTGATCAAGGCCTCACCTCACCTCACCTCACCTCAGAGCCATATGAAGCAAGTTGATCAAGGCCTCACCTCACCTCACCTCATCTCACCTAAGGTCCAGATGAAGAAAGCTGATCAAGGACTCAATTCACCTCACCGCAGGTCCAGATGAAGCAAGCTTATTAAGACCTCACCTCACCTCACGTCCAGATGAAGCAAGCTGATTAAGGCCTCACCTCCAAGCAGTTCTCTCTGAAAACAATCTGTTTCATTTAGTCCGACTAACACGAAGGGGATCGACAATGTGATCTCTATAGTGGTGAGATTACTGAGGAATTTCGCTTTACACTACTCCCCAGGAACCAGGTCTACCTACGCCCCTGGGAACGCAATCCATCTTGTCCGGTTCGCCTTGGATGTGCATGACGCCACTGTAACCCCTTACCAAGTATAACTACGCCCCTGGGAATCCGGTCCGCCTTCTGCGTTTCCCCTGGGGATGTGAAGAAAGTCCCTGGGACCTGCTACCAAGTATAGTCACCAAGAATACCTTACTCAATTACGAGTGCCATTAGCCACACCAACATCACTTATCTAATCTTATTTTAAGATACAAGGTAAGCAACCTAGCCCCCGCACGCTTGCACTATCTAAATGATGTACACTGATCATCAGATAGAACGAAAGTAGGCTTTCTCTAGCCTAACCGCTGCACGTGAATAATACTGCGATCAGTCAGGCTCTAATGCAGGCTCTAACATCCATTTGCCGACGCTCATTGCATTTTTGTTATTTAAATTGCACGGACAAGTAAAAACAAATAGCTGTGAACAGTTTAATGATCGCTTAATGACAGTTCAGACAATAACAATACACCAGATAGGAAACAACCATGTTTGTCAACAACAGCAACAACAAAGATGGAGAACAATTGGTCTGGGAGGTGGCGTCATGTGAGAGCGGGTAGGAGCAAGTTAAGGAGCTGACACGGAAATCAGTACAGATCAGCGAGTATAGGTAATGGAGGTCTACAGAATGTGCGGTATTGCTATACTGGTAACTGAAACTCGAACAAGGTTTAAATACAGCTTGTCACGAAAACATTGTAAAGTAGACCTGCACGGACGTGCGTACTTTTGACACAGACACAATGTAGACCTGCACGGACGTGTGCACTTTGACACAGACACAATGTAGACCTGCACGGACGTATGTACTTTGACACAGACACAATATAGACCTGCACGGACGTATGTACTTTGACACAGACACTATGTTGACCTGCACGGACGTGTGTACTTTGACACACACTATGTAGACCTGCACGGACGTATGTACTTTGACACACACTATGTAGACCTGCACGGACGTGTGCACTTTGACACAGACACTATGTAGACCTGCACGGACGTATGTACTTTGACACAGACACAATGTAGACCTGCACGGACGTATGTACTTTGACACAGACACTATGTTGACCTGCACGGACGTGTGTACTTTGACACACACTATGTAGACCTGCACGGACGTATGTACTTTGACACAGACACTATGTAGACCTGCACGGACGTGTGTACTTTGACACAGACACTGTAAAACATGTGTACTGACGTTCGTACTTTGATGGATACATAAGTGAAGACATGTACGAGCATTTGCATTTGACATCAACACAATAGCATACGAGTGCAGGCGATTTTACTTTGACAAGAAACACATTAGAGTGCGTGTAGATAGGTTTGTACGTTAGCAAGAAACACATTAGAGTGAGTGTGGAGAGGTTTGTACGTTAGCAAGAAACACATAAGAGTGCGTGTAGAGAGGTTTGTATCTATAGCACATTCATAAAGGACTGAAAAGAAAAAGCGACACTACTGAAATTGTGGGCAGAAGATGCAACACAGTGAATAACTGACATACTCCAGCGATCCATAGCATCGGGGTCTTACTAAAACCACATTCCGCATGCAAGTGGTGGTCCTGGAAACAGGCTGAGCTAGTGCAGTCTAGCTAAGAGGATACTGATGGCAGTGGGAAAGCATACCCGATAACCCAACAACGCCAACTGAGCCGGTTGTGTAGATATTGTAGGCTCGCTGTAACCTGCTTCTTCTTCTTCTTCTTCGTACGCTGTCAGACGTCAACTTGTATTTGTTTGAAGAAAGCAGCTGTCATCCTGAGGCTGTCGACACTGCCATAGAGCTTGTCTAGTGTTGTCACTGGTGATGGCCACATCTGCTCTCTCTGGTCCTCGTATGTAGGGCAATTTTGCAGCAAATTTTCAGCGGTAATTTTTCCGGTACCACAAGTGCATTCGTCAGTGCCACCTATCTTCAGTTTATTGAATAGGTGGTACCTCAGTCTGTTGTGGCCTGTGCGGAGTCTGAAGACCACGACCTGCTCTCTTCTGCTCAACTGGTAATAGGCATCATTTTTTGTGTAGCCAGTATGTTCTGTTTCCCATTTGGCCATGTATCTGGCCCTAATAAACTTTGTGGACTCTTCGTAGGTCACACTAGAATCTGGTTGTGGTAATCTTGCACCTTCTTTTGCCAGTCTGTCTGCCTCATCGTTTCCTTGAATGTTACAGTGGGATGTACCACAACTCTTTTTTTGGTGCGGACTGCTGGCATAGTTGACAGAGTACTGCTCTTAAATCATTACCTGTAAACTACAACACATCCTCTTATTGTAGGCTCCCTGTAACCTGCAACACATCCTCTTCTCCGTTATGTTCAGGACGGACCTCTAAGAAGAAGTAGAATAAATGAAATGGTGAATTAAGTTAAAGAGCTCTAAGTGTTAAATACAAGTACGTCCTGAATAAGGACCATACATGATTGATATAACTAACAAAAAGTTGTTCCACTCTGTCGTATGTGTTTGTCCAGTCCTTGATGAAAGGTTCTCTGTGTCGATAGCTCATTACATGCATGGTGCAGTCCTTCAGTAACAATGCAGTTTTAGATTTCTTGTTCTTTGGCATACATTCTTACAAACACTACTGGATCACAAGCCTTAGACACCTGACACTACCTGGACGAACTGGATCACAAGCCTTAGACACCTGACACTACCTGGACGAACTGGATCCCAAGCCTTATACACCTGCAACTACCTGCAAGAACTGAATCACAAGTTTAGACACCTGTCACTACCTCCAAGAACTGGATCACAAGCTCTTGGCACCTGCTACTACCTGCAAGAACTGGATCACAAGCCTTAGACACCTGCTACTACCTGTAAGAACTGGATCACAAGCCTTAGACACCTGCTATTACCTGCAAGAACTGGCTCACAAGCCTTAGACACCTGCTACTACCTGGACGAACTGGATAACAAGCCTTAGACACCTGCCACTACCTGGACGAACTGGATCACAAGCTTTTGACACCTGACACTACCTGAACGAACTGGATCACAAGCCTAGACACCTGACACTACCTGGACGAACTCGATCACAAGCCTTAGACACCTGCAACTACCTGGACGAACTGGATCACAAGCTATTGACACCTGCAACTACCTGGACGAACTGGATCACAAGCCTTAGACATCTGACACTACCTGGACGAACTCGATCACAAGCCTTGGACACCTGCCACTACCTGCAAGAACTGTATCACAAGCCTTGGATACTTGCCACTACTTGGACGAACTGGATCACAACGGAGATCTTGAGCCGCTTCCGATCTCATTGTAAGATTGTCCAGGTTTCATGGTCGTACAAGCGATTTGCTGTGACATAGGATGTATAGAGCCGCATCTTGGATTCCAATCCAATGAGAGCCTCTGGGGGGACAAGATTCTGTGCAGAGAGTTCATGGATAATTCCCTAAAGTCGATCGCCCGAGTGATGTCTGAGTTACTGTCTAGATGGTAAGCCACTCTACCACACATCCACTATACCACTCTAACACTCTAACACTCTAAAACTCTACCACTCTAACACTCTACCACACATCCACTCTACCACTCTATCACTCTACCACTGTAACACTCTACAACTCTAACACTCTACAATTATATTACTCTACCACTCTAACACTCTACCACTCTAACACTCTACCACTCTAACACTCTAACACTCTACCACTCTAACACTCTACCACTCTAATACCCTACCACTCTAACAGTCTAACACTCTACCACTCTGTTGCTCTTCCACACAGTAATAGTGCGACACAGAATTAGTGTGACACACTCATAGGACGAAACATAACTAATGATACACATAACTAATGATACACATAACTAATGATACACATAACTAATGCGACACAGAAATAGTGAGACAAAGAACTATTGAAAACATTTGAACTAACGTCATCCCTGATGAGAGGACCAACATTGCTTTTTCTATCATCCTGCCTGATACATGGATATCATCCTGCCTGATACATGGCTATCATCATGCCTGATACATGGATATCATCCTCCCTGATACATGGATATCATCCTGCCTGATACATGGATATCATCCTGCCTGATACATGGATATCATCCTGCCTAATACATGGATATCATCCTGCCTGATACATGGATATCGTCCTGCCTGATACATGAATATCATCCTACCTGATCCGTGGATATTCTGCTAAACCATGTATATTCTGCCGGATAAATGAATGTTATCCTTCCTGATCCGTGGATATTCTGCTGAACCATAGATATTCTGCCTGATGATTTAATGTTATCTTGCCTGATACATGGATAATATCCTGTCTAATACATGGATATACTGCCTGATACATGCTACCTAATACGTGGATATGCTACATGATACATGGATATACTGCTTGATACATGGATATTATCGTGCCTGATCCACGAATAATCCGTTAAGTAGAATCTAGATCACTGCACTCCTGGCAGACGAATAGGTACTCACTTCCTCTCAGCAAATGGCAAACCGTGTAGGTGTAGATTCTGATGGCTCCTGTAGCTCGCTGGCTGCATACACTCCTGCTCCACTCTCTCTGCTGGACTCGGGAATGGTTTCAAAACTGTGCATTGCCAATCCATCGACTGCAGTGACTTCACCCAAACCACGTTCGTTGATCAACTTCAAAATGTCACCTTTATCTGATCCCCATGCTCTAACAGCAAGTGTTTCTGTGGCAAGGATGTCAGTTCTTTCAGTCTCCCCGACCCCCTCATGACCAGGACAGTAGATCCATCCAGGTCTCTCAAGATTCGAGACCTCCATATCCACTATCCATTCGTGCCACAAAAAACCCTACTGCATCTTCTGAATCAAAGATTGAGAGTCAGAGACGATGACGGCCCTTATTAAAGAGGTCGAGAGCCACCTCAGAGACGATGGGGGTCCTCATTAAAGAGGTTCCGGAGAGCCACTTCAGAGACAATGACGGCTCTCATTGATGAGGTCCCAGAGAGCCACCTTAGAGACAATGACGGTCATCATTGATGAGGTCCCAGAGAGCCACCTCAGAGACGATGACGGCCATCATTGATGAGGTCCCAGAGAGCCACCTCAGAGACGATGACGGCCATCATTGATGAGGTCCCAGAGAGCCACCTCAGAGACGATGACGGCCATCATTGATGAGGTCCCAGAGAAACATTTCAGAGCCCGTCACTGCCTCACATCTCCATTCTGGATGTTGTTGTCAAGTTTACACCACTGCTCTCGGCAGCGATCCAGCCTCTCACTCTATCAGAGAAGTCCCAAACCATTTTCTTACTATCCAGTACAGACTCATCACTCGATATGACAGCACCAGCATCCTGTGTACTTGAACTTATTAGTTGTCTAACCTGGAGGTCGGCTCTCCCAGTGCACCAGTCCTTGTAAACTGTACCAAGGGAGATAATCACTCTTTGTAGTATCTGGACTTTACAGAAGGAAGTCCAAGCATGAATCTCATCTTCACGATCTGGTGCACCCAAGGATGGGTCACATTCCTTCTGTCTTGACGGGTTAAAACCTTTCAGTGGCCTAGACATTGCAAGAATTATCAGCCCATTGTCAATAATTGACAAAACCAACCGATTTATTTAACTTAACTTCTTTATACTGGTTTAGAAGATTCTGCAGTCTGTGTACAACCAGTTTGTTTACTTCCATTTGATCTAAAAATCGATATGCGCATCCAATCTATTTTTTTGTATTAATTAACCCTGCCTCCACTATTTCCAGTGGCAATGCATTCCAAGCATTCACTACTCACTGACTAAAAGAATATTTCCTGGTATCTAATCTGGACCTTCCTTTAATTAATTTGTAGATATGTCCTCTTGTTCTTATCGGCAGCTGTATTAGAACAAACTAGTTAGAATCTAATTATCTTACAAACCTGTTTTAAATCATTTCGAATTCCCCTCTTTTCTAGACCGGTTTTGAGTCGTTTCTCACAACTATAATTGTATGGGATGAAACTAATCCGCGGCTCCAGATTGGCAGCTATTATTGTCTTTAGTGCCGCCGGACCCGGCATGCATCTCGGTTTACTTTGATTAACATTGGACTCATATTACAGACTGCGATCAAAGGTCACTTCACGATATATCAAGCTATCACGTCTCTTAATGATGATACATCCAACAGAGATTATGTTAGGGTGGTTAGGCTTTACTAATCATAGATTATGTTAGGGAAGTTAGCCTTTGCTATTTCGTTCGTTCGTTCTTCTTCTTCCTCTTCTTCTTCTTCGTGCATCCTCAGATCAAGGTTTAGATTTCTCTTACATCCTCAGATCAAGGTTTAGATTTTACTTACATCCTCAGATCAAGGTTCAGATTTCTCTTACATCCTCAGATCAAGGTTCACATTTATCTTACATCCTCAGATCAAGGTTCACATTTCTCTTACATCCTCAGATCAAGATTCACATTTCTCTTACATCCTCAGATCAAGGTTCAGATTTCTCTTACATCCTCAGATCAAGGTTCAGATTTCTCTTACATCCTCAGATCAAGGTTCAGATTTCTCTTACATCCTCAGGTCAAGGTTCACATTTCTCTTACATCCTCAGATCAAGGTTCAGATTTCTCTTACATCCGTAGATCAAGGTTCAGATTTCTCTTACATCCTCAGATCAAGGTTCACATTTCTCTTAGATCCTCAGATCAAGGTTCAGATTTCTCTTACATCCGTAGATCAAGGTTCAGATTTCTCTTACATCCTCAGATAAAGATTCAGATTTCTCTTACATCTTCAGATCAATGTCCTGGTCTTTCTTCCATCCTCAGATCAATGATCTGGTTTCTCTTACAAGCTCAGATCAATGTCCTTTTTTCTCTTACATCCTCAGATCAAGGTCCTGGTTTCTCTTACATCCTCAGATCATGCTTCCGATTTCTCTTACATCCTCAGATCAATGTCTTGGTTTCTCTTACATCCTCAGATCAAGGTCCCCATTTCTCTTACATCCTCAGATCAAGGTCCTGGTTTCTCTTACATCCTCAGATAAATGTCTTGGTTTGTCTTACATCCTCAGATCAAGGTCCCCATTTCTCTTACATCCTCAGATCAAGATCCCCATTTCTCTTACATCCTCAGATCAAGGTGCAGGCTTCTCTTACATCCTCAGATCATGTTTCCGGTTTCTCTTACATCCTTAGATCAATGTCTTGGTTTCTTTTACATCCTCAGATTAAGGTTCCCATTTCTCTTACATCCTCAGATCAAGGTTCCCCATTTCTCTTACATCCACAGATCAAGGTCTCCATTTCTCTTACATCCTGAGATCAAGGTCCTGGTTTCTCTTACATCCTCAGATCAAGGTCCCCATTTCACTTACATCCTCAGATCAAGGTCCTGGTTTCTCTTACAACCTCAGATCATGCTTCTGGTTTCTCTTACATCCTCAGATCAATGTCTTGGTTTCTCTGACATCCTTAGATCAAGGTCTCCATTTCTCTTACATCTTCAGATCAAGGTTCATATTTCTCTTACATCCTAAGAACAAGGTTCAGATTCATCTTACATCCTCAGATCAAGGTTCAGATTTCTCTTACATCCTCAGATCAAGCTTCAGATTTCTCTTACATCCTCAGATCAAGGTTCATATTTCTCTTACATCCTCAGATCAAGGTTCAGATTTCTCTTACATCCTCAGATCAATGTCCTGGCCTTTATTCCATCCTCAGATCAATGACCTGGATTCTCTTACATCCTCAGATCAAGGTCCTGGTTTCTCTTACATCTTCAGATCATGCTTCCGGTTTCACTTATATCCTCAGATCAATGTCTTGGTTTCTCTTACATCCTCAGATCAAGGTCCCCATTTCTCTTACATCCTCAGATCAAGGTCCTGGTTTCTCTTACATCCTCAGATCAAGGTCCCTATTTCTCTTTCATCCTCAGATCAAGGTCCTGGCTTCTCTTACATCCTCAGATCATGCTGCCGGTTTCTCTTACATCCTTAGATCAATGTCTTGGTTTATCTTACATCCTCAGATCAAGGTCCCCATTTCTCTTACATCATTAGATCAAGGTTCCCCATTTCTCTTACATCCTCAGATCAAGGTCCCCATTTCTCTTACATCCTGAGATCAAGGTCCTGGTTTCTCTTACATCCTCAGATCAAGGTCCCCATTTCACTTACATCCTCAGATCAAGGTCCTGGTTTCTCTTACATCCTCAGATCATGCTTCTGGTTTCTCTTACATCCTCAGATCAATGTCTTGGTTTCTCTTACATCCTTAGATCAAGGTCTCCATGTCTCTTACATCCTCAGATCAAGGTGCCTATTTCTCTTACATCCACATATCAAGGGTCAGGTTTCTCTTATACCCTCATATCAAGGGTCAGGTTTCTCTTACATCCTCATATCAAGGGTCAGGTTTCTCTTACATCCTCATATCAAGGGTCAGGTTTCTCTTACAAAGGACACCGTTGTTTATAAGTTTGTTTTATCTCTAACCAGCTTTTACCTCATATCTGTCCCACGAGGCCAGTATTGTTCTCTCTTTTCCTGCGTGAGCATGCAGCTTTGCAGGATGTGTTCCACGGTCACGATATGCTCCCCACATGGACACCTGTCATCTCTCCCAATGCTCATTTTGTTGTAAAGAAAACTCTGGAGTTTTCTTTTATGCCCAGTTCTCAATCTGAAGATTATGACTTGCTCTTCTCTATTTGAATTGAAGTAGATGTCTTCTTTCTGGAAGTCGGAGTGTTTATCAGCCCATTATCCCCTGAAGTTGGTTTTAATTATGGTCTTAGCCTCATTATATGTCAGGTTCAGGTCTGTTTGTGGGGATGCTTCTCCAAACTTTGCTAGTTTGTCCACAGTTTCCTTCACTTCAATATTGCAGTGGGATGGAATCCACTGTTTGACCAGATTTTGGTGTTCAAGGAGCACCCCATCACATCGGCGTGGATGAGACACATCTGAGAGTTTGACCTCTACACTACTGTGAGATGGCCTGAATAGTTTCTTGCATGTCGCTGGCAATTTCATGTATGTCCGATCGAGTCCTGCATGTGAGGATGCCATCTGCTCGTTCTGGACCCGTAGGTTGAACACAGATCACTTGTATTGGGCAGATATTCCAGAAACCATTATGGTCAATCAGCTATTACCTCGACTACTCTGTTCTGTCAGCTATAACCTCGACTTCTCTGTTCTGTCAGCTATAACCTGGACTACTCTGTTCTGTCAGCTATAACCTGGACTACTCTGTTCTGTCAGCTATAACGTCGACTTCTCTGTTCTGTCAGCTATAACATGGACTACTCTGTTCTGTCAGCTATAACGTGGACTACTCTGTTCTGTCAGCTATAACATGGACTCTGTTCTGTCAGCTATAACCTGAGCTATTCAGTTCTGTCAGCTATAACCTCGACTACTCTGTTCTGTCAGCTATAACCTGAGCTATTCAGTTCATTCAGCTATGACCTCGGCTATTCTGTTAACTATACCCCATTAATAACAACAAGGAACTGTAGTACCGGCAACATGGCTGGACAAATAGACGGAGAATGGCAAGCGGATAAGGTACAGGACAACTGAACAAATACTTTCTTGATTACATCCGATCAGACACGAAAATAATTGAGGAGAGAAAGTTGTTGGTAGACATTGATCAGCTAGATTTGGTGGCACTCTACGTAATAAGGAAACATAAATCGCATTTTAGAGTTGGACAATTTCACATCGATGGAGTACAGATTATCTGTTTGCTATTGTTAGTCAAAAGACATGTACGCCTTGTCCGTGGTTCCCAATGTAAGAACATGTTCTTCTATCTGGCGATAGGCAGAGAAGGGGACCCTATTCTGGTCTGATACCCCATCTTTCTTTATGTTTCGGTTCTTGTCCTTTGATAAATTGTTTCCCGTGTGTCTGTACATAATAACGTCAAGTGTCTGGAATCGTCCTTTATCAAGTGTAGTCTTAGGTTACAAAAGAATGATTTCTGGTTATTGTTATCATTACATACGTGTATGCACATTTATGTTGTAGATCCCGACAACTTGGGCACGAACTTCCGCAGCACAGTCTGTTTCAGAGAGGCTCAACCAGGCAGTGTCGTGGTCTCCTTGAGCAGGCACATGCCCCTAATGTTACTCTTTGCTCCGTGTGGTGCTTGCATTTAAACTTTCCTTGTACACTCTGGTATCTGTTCCTTAACTATCTGCTCATTTATGACATTCACTGACTGAACATTATATTCAATGCCCTTTCGACTCATTCTGCCTCTAATAGCCTACTCTCTATGTACTCACAGTAAGCTCCGCCCATCTAATGAAACACCTCTGCATTCTCCGGAAATGACCTTTGGTCACATATAGCGTCCGGCACGAGCTGGAGGCAAGCGCGAGCACTCATCTCACATATACCCCTTATTTTCGTGTCATTAAGATGATGACTACGACACGCACTCGCAGCTTTAAATAGATTGCTTCTTTGTCAGCTAGTAAACATGAAGCACAAAGAAGATCATTATTTTAATAATAATTGTAAGATAATAGTAGCAGTTCCCAAATGTTAGAGCAGACAAGATAAGAGAACTCTTCAAACACGCCATCACAAAGAGACACTACAAAAGCTGCCATGATATTTAAGGATTGTGGAAATAAATCTCGGAATTTTGTTAGTCAACATTAGTAAGGCCAAAATAACATGATGGCAATAAGAGTAGAGAGATAAACACATTTATAACTATTTATAGAGCGTCGAAAGTAGTCTGAGATCCGTCATGGTGTCAGAGGTGCGAAGGCTTCGTACCATGCCAATGGCCTAGGTGGTGTCCATTGCAAATGAAACAAATCCCTTGCGTGCACACGAGTGACTGAAGCGGCAAGCTACCTTGATTCATGAATTCTAACATTTTCCTCAGCAGATGCCAGCAATTTTATATTCTGAAATAATACTTAGTGATGATATAGATGTATGTCTAGAGGTAATACTTAGTGATGGTATAGATGTATGTCTAGAGGTAATACTTAGTGATGGTATAGATGTATGTCTAGAGATAATACTTAGTGATGGTATAGAAGTATGTCTAGAGGTAATACTTAGTGATGGTATAGATGTATGTCTAGAGGTAATACTTAGTGATGGTATAGATGTATGTCTAGAAATAATATTATTCTAAACACACTTAGCAATATTTCAAACTAAGTCTTCAGATTGGTACTCTTGGAAGAAAATGAAAAAAATAAACGAGATAAGGACGAGTAAGTTCGGAAGTACTGTCTAGCCTTGAAGGAACCCGTTAACCGAGTTAAGTGAGGTGTACTGACAGATGTACTCGCCTGGAGTTGGTGGGCAACTGTCCAGTGATTTATGAGGGCTCACTCTACTTCCTGCACGCATGCTCAGTTCCTAACTCCTCTTCATGTCAGCACAAGGTCCGAACGAAAACTTCTGCTTCTCCTGGGATATGGGGGGGGGGGGGGGGTATATTGTAGTCTTTGCCGGGTACTGACACCAGGACCGACCAGCACGGACGACTGTTCCTCAACGACAAGACACCATTTTGTTTCGACCTTTAAGTGTTTGCGAATGGTATAATTATGATAATTTTCGGATATAGTTTCATACACGCGTCCTTATACCGTCCTTTATTCTTGATGATGTTCCGTCCCAGTGTCAGTGTGGTAGATTGGTTAGAGCTATTGGTTCACGCAGTAAGGCCAGCTGGTCAATACCCAATCTCGACAATCTATCCAATTTGCAAAAGGGTACCAATCGTACATATGCCAGAGGCACAGGAGCGTGGGATAGACATGGTCTCTCTACTTCGGCTGGAGCTGAGACCTAGTGTAAGTAGCTGTCTGAGTTAAGATCTAGAACAATTTAGGTCACTAGTCACAAAGAGTTATGATTTAAAACAAATGTGGGTTATAGCATAAACGTTAAGGTCTAGAACAATGAGGTCTCTATCATAAAGACCTTTACTATCACATCCAGACCTCAAACCATCACATACAGACCTCAGACCATCACATCCAGACCTCAGACCATCACATCGAGACCTCAAACCATCACATCCAGACATCAGACCATCACATCCAGACCTCAGACCATCACATCCAGACCTCAGACCATCACATCCAGACCTCAGACCATGTAATGCTAGATACAACTCTCTGCCAGCTTGCATGCTGTGATGTGTGTCATGGACTCAGCGAAGCGTTTATTCTCGGCTAACCGTATTTAACAGTTTTGGTCTTGTCCTCCTGGCCTGCCCAGCAAACCAAAAGTCCACCCGACAACTGTCTCCACTCGATGACCTTGTTCTAGAAACCTTAACATTCACGTGCCTGTGCGTGTGTCCCTTTTTCTCGTTAGGTGTCGTCAGTCGGACCGAGATCTGCCCTCCCATCAGGATAGGGCATCACTTCACCTGACGTCAGCGTCATGTACAACATACTGAGGAGGACCTCATCTCATACCAGGGTCATGTACAACATACTGAGGAGGACCTTATTTCATTCCAGGGTCATGTACAACATACTGAGTAGGACCTAATCTCATACCAGGGTCATGTACCACATACTGACTATGACCTTATCTCATACCAGGGTCATGTACAACATACTGACTATGACCTTATCTCATACCAGGATCATGTACAACATACTGACTATGACCTCATCTCATACCAGGGTCATGTACAACATACTGACGAGGACTTCATCTCATACCAGGGTCATGTACAACATACTGACTATGACCTCACCTCATATCAGGGTCATGTACAACATACTGACTATGACCTTATCTCATACCAGGATCATGTACAACATACTGACTATGATCTTCTCTCATACCAGGGTCATGTACAACATACTGACGAGGACTTCATCTCATACCAGGGTCATGTACAACATACTGACGAGGACTTCATCTCATACCAGGGTCATGTACAACATACTGACGAGGACTTCATCTCACACCAGGATCATGTAAATCATACTGACTATGACCTTATCTTACTTATACCAGGGTCATGTACAACATACTGACGAGGACTTCATCTCACACCAGGATCATGTAAATCATACTGACTATGACCTTATCTTACTTATACCAGGGTCATGTACAACATACTGACTATGACCTTATCTTATACCAGGGGCATGTACAACATACTGACGAGGACTTCATCTCACACCAGGATCATGTAAATCATACTGACTATGACCTTATCTTATACCAGGGTCATGTACAACATACTGACTATGACCCCATCACACGTTCATACTGTGCACCTCAGTACCTCAATTTAAAAACAAAAAACTGAGAATCGACACTGTGACCAACGTATTTGTAATTGTAGGAAAATCATGCTTTGCACTACAGCGAGGATGCCATTGATTCAATGTGTGAAACTTACCCCCGAGGGTACAAAGAGCCGATAGAGTCTGGTAACGGAGAATTATCAGCCTGCACAAAATATAGAAGAACTCGGTACAGCATGCACCACATATAGAAGAACTCGGTACAGCATGCACCAAATATAGATTAACTCGGTACAGCATGCACCAAATATAGAAGAACTCGGTACAGCATGCACCACATTTGGAAGAACTCGGTACAGCATGCACCAAATATAGAAGAACTCGGTACAGCATGCACCAAATATAGAAGAATTCGGTACAGCCTGCACCAAATATAGAAGAATTCGGTACAGCCTGCACTATATATAGAAGAACTCGGTACAGCCTGCACTATATATAGAAGAACTCGGGACAGCCTGCACCAAATATAGAAGAATTCGGTACAGCCTGCACTATATATAGAAGAACTCGGTACAGCCTGCACTACATATAGAAGTACTCGGGACAGCCTGCACCAAATATAGAAGAATTCGGTACAGCCTGCACTATATATAGAAGAACTCGGTACAGCCTTCACCAAATATAGAAGAATTCGGTACAGCCTGCACCAAATATAGAAGAATTCGGTACAGCCTGCACTATATATAGAAGAACTCGGTACAGCCTTCACCAAATATAAAAACAGCATGTGCACGTGTCCTAGATACAAGCGAAGACCCCCACCATGTCGTCCCACAACTTCTTGCCCTCATCTCTGTTTGACGTATCTCTCGTTGACGTATCTCAGTTTGGCGTATCTCTGTTTGACGTATCTCTGTTTGACGTATCTCTGTTTGACGTATCTCTCGTTGACGTATCTCTGTTTGGAGTATCTCTGTTTGACGTATCTCAGTTTGGCGTATCTCTGTTTGACGTATCTCTGTTTGACGTATCTCTCGTTGACGTATCTCTCGTTGACGTATCTCTCGTTGACGTCTTCTCTGTAAACTGGCTTCACGCTTTTGTTTCTTTCTGGCTACCATTTGATTGAGAGAAGAATAAAGACGATGTTCAGTATTTGAGTTTCGGTAGACGAAGATGAAGATGAAGATGAAGATGAACAAGATTCAGCAGTGAAGGAGCTGACCGCAGCCGGCGACTACTAGCTGGCTGCTTGCATCAGGGTCAGCGACTCCTAGCTGGCTGCTTGCATCAGGGTCAGCGACTCCTAGCTGGCTGGTTGCATCAGGGTCAGCGACTCCTAGCTGGCTGCTTGCATCAGGGTCAGCGACTCCTAGCTGGCTGCTTGCATCAGGGTCAGCGACTCCTAGCTGGCTGCTTGCATCAGGGTCAGCGACTCCTAGCTGGCTGCTTGCATCAGGGTCAGCGACTCCTAGCTGGCTGCTTGCATCAGGGTCAGCGACTCCTAGCTGGCTGGTTGCATCAAGATCATCGAATAACAGCTGACCGAGACTGTGTTCTACCTCCAATAGGTGGTCCTGCACACAGACTGCAACCATGCAGCCTAGCTGAGTAAATATGAGTTGAAGAGAAGGAAAACCCAGCCCCAACAGAACTGTGCAAAAATATCGTAGCCTCGCTGTAAACTACAACACATCGTCATGTTCAGGACGAAGCAGAAGAGGAAGAAGAAGAAGAAGAAGAAGAAGAAGAAGAAGAAGAAGAAGAAGAAAAAGAAGAAGAAGAAGAAGAAGAAGAAACAGGAGAGGATGAAGAGGAATAGTAAGAGGAAGAGGCAGCAGTGTGAAGTGAGGAACCGATGAAGAAAACTAATAATTTAAGGACTGTTGAGATAATGAAAGTGTTGTGAGATCACAACAAGAAATCACTTTTAATAGAAGACGATAGAGAATCACATCAAAGCTGCACGAAGCGCGAACACCTTCCTCCATATTCCTGTCCGACCAACAGCTGCCAGGGCCACGTCAAGGTCTCCGTGAGAAAGCCCAAATCCCTAATTGGCTCTGGCATACATGCCAAACTTCATCAAAGCCAGATTTATTATTCAGTACAGTGTGTAGTTTCAATCCAGTCTGCTGAGACCGTCCTGGTAGCTCAGATAAACGCTATCTCTGACAGCTTGGGTTTGGCTGAATGTGAAACACGGCAGTTGGGAAGGTGGGGGCGGATGTGGGGATGAGGGGTGGGGCGAAGGGTAGTAGGGAGAGAGGGCTGCTTTCCAACAGTCGTTTGTCTATATAAAGTTGTTAGCTAGGCCCTAGTCCTGTCTTGGTTCTGACTGCAGTTTTCAGGAGACTGACTACATGAGTGATACATTCCTGTCTTCTTACATTCCAACCTACAATAGAAGTCTAGACGTTGTTGTTGTTCATGTTGTTGTTGTTGCTGATGTTGCTGTTGGAAGCCAGTAGCACTGCGTTAATTTAACTTTTGACGACGCTGTTGATGTGGCTGCCTGCAGCTTATTTCCCGAGGGCACTTCAGATGAATTGGAAATATCCTGATCGTAATCCAATGCCAGGCTCCGCAGTAAAATCATCACTTTGGTATAAAGTGTCGATCTCCACCTCGTTGGCTAGGCTGCTGTAACAGTCTGCACCCAGGAGCGCTTCGATGAGGTGAGCTGGAGGTTAGATCAGTATGTGTCACCTGACCCTGATGATACTCCTCACTCTTACCTGGCCCTGATTACTCTTCTCTCCCACCTTGATCAGTAAGTCTCACCTGGCCCTGATGATACTCTTCTCTCCCACCTTGATCAGTATGTCTCACCTGGCCCTGATTACTCTTCTCTCCCACCTTGATCAGTAAGTCTCACCTGACCCTGATGATACTCCTCACTCTTACCTGGCCGTGATGTCACTCTTCCCTCCCACCTTGCCCAGTATGCTTCACCTGACCCTGATGTCACTCTTCCCTCCCACCTTGACCAGTATGCTTCACCTGACCCTGATGTTACTCTCCCCTCCCACCTTGCCCAGTATGCTTCACCTGACCCTGATGTTACTCTCCCCTCCCACCTTGCCCAGTATGCTTCACCTGACCCTGATGTCACTCTCCCCTCCCACCTTGCCCAGTATGCTTCACCTGACCCTGATGTTACTCTCCCCTCCCACCTTGCCCAGTATGCTTCACCTGACCCTGATGTTACTCTCCCCTCCCACCTTGCCCAGTATGCTTCACCTGACCCTGATGCTACCCGCCACTCCCCTCCTCCCAAGTCTATTGGTCGGTAACAATAGTTTGTGATTTGTGCGCATATTTTGTCTTTTACAAAAAGAGTAAATTTTCTGATGTTTCTACTTACAATGAAGATAAAAGAAAGTAAAACGATAACACAGCAAGACAACCGGAGTGTGAAAGGGGGACAAAGGAGGGACAAAGGGAGAATGGAAGGGAGGACAAATGGAGGATGGAAATTGACATCAGGAGGACGAGAGGAAGACACAGAGAAGACGAAAGAGGACAACATGAAAGACTAAAGAAAAACAAATGGAGGATGAAAGGAGGTCAAAGGGAGGACATAAAAGGGGACAAAATGAAAAGGAAAAGACAAAGGGAAGACAGAAAAGAGGCAAAAAGAAGAATTGAAACCAATATGAATAACTATGATGACATATGACATTGATGTCTTGATGTACTTGATGTAAGGTGCGTCCTTAACAGAAACTGTTGTCGGTGATGAAGTGTTAGAGATCCAGTTTGTCTGAATTCCACTTTTGTTTCAGGTAAAGCTACCAGCTTCCTTCCTCGCTGTCGTTCCTCTCCTAAAAATATGCCAGATAACCATTTACAGCTTGGTGTTCCAGAGCGTGTCAATGTCAGAAACGAATCCCGATACTTCTGATGTGAGCAGCCAGGTTCGCTATCCAGGTGCGCTGCCCAGAACAAAGATGAACCGTTAGATAAGCAGACAGAAACAAATCGACAGACACAAATTATAGAAGACTTCTAATATTGTCTGTCTCAATGTACCTATATATTTACATTGATGCTGCTGACAGAGACGGATGGCGTGGTGTTGTGAGAATGTCTTCATGTGTGCACCAAAAACATCACCGGTTAAGGGATGACCTGACCTGACCACCCAAACCCGAGTTGTCCACCGGGCTCTTATTGTATGACAGAGGACAAAAATAGCACCACTGCCTCAAAGAGAGAATTTCGTAAGACGCGACTAACTGTGTGACATGGCATAACACCGGCCAGGGTTAGATGGTTTGTTTAGAGCAGCATAGATAGCGCCTGTCAGGCTGCGGGTCTACTATACTCTAGTGTTTACGCCTATTAAGATGGACTCGCACATCGGTTAACTACTCTCTGCGACGCTTATCTCAACACACCGGATTAATAAGCTCCTCGAGCCTAGTTCGCTAAGCAGGAAATCCTTCTCCCGGCTACATCTAGCTCACGTCAGAGCTGTCGCCTGCACAAGACCATCTACATCTGTAGAAGTACAGGCCGATTAAGACATTAAAAGTAAAGTAAAGTAAAGTATCCCATAGCATTACTGCCGTATGTGTTAGCGATCTCACATTTCAAAGGCTCGGTTATATGAGGGCAGTAGCCATCTCCTCTCCCTCGCCGCTTTTACTTCCCGGACTGAACCGCCACCCATTTAAGGCTGGGTCGACCCGGGAGCCATTGCGGTCTGAAAAAAACATTAACTGGGGAATGAACCCAGGACCACTCAGATGCGAAGCCAGAGCGCTAACCACTGCGCTATGCGGCTCCTGTTAAGACATTGCGTCCATACCATGCTCTTCCAGTTCTACGACCACAACCTACACTAATTAGTGGATCAACGACCCACCACAACCTTCACTAACTAGTGGATCATCGACCCACCATAACTAGCATCAATTACTGGCTGGACGACCTTTACTAAGTCAGAGAGCAGATGTCTTACAATTAACTGATTAACTTTTAAAAAGAAAACCTCAACTACCCGGACTAATGTATTCCTGTCCATGCGTATTTAATGAACTCCTGACTTTAATATTCCCCCCAGTAGCTGATCCATTGCTGCCAACACCATAATCAGTTCTCCACAGAGCGTCACAATGCCAGCCAAAACAAAACCTTGTATATGTCGGTCTCTGGGTACATTTTAATTGACCCAACCCGAGGAATATAAGCCCATGGTACGCCTCTGACTAGAAGATGATTGAATGGTTTCAGCGGTTCCATGAAGAATCTGCCTGAGAAGAGCTGTTGGTTCCTCCACCTGCAAGGATGCATGTAAGTCTGAGAGATACAGAGGGTCAGGCCAAAAGGGCGGGGAATGACCAGCCTAAGATGTAACACGGGGAGCGACAATTCTCGGGTCCATGGCGCCTAGAAATTGTATTGTGGTACCTAGTCCTTCCTGATCAATGTCGTTTTTCCTCTTACAATTTCCCCCATCGCGTAAAACGCCCCCCCCCCCTTTTTCCCTCCTTTACCCACATACTCACCCCGATCAGGCACGGTACAAGATAGAATCCACCTCTGTCTATGTGTCATTTTCTGTTTCCAAAGACCTTTCCAAGGTCAGTCTGCCGAAATGGTGTTACAAAAGACCTGTCCAAGGTCAGACTGCCGAAGTGGTGTTACATAAGACCTGTCCAAGGTCAGACTGTCGAAGTGGTGTTACGTAAGACCTGTCCAAAGTCATTCTGCCGAAGTAGTGTTACGTAAGACCTGTCCAAGGTCAGTCTGCCGAAGTGGTGTTACATAACACCTGTCCAAGGTCAGTCTGCCGAAGTGGTGTTACATAAGACCTGTCCAAAGTCAGACTGCCGAAGTGGTGTTACATAAGACCTGCCCAAGCTCAGTCTGCCGAAGTGGTGTTACGTAAGACCTGTCCAAGGTTAGTCTGTCAAAGTGGTGTTACATAAGACCTGTCCAAGGTTAGTCTGCCAAAGTGGTGTTACATAAAACCTGTCCAAGGTCAGACTGCCGAAGTGGTGTTAAATAAGACATGTCCAAGGTTAGTCTACCATGGTGGTGTTACATAAGACATGTCCACCCTACTCAGTGAATCAGGTCAACGAAGACCGGACGGCATTTCATACCTCACTACCGATATATCTTTTTTGCAAGACTAAGTATTGATGTTAGAAACTGTTTGCAGGTAATCGATCGACCAGAGATAACGATTTGAAGGTGTTTTAAATCCGCTGTTCAAAGTTTCGACGATGATACATCGGCTTGGTAATAATAATAATTATTATTATTATCATTAATGTTATTATTATTATTATTATTATTATTATTATTATTATTATTACACAGATGTTCAGTTCATGTACAAAATGCATTAATAAATAAATGACTTCTATGAATTAGTCTGCAATGTGGTGTCTGTCACCCAGACATGGGAAGAGGAGAGTAACGTGTGGTCAGGCAAAACAGACAATGTTAGTCAAGGCCTGGTGAAACATACTGACCAAGACCCTGTCTCACTTGCGTGCAGTTTTCCCAGAAAACTGACTGTTCCATGCAGTTTGGTTGACGATGTAAGGATCGACATGATCCTCGTAGTTGTGAGCGTCACACAGTTGAAACCAAGCACAGCACAACAGCCTGGAGTTCCTAGGTTCAACCTCATCATCACACTCGGGATTTGAGGAAAGCTACTACAACCCGTCCCTTAACCACCTGTTTAGGGCGCACGACAGAGTAATATCCTCACCGCGGACATTAAGTATAGCAACACCGAGCAGACATAAGAGACAACGACGACATAAAGTTGACATGAATTATTGAAAGTGATCAATCTGTCACACCCTTGTGTCAGACGTCAGTCCTACAATTACTAATCAATTTCGGGTGCCCCGCCCGCTACAGAACCTACTTTTTCCTTACAGCTTTTAAACCAATGATCGTAATTCAATAACATTTGACATGGACATACTTTGGTGCGTCAGAAACATAATCAGCTAATATTAAATGTTGCAAATGTGTGTGTGCATTCGCGCGCTCATGTGTCTATACAGAGTGTCCTACTCGTGACTGGACCCTGGTTATACCTTACAACATGTAAGCCAATGAACGTTTTTCAATACAATTTGACAGGGACGTGCTGTGATTCAGCTGGCTGACAAGGGGCTACGCACTGAGTGGCTTCATCAAGATGGAGCCCTGTGCCTCAACTTAAATGAAAGTAGGCTTGAGTTGCTTCCTTTTTTGTAGATTGTGTCAGTTCTAAGTGACTTTGGCCATCAAATTAGCCTGACCTTACCCCCACCTGGAATTACACGAAAACATTCGGTGGTAAACTGAGTCTCTATCTGCTGATCCTTTGGGGAATACCTTTTGTAACATGGATAGGCGTGTGCAGGCACTTGATGCTGATGATGATCACTTGTAACATGTAATTTGTGCTCATTTAGTTTCTCACACACCAAAGTATGTCCCTGTCAAATTTTATTGAATTACGATCATTGGTTGGAATGCTATAAGGACAAACCAGGGTCTGTAACGGTGGGATACTCTGTATTGGTAACAGCTGTTTACTGTTTGTAACATGTTTGAATGATGATTTGAAGATTGTCTTATGAAAGGTAAGTTAAAACCTGACACTTTAGAATATTGAGAAGATTTGGACCGACTTTTAGATGTGAGTGTCTCTTGTTGCGAGAAATAACTCAATGTTGACACGAACACAAGCCAAATGTTGAGATTAGTGTGTTCCATAACATGAAGCTGATAATGGATGTTTCAGAAAAATAAGACGAAGAAGATGAAGAAGCTATCATTATAATAAAGACAAATAATAAATTAACTTTCTCAATCTTATAAATCTTATAAAGCTTCTACTACATATATGGCAGCTCAATGATTTAATGTCGGAATCGGAATGTTCTAGAGGGTTCGAATCTCACATTAAACATTAATTCTGGAGATAAAACGTGTATTCGTCTACCTTAAGGAATGCCCACGCATATTAGCAGAACTCGGTGGCGTTTGGGCACTAAATACGAATTCGAATTCAAGATTCCCAAATAGAGTCTAAAACGACGAGGGAGGGGGGGGGGGGGGGGGGGTTAGTTAATTCCAACACCACCCATGATTATTATCCCCGTTGTTGTGGGGCCGTTACTAACCTGCGCCGGTACTAACCTGGGGCCGGTACTAACCTGGGGCCGTTACTAACCTGGGGTTGGTACTAACCTGTGGCTGGTACTAACCCGGGGTCGGGACTGACCCGGGGTCGGGACTGACCTGGGGCCGGGACTGACCTGGGGCCGGTACTGACCTGAGGCCGGGACTGACCTGGTGCCGGGACTGAACTGGGGACCATGACGTAACCTCAGGTGAGAATGATCCTGCCCTTCTCCAGTCTGCCATATCCTTATGCCGATGGATGTCAGGATGTCAATTATTTCATCACCACCCACCTGTATTAGCACTGCCAGGATATTATCCACTCCAACATCTTTCCTCAATTATCCACTCCAACATCTTTCCTCTTCTTCATCATCTTCACCGCTGCAGCTTATTGGTCGTTAATTGTCTGTCGATTTTCATCAATCAGAGTCATGCGGTCGGGAATGGGGTTGTCCTATGTGAAGCTGCTGATGACTCTTCAATACATAAAACACTTCTTATCGAGCTACACTGCCTGATGGATATCTGTGGTCAAGGTCACAAACATTACAGGCGCAAGACAAATTGGAAATAGACCAGAGGAAATCATACAATCACGACTAGTAGTAGACACTGACAAATGACACAATCACGACTGGTAGTAGACACGAACAAATGACACATTCACAACTGGTAGAAGACACTGACAAATGACACAATCACTACTGGTAATAGACACGAACAAATGACACAATCACCACTGGTACACTGGCAGACACTGTTACCAAGAATGAACACCATAAAGATATGTCTTGGAGAATGACCTTGAATGTCTTAATGAAGCATCTGCAAGCAGAACTGAACTGCGAGCGCCAGCAGACGAACCATCAACTTCCCCTCCGGAAAGAAGAAGGGAATAGTATGAGCAGGCCTTACGGAAAGATCACACTAGGCTTAGATAGTACACAGAGGAACAAGATTAGCAAGATGTCGAGTTTGTGCCATTGTTCTAGACACATCAGATCAGAACAATCACATAGTTAAAAGTTAAATAGACCCCTTCATAAGTATCTCAGCACCAACAACACATGAAAACCGATAATGTCAAGAAGACACTCCATTTGTTACATATGTGAAGAAAATAGAAGAACAAATGTTTGATATCTTGGAAGTACTTTTCAATGCGACTTCCTACATATATCATATATACGGTGTTTCTCTGCCCTCAGTGCGTTTGATCAGCCACCAAGGAACCCACTCCAGGATTGAGAGATGACAATGGGCTCCTCTTCGGAAACGAAAGAAAATCAACACCAACTACAAACCCGAAAGCGTCTGCCACACTGAGGGCGGAGAAATACTGTCT
>JAVGWX010000010.1:90721346-90811346 GCA_036924085.1 Ariolimax columbianus | reverse complement strand
TTTTCTTTATGTTAAGACAACTTGGTTCTATTTGATAGCCTAATCAGTTTGTACTTGAAATACATGAACAAAATTTTTTTTTAAAGAATCTATGTTATAATATTATATTATGGTGACGTAAACTCAACTGATTTAGCTTTCCTTGTTGACTTTTTAAAACTAATGTCATTACAAAGATACAAATGCACACTAAATCTGACAGAATCTCGCATATGTTGTGTATGAAGGGATTTTTATCAGTGGTGGCTAATGTTGACAACTTCAGACATGCACAAAGTATGAAATATTGTGGGAAGTTTAAACTTTAAAGAAACCATTTTTTAAATCAAATATATATTTACAATAAACGTAAATTATTATTTATCTATTTAAAAAAATATACAGACACAAAGCAGATCTGTTTGATAACCCCTTAAATTCTGCACATTTGTAATATGAGATAATTAAAGTAATGTTTAAAATTATAAAATTATGATAAAATATGTTAGGTAACTCTAACCTAACAAGGTAACGATGATACAGAGGGTGTCAAAACGTGGTGTTAGTCTCGGTATACTAAGTTGAATCGTACAGTCCAGCGGGTGGGAAAATATATTAGTGTGGCAGTGACGCCATCATCTTCTGTCACACAAGGACCCATCCTGGTCACTGCCCAGTCGTTGCATTTTCTTAGCTGATATTTGCTCCATTCTTCAGTCTTGTGTAGCAACAACCGGCATTGATATCTAATGACCGGTGAAAGTCGAGCGCCTCAATCTCTCAGTCCCAGAACCAGGCGACAGCCGAGCGCCTCAATCTCTCAGTCCCAGAACCAGGCGACAGCCGAGCGCCTCAATCTCTCAGTCCCAGAACCAGGCTACAGTCGAGCGCCTCAATCTCTCAGTCACAGAACCAGGCTACAGTCGAGCGCCTCAATCTCTCAGTCCCAGTATGAGGCTACAGGTGAGCGCCTCAATCTCTCAGTCCCAGAACCAGGCGACAACCGAGCGCCTCAATCTCTCAGTCCCAGAACCAGGCGACAGCCGAGCGCCTCAATCTCTCAGCCCTAGAACCAGGCGACAGCCGAGCGCCTCAATCTCTCAGCCCCAGAACCAGGCGACAGATGAGCGCCTCAATCGCTCAGCCCCAGTACGAGGCAAGAAACTTGATATTTAATTGTATCAACACGGTACAAGTATAATATTATATCTCTCAAGCGGCCCCACCGGCATGTACAAATGTTGCACTAGTACAGTGTCCAGGTTGGCATGTACAAATCTTGCACCACTACACTGACCACACCGGCATGTACAAATATTGCACCAGTACACTGACCCCACCGGCATGTACAAATCTTGCACCAGTACTCTGACCCCACCGGCATGTACAAATCTTGCACCAGTACACTGACCCCACCGGCATGTACAAATCTTGTACCACTGACCCCACCGGCATGTGTACATCTTGAACCACTGACACCACCGGCGTGTACATATCTGGTACCACTGACCCCACCGGCATGTACACATCTTGCACCACTGACCCCACCGGCATGTACACATCTTGTACCATTGACCCCACCGGCATGTACACATCTTGTACACTGAGCCCACCCGGTTATGTACATCTTGTACCACTGACACCATCGGCATGTACACATCTGGTACCACTGACCCCACCGGCATGTGCACATCTTATACCACTGACCCCACCGGCATGTACACATCTTGTACCACTGACCCCACCGGCATGTACACATCTTGTACCACTGACCCCACCGGCATGTACACATCTTGTACCACTGACCCCACCGGCATGTACACATCTTGTACCACTGACCCCACAGGCATGTACACATCGTTACTTTGGTACTGGAGCCTTATTTTGGCAAGGTATGACTTTGTGCTCCACATAATCCTTTCGGTTATATTATGGCGCGCTCCCTATTTGGACGGTTTGACAGAAGATCAGAGATTAGCTCTATTAAAGGCTTCATTATTTGTATCAAAGTCTACCTGTCAGAACATGAATCGTAGTCTACCTGTCACAACATGTGTATCATAGTCTACCTGTCACGACATGTGTATCACCGTCTACCTGTCACAACATGTGTATCATAGTCTACCTGTCACGACATGTGTATCACCATCTACCTGTCACAACATGTGTATCACCGTCTACCTGTCACAACATGTGTATCACCGTCTACCTGTCACAACATGTGTATCATAGTCTACCTGTCACGACATGTGTATCACCATCTACCTGTCACAACATGTGTATCACCGTCTACCTGTCACAACATGTGTATCACCGTCTACCTGTCACAACATGTGTATCATAGTCTACCTGTCCCGACATGTGTATCACCATCTACCTGTCACAACATGTGTATCACCGTCTACCTGTCACAACATGTGTATCATAGTCTACATGTCACGACATGTGTATCACCATCTACCTGTCACAACATGTGTATCACCGTCTACCTGTCACAACATGTGTATCACCGTCTACCTGTCACAACATGTGTATCATAGTCTACCTGTCACGACATGTGTATCACCATCTACCTGTCACAACATGTGTATCACCGTCTACCTGTCACAACATGTGTATCATCGTCTACCTGTCACAACATGTGTATCATCGTCTACCTGTCACAACATGTGTATCATCGTCTACCTGTCACAACATGTGTATCATCGTCTACCTGTCACAACATGTGTATCATCGTCTACCTGTCACAACATGTGTATCATAGCCTACCTGTCACAACATGTGTATCATAGCCTACCTGTCACAACATGTGTATCATAGATGATAGTCTAACTATCAACAAATGAATGTTCTGTAGAACATACTTAGATAATCAATGTAAATGTAATTACATGGTCGGCCATAGGACACGACAATTGTGCTGACAGCTGGACACTGACACGAGGGGTGGCTGGCCATGGGACACGACAATTGTGCTGACAGCTGGACACTGACACGAGGGGTGGCTGGCCATGGGACACGACAATTGTGCTGACAGCTGGACACTGACAGTAGGAGCTGAGAGATGTTGCACGAGCAGAGCGACACTTATCTGTAGATGTTGCTTTCAGCAACAATGGCAGTTGTAGCCGACGCCCTATACTCCGAATGGAGCCATCATAGAAAGTACATATCATACAGAATGACGTGTACATGTACCAGAGTGGTACTTGGGATGGAAAGATAAAGGCCACTGTAACCTTCAAGCATATTAAAAGCGTTTAAAGAAAGTTCTGTATAAACCTAGCAACCTCCCCATGTACAAACATAGCTATTGAAACCATCGCTGTAAATGTATTGATGCAGGCTTTATGTAATGGGGTCAGCTTGTAGTGGTACCTCTATGCCTCACCTGGAGCGAGCAGGTGAACATGTCACAGTTCTGAACCAGATGCGACCTCGTACATTTAAATTTACCCACACGTTATCCCCGATGGCAGTCTCTACTATTCACCTACATTTACTTTATTTAAATAATCAAATCCTTCATTTTTGCTAGTGTTCCACGCCATTCTGGCAATGTATCTTACCAGACTTCCTTGGGTATCTGTGGACACATCTATAGGTAGACTGGACACCTTGGCATCGCCATGGGACTTGTCCAGGAACAATAAGGACCTTGGTATCGCTAAGGAACTTATCCAGGAACAATGAGGACCTTGGCATCGCCATGGGACTTGTCCAGGAACTATGAAGACCGAATCTGCTTGCTCTGTCCATCGTGTGCTGGGCTGGACACTTCTGGAGCAGATTCTGAGTTGTGGTCTCATCAATGTCTTAATCACATCCCTTCTTTATTTCTTCTGTTCGTCCTGTTTGTGCCTTTCGGCATCAAGTTATGAAGATGTTTCTTGACCGGACACTGGTATGCTCTTCTGGTATTCATCTTTTGTGTGGTCGGCCCTTGGCTGTGTATTCATTGTATCTGTTTAGCATTGTGTTCTGAGGGATACTATCTGGTGTTTGAAGTGTCACGTGGCCGAACCATTTGGTCTGTTGTCTCTTGATGTAAAATTCCTTGACAATTCTTATCTGCAGTTTGTTATGCGGGTGACATCTCAATAAGTTGTGTCTCGTCCTGAGCCTCAAGTTGACATCTCAATAATTTGTGTCTCGTCCTGAGCCTCAAGTTGACATCTCAATAATTTGTGTCTCGTCCTGAGCCTCAAGATGACATCTCAATAAGTTGTGTCTCGTCCTGAGACTCAAGATGACATCTCAATAAGTTGTGTCTCGTCCTGAGACTCAAGATGACATCTCAATAAGTTGTGTCTCGTCCTGAGACTCAAGATGACATCTCAATAAGTTGTGTCTCGTCCTGAGACTCAAGATGACATCTCAATAAGTTGTGTCTCGTCCTGAGACTCAAGATGACATCTCAATAAGTTGTGTCTCGTCCTGAGCCTCAAGTTGACATCTCAATAATTTATGTCTCGTCCTGAGCCTCAAGTTGACATCTCAATAAGTTGTGTCTCGTCCTGAGACTCAAGTTGACATCTCAATAAGTTGTGTCTCATCCTGAGACTAAAGGTTACCAAAAACCAAAACCAGCCATTTTGTGACGTGCAGCCTCGCTGGTATAATTATAATAGCATAGATAAATAAGTACAAAACATGGACAATAAGTAGATAACAGAAAGACTAAGTAGATAACATAGACAATAATTTGATAACATGGACAATACTTTGATAACATGGACAATAATTTGATAACATGGACAATACTTTGATAACATGGACAATACTTTGATAACATGGACAATACTTTGATAACATGGACAATACTTTGATAACATGGACAATAATTTGATAACATGGACAATAAGTGCGCATTTATTTGTTAAATAGTATGCCATAAACACTGGCGATGACAATGTAGTTTATGTGACATGCACGCTACGCTTATGATACGTTCACTACGTGCATGACGTGCACGCTACGCTTATGATACGTTCACTACGTGCATGACGTGTACGCTACGCTTATGATACGTTCACTACGTGCATGACGTGTACGCTACGCTTATGATACGTTCACTACGTGCATGACGTGCACGCTACGCTTATGATACGTTCACTACGTGCATGACGTGTACGCTACGCTTATGATACGTTCACTACGTGCATGACGTGTACGCTACGCTTATGATACGTTCACTACATGCATGACGTGTACGCTACGCTTATGATACGTTCACTACGTGCATGACGTGTACGCTACGCTTATGATACGTTCACTACGTGCATGACGTGTACGCTACGCTTATGATACGTTCACTACGTGCATGACGTGTACGCTACGCTTATGATACGTTCACTACGTGCATGACATGCACGCTACGCTTATGATACGTTCACTACGTGCATGACGTGTACGCTACGCTTATGATACGTTCACTACGTGCATGACATGCACGCTACGCTTATGATACGTTCACTACGTGCATGACATGCACGCTACGCCCATGACAGGACGGGACAATCCATGGACACCAATGCACTCCATCGTCTCCCTTCGACGGAATATCCGAAAGATGATTCCCCTTTTGCCCCTCCCCCTCCCCTCTTTCCCGAGCCCACCTCATCCCACCGTGAAAGCTCGTGCCTCTAAGACAACAACCTTTTACACAAGCGGGGACAACGTTGGTGGACCGGTGGGGCTGTCCGTGCGGCATGTGGCGGCCGTCCATCCCAGCTTTCAAGTCTTCAACTCCCAGACGGACGATGAATGAAAACCGAACACCAACAGACAATAGGATTTAACTGGGCTTAAAGCGCAAAAACATTCATTTAATATTGCGTCTGATATAAACAATGGAGATTTTCATGTGGGAGTTGGTAATTACCAATATGATAAATACTGGAGGTGTTCGGCAGGTATTAGGTAGGTCATATGCGATAAACACGCTAAATGTTGACAAATAATCATAAAATAAGGTTTGTCTTATTAAATAAATAATTGAGATATTAAACAGGATTCAGAAATCTTCTGGATCTGACCCAGTTACGACGAAATGACCAAATTATGAATCTGCTCTATGGCAAATATTGAAAATGTTGTAAATAAGCGTTTGGAATATTCTTGATAGAAATTAGTGAAGATATTAAACTGGAATTTGGAATGTTCTTGATAGTAATTAGTGAAGATATTAAACTGGAATTTGGAATATTCTTGATAGTAATTAGTGAAGATATTAAACTGGAATTTGGAATATTCTTGATAGTAATTAGTGAAGATATTAAACTGGAATTTGGAATGTTCTTGATAGCAAAAAGTGATGATATTAAACTGGAATTTAAAATGGAGTATGGGAACACATATACATTGTGACCTGCTTGTTAGACGCCCACGCTTTGTCACACAACTTAGCAGTAAACTTGCCGTCACACAACATACCAAACAAACAGGCTGTCACTCAACTGAGCGACACACTAGCCATCACATAATTCTCGCCAAAACTCACCATCACACAATTCTCGCTAAAACTCACCATCACACAATTCTCGCCAAAACTCACCATAACACAATTCTCGCCAAAACTCACCATCACACAATTCTCGCCAAAACGTACCATCACACAATTATCCCCAAAACTCACCATCACACACTAGCCGTCCCACACATCTCGCCAAAACTCACCATCCCACACTAGCCGTCCCACACATCTCGCCAAAACTCACCACCAGACACTAGCCGTCCCACCCATCTCGCCAAAACTCACCACCAGACACTAGCCGTCCCACACATCTCCCCAAAACTCACCACCAGACACTAGCCGTCCCACCCATCTCGCCAAAACTCACCATCACACACTAGCCGTCCCACACATCTCCCCAAAACTCACCACCAGACACTAGCCGTCCCACCCATCTCCCCAAAACTCACCACCAGACACTAGCCGTCCCACCCATCTCCCCAAAACTCACCACCAGACACTAACCGTCCCACACATCTCCCCAAAACTCACCACCAGACACTAGCCGTCCCACCCATCTCCCCAAAACTCACCACCAGACACTAACCGTCCCACACATCTCCCCAAAACTCACCACCAGACACTAGCCGTCCCACCCATCTCCCCAAAACTCACCACCAGACACTAACCGTCCCACACATCTCCCCAAAACTCACCACCAGACACTAGCCGTCCCACCCATCTCCCCAAAACTCACCACCAGACACTAGCCGTCCCACCCATCTCCCCAAAACTCACCACCAGACACTAGCCGTCCCACCCATCTCCCCAAAACTCACCACCAGACACTAGCCGTCCCACACATGTCCCCAAAACTCACCACCAGACACTAGCCGTCCCACCCATCTCCCCAAAACTCAACACCAGACACTAGCCGTCCCACCCATCTCCCAAAAACTCACCACCACACACTAGCCGTCCCACACATCTCCCCAAAACTCACCACCAGACACTAGCCGTCCCACCCATCTCCCCAAAACTCACCACCAGACACTAGCCGTCCCACCCATCTCCCCAAAACTCACCACCAGACACTAGCCGTCCCACACATCTCCCCAAAACTCACCACCAGACACTAGCCGTCCCACACATCTCCCCAACACTCACCACCAGACACTAGCCGTCCCACCCATCTCCCCAAAACTCACCACCAGACACTAGCCGTCCCACACATCTCCCCAAAACTCACCATCACACACTAGCCGTCCCACACATCTCCCCAAAACTCACCATCACACACTAGCCGTCCCACACATCTCCCCAAAACTCACCACCAGACACTAGCCGTCCCACCCATCTCCCCAAAACTCACCACCAGACACTAGCCGTCCCACACATCTCCCCAAAACTCACCATCACACACTAGCCGTCCCACACATCTCCTCAAAACTCACCATCACACACTAGCCGTCCTACCCATCTCCCCAAAACTCATCACCACACACTAGCCGTCCCACACATCTCCCCAAAACTCACCACCAGACACTAGCCGTCCCACCCATCTCCCCAAAACTCACCACCAGACACTAGCCGTCCCACACATGTCCCTAAAACTCACCACCAGACACTAGCCGTCCCACCCATCTCCCCAAAACTCACAACCAGACACTAACCGTCCCACACATCTCCCCAAAACTCACCACCAGACACTAGCCGTCCCACCCATCTCCCCAAAACTCACCACCAGACACTAACCGTCCCACACATCTCCCCAAAACTCACCACCAGACACTAGCCGTCCCACCCATTTCCCCAAAACTCACCACCAGACACTAACCGTCCCATACATCTCCCCAAAACTCACCACCAGACACTAGCCGTCCCACCCATCTCCCCAAAACTCACCACCAGACACTAGCCGTCCCACCCATCTCCCCAAAACTCACCACCAGACACTAGCCGTCCCACACATCTCCCCAAAACTCACCATCACACACTAGCCGTCCCACACATCTCCCCAAAACTCACCACCAGACACTAGCCGTCCCACCCATCTCCCCAAAACTCACCACCAGACACTAGCCGTCCCACACATCTCCGCAAAACTCACCATCACACACTAGCCGTCCCACACATCTCCCCAAAACTCACCACCAGACACTAGCCGTCCCACACATCTCCCTAAAACTCACCGCCAGACACTAGCCGTCCCACCCATCTCCCCAAAACTCACCACCAGACACTAGCCGTCCCACACATCTCCCCAAAACTCACCACCAGACACTAGCCGTCCCACACATCTCCCCAAAACTCACCACCAGACACTAGCCGTCCCACACATCTCCCCAAAACTCACCACCAGACACTAGCCGTCCCACACATCTCCCCAAAACTCACCACCAGACACTAGCCGTCCCGCCCATCTCCCCAAAACTCACCACCAGACACTAGCCGTCCCACACATCTCCCCAAAACTCACCATCACACACTAGCCGTCCCACACATCTCCCCAAAACTCACCACCAGACACTAGCCGTCCCACACATCTCCCCAAAACTCACCACCAGATACTAGCCGTCCCACCCATCTCCCCAAAACTCACCACCAGACACTAGCCGTCCCACCCATCTCCCCAAAACTCACCATCACACACTAGCCGTCCCACACATCTCCCCAAAACTCACCATCACACACTAGCCGTCCCACCCATCTCCCCAAAACTCACCACCAGACACTAGCCGTCCCACCCATCTCCCCAAAACTCACCACCAGACACTAGCCGTCCCACCCATCTCCCCAAAACTCATCATCACACACTAGCCGTCCCACACATCTCCCCAAAACTCATCATCACACACTAGCCGTCCCACACATCTCCCCAAAACTCACCACCAGACACTAGCCGTCCCACCCATCTCCCCAAAACTCATCAGCACACACTAGCCGTCCCACACATCTCCCCAAAACTCATCATCACACACTAGCCGTCCCACACATCTCCCCAAAACTCATCATCACACACTAGCCGTCCCACACATCTCCCCAAAACTCACCATCACACAACGAACAATCACAACTCACACAACAAACAAGCCCTTACATTCTCAGAATTGCGCCCCTTCTTGGAGCTGAAGTCAGCTTCAGAGCTCAACTACAGATCACTGAAGGCAACATTCCATACAAGGATAGGGTAACAATACAAACACAGACAGACAGGTCCAAATTTTGACCAACAGGCTGTCTATAACCACAGATCAACTGGGCGTGGCCTGGCCAGAAACATACACAATCTCATACATTTTTATAAATTGACAAAGAGCCGATTATTCACAATTTGTGACAAACAGAAATAGTAGTAGTAATTATGATTAAACTATTGTTAGATCTATTTGATTTATAAACGGGCATTTGCATCTGCATCTTATCTGATCAATTATGTTTTGTAAAGGAATTAAAATTGAAACATTATCAAATCAACAAAAATATGTGCTTGATATAAATAACATTATTGACGAACGCGAATATGTGGCAGACATAACACATTCACATTGGTAATACTAATACAAGTTACAACTATATAAGGATTGTTTCGTTTTGTTCTGGTCCTTATGTGAGTATTTGAAAAAGTGAGTGTGAACCTTACTCGACTGTTCCAACCTGCGTGGATTACTTGTGTCGCTAGCGTGATTGATCAATTCGCACATCTTCTCATCAATATGTGTGCAAGGATTCAAGCTTGGATTTTATTTATTATGGCGCTGGCTGTGGGTAAGTCTAAACATTATTTTATTGTGTGTCTTTTTATTTATTTTTAAATGTTTGATAATTTTCATTTCACCTTTGTTCTTTGCTGTTCCTCTCAAATTTATGTTATTTTCACTGCCTCGACGGATTTATCCAGGAATATGTTAACAAGTTGATCGAGGAATATGTTAACAAGTTGATCGAGGAATATGTTAACAAGTTGATCGAGGAATATGTTAACAAGTTGATCGAGGAATATGTTAACAAGTTGATCGAGGAATATGTTAACAAGTTGATCGAGGAATATGTTAACAAGTTGATCGAGGAATATGTTAACAAGTAAATCTAGGAACATGTTAACAAGTTGATCAAGGAACATGTTAACAAGTTGATCTATGAACATGTTAACAAGTTGATCGAGGAATATGTTAACAAGTTGATCTAGGAACATGTTAACAAGTTGATCGATGAATATGTTAACAAGTTGATCTAGGAACATGTTAACAAGTGAATCTAGGAACATGTTAACAAGTTGATCTATGAACATGTTAACAAGTGAATCTAGGAACATGTTAACAAGTTGATCAAGGAACATGTTAACAAGTGAATCTAGGAACATGTTAACAAGTTGATCGAGGAATATGTTAACAAGTGAATCTAGGAACATGTTAACAAGTGAATCTAGGAACATGTTAACAAGTTGATCAAGGAACATGTTAACAAGTGAATCGAGGAACATGTTAACAAGTTGATCGAGGAATATGTTAACAAGTGAATCTAGGAACATGTTAACAAGTGGAACTGTGTTCTACGTGGGGAGTGTTCCTGTTTAGATGTATAATCCAGCAGGGGGTCACATTCTTCTACAACAATTTTGTTAGACATCAAACTATACACTTTACTTGAGATTAAACTATACACTTTACTTGAGATTAAACTATATTCTTTATCTGAATGCACTTTACAGGAGGATTTGACAGATTGCCTGTTCCTGCGACTAACTAGGCCTACAGCTTAGTAACTAGAGCAAGACCGTCTGTTAGTAACGTAGGTTTCATTCTCGTATTCATCTCTGTCGGGAATCTGAACCGCACGCTATTCTTTAACTGTATTGGAATCCGCCTCAGCCTGACCTTATTTGTTTTGTTTTTTTGTTGAACAGAACTAACAATCCCGAACAATATAAAGACCCATATCAATTTATTTGTATTTACACCAGAACAATTTATTTTTATTTACGCAAGAACAATTTATTTCTACGTAGCAAAACTAATTAAACTAAAGTCGTGCAACTTAACATAATTATAAATCCTGTACAAAATACAGGATTCAACCCAGCCCCTTCTCAAAGTTTGGGCTGAGTAAACCAATTCGATGACCCTTGGGACTGCTAAAACGTTGGACAAGAATTGTGCTTTGTATTATTGTGTTCTTCATTTATAAATTATTTATTTTATAATTTTCCTGGAAAGATGTTGTGGTAATCACATGGCAGACAATGCTGTTGTGGATGAGGTGTTAAAGATTGGTTCTCTCTCTCTCTCTCTCCTCGTTCCCCTTATTTATGTATTCCCCAAAGCGGTGTGCGTTGCACTATGTTTTTATTTTGCGCCTATCGGCCCAGTGCATCCGACACCGGCGTCGATTTTATGTAAGGGTCTGCTTTCTCGTGTATTTTCTAAGGGTTTCCTTCCCTGGGGTAACGGCCGGTTCTGTGATGGGGACTTAACCACTAGCCCACGCCGTCCTCTTAAAGATTGTTTGAGTTGATCTGACCAATTGCCGTCGTGTCTTCCATTGTCGAGGGAACCAGGCAATGTCCAGGCGCCGTGCCACGAGAATCCAGCGGCCTCTAGTACCGTCCGTCATCTGAACGCTGGCAGTACTACAAGTTACCATCTTTAGATGTTTCTCTTACCACGTATTTATTCAAGTATTACTCTTGTCCTGTCTCTGATGGATAATAAGATACACATGTGTCATACTCCCAGATACACTGTTGACGTATGCAGTATGAGATACACCTGTGCCATCTTCACAGATACACCTGTGCCATGTTTACAGATACACCTGTGTCATGTTCACAGATACACCTGTGCCATGTTTACAAATACACCTGTGTCATGTTCACAGATACACCTGTGCCATGTTCACAAATACACCTGTGCCATATTTACAGATACACCTGTGTCATGTTTACATATACACCTGTGTCATGTTCACAGATACACCTGTGCCATGTTCACAAATAGCTTTAGCACCTCTTCATTTTGCCCAACACGGTTTCCAAGATGACAGCTGTGGATGCCTTTCTGTGAAAAAACAACAAGGCCATGGTACATTCATCGAACTAAACAAGGCTGTGCGTGGGACTAGCAATCTCACCATTTGAATTACTGACATAAATCATCACTGCAAGTAGGCAGTGCGCATGTCTACCTCAGACTTCATGTAAGAATATTGTTGTTGTTGTTGTTCTTGTTGTTCTTGTTATAAGCTTAAATAAAGATTGCAATGGAGAAGCTGTTGTATCAGTTTCTTTTGTTTATTATTTTAATGCATTCTGTCGCTAAATTGTATGCGTCCTTATTTTGTTTATCTTATCTAACCTTCTCTGATGACTTATTTGGTTTGCGCAAGTAATGTAGATAGAGGCGCTCATAAAACGATTAGCAATATACGTTAAAAGCGAATGGAAGTTCACGCAAACTGAATGGGAGTTCACGCAAACCGAATGGTAGTTCACGCAAACTGAATGGGAGTTCACGCAAACCGAATGGGAGTTCACGCAAACCGAATGGGAGTTCCCGCAAACCGAATGGGAGTTCACGCAAACCGAATGGGAGTTCACGCAAACTAAATGGGAGTTCACGCAAACCGAATGGGAGTTCACGCAAACCGAATGGGAGTTCATGCAAACCGAATGGGAGTTCATGCAAACCGAATGGGAGTTCACGCAAAGCCATTGTACAGGACGCTATTCATTCTTCGTTGTATCCCCACCATTATTATCTATCATTGTTTCCACGTTCGTCTTCGTACCCTCTCCTCTCTAACACGTCATCTACATCCCCTTACATTTCCTTACATCCCCTTACATCTCCTTCCATCCCCTTACATCCCCTTCCCCTTTTGTGGCCATTCAAGTTGCCCACTTTGAACAATTTTATGAATTCTGATCCGACTCAGAAAATATATTTATTTTAACACGCACACCAACTGGAACAAAACGATCACCAGAGTTTTCGCTGATCAAGAGTCACATCACCAGAGTCAGGTGCAACATGCCGATCCTGACTCCACCCTCTTATCCACCTCTCACCCACCTCTCATCCACCTCTCATCCACCTCTCATCCATCCTCTCATCCATCCTCTCATCCATCCTCTCATCCACCCTCTCATCTACCTCTCATCCACCTCTCATCCACCTCTCATCCACCTCTCATCCATCCTCTCATCCACCCTCTCATCCACCTCTCATCCATCCTCTCATCGCCCTCTCATCCACCTCTCATTCACCCTCTCATCCATCCTTATCCACCTCTCATCCACCCTCTCAACCGCCCTCTCATCCACCTCTCATCCACCTCTGATCCACCTCTAATCCACCTCTCATCCACCTCTCATCCACCACTCATCCACCTCAAACTCGTGGATACAATGTCTGTTACATCACTCCGACCAACAATGGTGTTGCTTCTGTGCTCATCGAAAAGGAAGTTAAGTGACGGGTTGCTGTAGCTTTTCTCACATCCCGAGCATGCTGATAAGGTGAACCTGTGTCCTTCATGCGGGTTTGCTATGCTTAGCTTAATCTGCATGTCGCTTACTACTTCGGGGATTACATCGATCCCTAACCGTGTTAGACAGGCTGCCATGAAAACAGCCCGTTTAGAGGGAAAGCTAAGGTAAGCCGAGGTGTGAGGGTCTTGGCCAGTATGTTTTGCCTGACCCTAAGTTAGTCTTCCTCCCCCAACGAGGTGGGAATCGACGATAGTGTGATCCCCATAGTTGTGAGTCTTCTACGAACAGAAGTGTATAGGACTAGCTTCTGTAGTACGTTTCGAGATATACGAAGAGCCACTGAAACCGGCTACCATATAAACGGCAAAAGATAAAATAAACTCAGTACAAGTATCTTCTAACAACAATACACACACACGTATACACACACACATTAAAATAACCCATTATATATTAACCTCTGTGGATCCGCTATTTAGATGGGCGAGACGTTTAATGGCCTAAAAGCTGAATGTTGCTTTCTTAAAGCTAAAGCTGGCTACACTAGGGATGTCGTTAACTTAAAGCTGGCTACACTAGGGATGTCGTTAACTTAAAGCTGGCTACACTGGGAGATGGCGTTAACTTAAAGCTGGCTACACTGGGAGATGGCGGTAACTTAAAGCTGGCTACACTAGGGGTGTCGTTAACTTAAGGCTGGCTACACTGGGAGATGGCGTTAACTTAAAGCTGGCTACACTAGGGATGTCGTTAACTTAAAGCTGGCTACACTGGGAGATGGCTTTAACTTAAAGCTGGCTACACTAGGGGGATGTCGTTAACTTAAAGCTGGCTACACTAGGGGGATGTCGTTAACTTAAAGCTGGCTACACTAGGGGGATGTCGTTAACTTAAAGCTCGCTACACTAGAGGGATGTCGTTAACTTAAAGCTGGCTACACTAGGGGGATGTCGTTAACTTAAAGCTGGCTACACTAGGGGGATGTCGTTAACTTAAAGCTGGCTACACTAGGGATGTCGTTAACTTAAAGCTGGCTACACAGGGAGATGGCGTTAACTTAAAGCTGGCTACACTAGGGATGTCGTTAACTTAAAGCTGGCTACAGTAGGGGTGTCGTTAACTTAAAGCTGGCTACAGTAGGGGTGTCGTTAACTTAAAGCTGGCTACACTAGAGGGATGTCGTTAACTTAAAGCTGGCTACACAGGGAGATGGCGTCAACTTAAAGCTGGCTACACTAGGGGGATGTCGTTAACTTAAAGCTGGCTACACTAGGGGGATGTCGTTAACTTAAAGCTGGCTACACTAGGGATGTCGTTAACTTGAAAAGAACACCCTAACCATTCTGCCACTCAAACTCTCGAAATTTTCAGTCTGAGAAACGAATATACTGATTATGCTGGCCATGATAATCGAATATGATGGTTTTGCTGACCATGGGAATCCAATATGATGGTGGTGCTGACCATGGGAACTTAATATGATGGTTTTGCTGACCAAGAGACTCGAATATGATGATGCCTGCAGCTGGACGAGACAGTCTATGATGCCTACAGCTGGAGGAGACAGTCTATGATGCCCGCAGCTGGAGGAGACAGTCTATGACGACTGCAGCTGGAGGAAACAGTCTATGACGACTGCAGCTGGAGGAGACAGTCTATGACGACTGCAGCTGGAGGAAACAGTCTATGACGACTGCAGCTGGAGGAAACAGTCTATGACGACTGCAGCTGGAGGAAACAGTCTATGACGCTGTACGACCCAACTGATACTGATATCGCGCCTATCTCCACTGACGCGCAGCTACTTGATTAGTGGCTGGAGAAGAAAGGTCACAGAGCCAGATCATTTGTCAGCTCTGCCCCGTCACTTGTAAGGTCTGAGGCAGTCAGATTACACATCAGGCCGACTGGGTTCAGGTGAGTGTTCAATTATTTATTTTATGAGGGAACAGCTTTCTCTGAGGCTAGATTTCTCTTCTTACTCTCCCTTCAGATACCTACATACAGTAGTTGAAACTGGGGCATGTCAGGACCAGTGAGCGAACCCTCCCCCTCCTAGTGAGCTGCCAAGCGCTGTAACTACTCTACAATTCAGAGGCCCACATCTGCCACAATGTGCATATAAAATTGTCGTAAAACCTCCCGCAGTTCATCCACCATCTTGTTTTACCGCCTCCTTTCCCTAACTCGCCACTAACAACAACAACAGTGTTATCTGTTGTCGCCAGTTGCTTGTTTGTTGTTTTGTTTACTCGTGGCGAATGTATTGTCCTCTTTCAACAAGTCGTTTCTGTTGCCCCCAAACATACGACGGTGTGTGGATGCGCATGCGCGTCCGTGTGTGATCTGTATGTATGTACGTGTGTATATATGTGTGTATGTATTATAGCCATTACGCTGCTGTCGTTCGCAAACACACAATAGTCGTGCTACAATTTTTAAACATTAAAAAAAATGTAAATAGGCACTTCTCGACCAACCACAGCTGCTGAAACTCTAGACGGAGCCTAACAGCGTATCTTAAAAGTAAGCCTGGCATACTTCTAGGCCACTCTCTTGTCTGGTCTGCCCGTTCGTGGAAAATCAAGGCTAGGGCTGGGTTGAACACAATTCCCGTTTATTCCCAGCAAACCAATGAGAATGTCACAAAATGTGTTTGGCTCTACCTCGCATGAGAATGGCTACAGCTGTGCCTATACGCGAATTTCGCGACAATATTGATCCTATTTGTAACAATTTCTGTGTGTCTATTTTGTGCACGCATGAAATTTCTCCAGGCTGCTGCCGTGAGCAAAGGCATGTGTCAATCAATATAAATCTCTGTCTCTGAACTTAAGATAAACTAATCTTGGGTTTCCACAGCCATCTCTAGAGAATTTATCATTTTGTCATTATTAATATCAAACAATAGATTTTTCATTATCAATAATAAACCAAGATTATAAATAATTGGTGAGTAATCATTATCAATAAACTGGTTGTATGCAGACTCAGTAGAGCCTTCTAAACCAGCATTATGAAGTTAAGTTAATAAAGAAAACTGTCTCCTAGCAACAGAAATGTATCGATTATATGTGAGGGTTGACCAGTGATGAGATCAGGGATGACCAGTGATGAGACCAGTGATGAGATCAGCGATGACCAGTGATGAGATCAGCGTTGACCAGTGATGAGATCAGCGATGACCAGTGATGAGATCAGCGATGACCAGTGATGAGATCAGCGTTGACCAGTGATGAGACCAGCGATGACCAGTGATGAGATCAGCGATGACCAGTGATGAGATCAGCGATGACCAGTGATGAGATCAGCGATGACCAGTGATGAGATCAGCGATGACCAGTGATGAGACCAGTGATGAGATCAGCGATGAGACCAGCGATGAGACCAGGGATGAGACCAGTGATGAGACCAGCGATGACCAGTGATGACCAGTGATGAGACCAGCGATGACAAGCGATAATCAATGTTGCTCAGTACAGCGCCCCCTTGTGAATGACAATCGCAAACTGAAATCCCAACTTACCTTGCACATGATTATGTTGCTAGTATCATTCATAACCCACCTCAGTGACCATTTAGGACATGTAGAATAAGATGAATTGACCCTATTTCCCCCCACCCAAACGAGATCCCCTGTTTAACATAAGGCCCGACTAACGACCATGTTACCTGAGACAAGGTTGCTGTCGCTCACGGAAGAGATTTCCTAAAGTCAATACAGTTGTTTGTGATTTTCTCAATCACAATCATCCTTGAAATCATCAACTATTCTTGGCCAAGTCTTAAACGTTTACAAAAATGTGTAAACTCATGTAGCAAGGTCATGTCTGAACCTTACATAACGGACCAGGGACTAAAACATTGGACTAATGTAGCAAGGTCATGTCTGAACCTGACATAACGGGCCTGTGTCTAAAACATCGGACTGATGTAGCAAGGTCATGTCTGAACCTGACATAACGGACCTGTGTCTAAAACATCGGACTGGTGTAGCAAGGTAGTAAGGACAGTTCTGAACCTTACATAACGGGCCTGTGTCTAAAACATTGGACTAATGTAGCAAGGTCATGTCTGAACCTGACATAACGGGCCTGTGTCTAAAACATCGGACTGATGTAGCAAGGTCATGTCTGAACCTGACATAACGGACCTGTGTCTAAAACATCGGACTGGTGTAGCAAGGTAGTAAGGACAGTTCTGAACCTGACATAACGGACCTGTGTCTAAAACATCGGACTGGTGTAGCAAGGTAGTAAGGACAGTTCTGAACCTTACATAACGGGCCTGTGTCTAAAACATTGGACTAATGTAGCAAGGTCATATCTGAACCTGACATAACGGGCCTGTGTCTAAAACATCGGACTGATGTAGCAAGGTCATGTCTGAACCTGACATAACGGACCTGTGTCTAAAACATCGTACTGGTGTAGCAAGGTCATGTCTGAACCTGACATAACGGACCTGTGTCTAAAACATTGGAGTACTCTCACATTGTTGTTTGTTCCATATGGAATTATTTTCTCATGTTAATAATAGTTGCAGTGTCTCTAGATTTTTTTCTGAAAAGTAAATATGTGGTTGTCATGTCATGTCATGTCATGTCATGTACCAACTGTTGTAGCATGTGAATGATATAACTTAACTTTAACGTAACTTCTTTGTCATGGTTTAGAAGACTTTGCAGAGTGCGTGTAAAACCACTGTCTTTTACATGTCCGTGTTTATGAAAGCTATGCCCCATCCAATCTATTCTTTAATGCATTAATTAACCCTGCCTCCACTATTTCATGTGGCAATGCCTTTCAAGAATTCACTCTTTTCTGCCTAAAAAAGAATATTTCCTAGTCTTTATTGTGGAACTTCCTTGAATTAATTCGTTCCCTCTTGTTCTTGTTGGTGGCTGTATTTGGGGAAAAAAAACTTGTTACAGTCTAATTCATCCGTTCCTTTGATTATCTTATAAACCTCGAATTCTTTTCTTTTCTAGACACTGTAGGCCGGTTTGTCTGGGTCTTTCCTCATAACTGTAATTCTGGTATCCCACTATCAGTTTTGTCGCTCTTCTTTATATATTTTCCAGCATGTTTATATCCCCTCTATGATAAGAACTCTACACCTACACACAGTACTCCAATCTAGGTCTAACTAATGATTTACACAGTTTGACAATCACTTCCTTGCTCCTATGTTTAATATTTATTTTTATCATATCTAACATTGCATCTGCCTTTTTCTTTTACTGCTGCCTGTACTCGCTCACTCACCTTTCCTGTATGATCTATTATAATCCCTATGTCCCTTTCCTTATCTATCTTTCTAATATTGTTGTCTCCCATTCTGTAATTATGTTCCATATTGGATCTACCCATGTGGATGACTGTACATTTATCTACATTAAACTCCATTTGCCAGCTCACATACCATTCTCGAATTTTATCTAAATCCGACCTGAATATATCCACTTCAGCTTCAGATGAGACACTACTGCATATTTTTGTGTCAGCGAATTTTGCAATCATAGATCCTAAATCATTGTCTAAACCGTATATATATATATATCTCAATATCAAAATTGGTACCAAAACCGAGCCCTGTGGCACTCCACTTTTCACTTCACACCACTCAGAGTACTCCTTATTTATACCCACTCTCTGCCTTCTTCCCGTTAACCAATATTTTCAATCCATTTGGCAACTTCGCCACCTATTTCATGTGATTTTAACTGATAGATAGATTTGTTAAGCACTATCTCCCTCTAGTAAACCCATGCTGACTATTTCTGATTGGATTAAACTTGTGTAAATGCATTACAATGTGTTCTTTGATTATTGACTCTAACAACTTACAGCCAATGCCAGTTAAACTCAGCAGTCTATATTTTGCTGGGTTTGATTTTTTTCCCTTTTTGAATAAGGGGATCACTCCAGCATCATTTCAATCCCGTCGAACAATCCCTTTTAAAAGTGATCGCGAACATAATATGGCCAGTGGCTTGGCTAGTTGGTCTCTAATTTCAAACAGCAGTTATGGATGAAGACCATCTTGACCTGGACATTTATCCACTTTCAACTAATCTAATAAAATCACTTGTCTCAAAACGTGGAGCTTGCCCTAGATACTCGGAGCTGTTTAAGGTCAGGAGCACTTGTGGGGGGGGGGGGGGGAGTGGGGGGGGGGTGTTGTGCAAATGTTACAAATATATGATTATTATACATACACTATTCCGATAAAAGGAAAACATTTACACTTTACAAATACATTCTAAACGGATGGTTCACACTTTACAATTACATTCTAAACTGATGGTTCGCACTTTACAATTACATTCTAAACTGATGGTTCACACTTTACAAATACATTCTAAACGGATGGTTCACACTTTACAATTACATTCTAAACGGATGGTTCACACTTTACAATTACATTCATAATGTCGCAAGTGGTGACTTATCATGCACAACAACCTAATAAATTATGTTCATTAAACCTTTCATTTTCCGTAACTTAATTGCTCGCTTTGACCATATTTGTTTTTGGACACTTGAATTCCAATCGTTCATAGACATTGTCGTGACTGTTCTTCCGGTGTGAGCGCACTTCTCTTTCTCATATTGTACCAACTTTCCCATAGCCTCTGCTATCACGACCCGTTCATCTGTAAAATCAGATCACGGACAGGTCATTCAAAAGCTGTTCGGTAAACGAAATTTATTTTTATTTCCTCTATAGTCAGAATCGCTAGACCCATGTAAGTGACCAAGCTTCGATTAAATCCCGAGCGAATCCCGGCTATTTGCTAGCCCATGCTACTACTGAATTCTTCGCCGCAGCGTTAGAGACCCCCGCACAATATTGTGCTCGTGAAAAGCAAGAAACATTTCAGTTTGGAAATATACGTTGTTGACGAATTCTTCTTCTTCTTCGTACGCAGTCAGACAGTAACCATTATTTTTTCGAAAAAAGCGGCGGGCATCCTGAGGCTGTCGCCACTGCCATAGAGCTTGTCTTGCAGTTCCACTGGTGATGGCCACATCTGCTCTCTCTGATCCTCGTATGTCGGGCAGTTCTGCAGCAGATGTTCAGCGGTCATTTTACCAGTACCGCACGGGCATTCGTCGGTACACCCTATCTTCAATTTGTTGAATAGGTGGTACCTCAATCTATTGTGGCCAGTGCGAAGTCTGAAGACAACGACCTGCTCTCTTCGGTTCAACTGGTAATAGGCATCGTTTTTGGTGTAACCAGTATGTTCGGTTTCCCATTTGGTCATGTATCTGGCTTTGATAAGCCGTTTTGACTCTTCGTACGTCATACTAGTATCTGTTTGTGGTAGTCTTGCATCTTCTTTTGCCAGTCTGTCTGCCTCCTCGTTGCCTTGGATGTTGCGGTGTGATGGGACCCACTGTACCACTACCCTTTTTGGTGCGGACTGCTGGCACAGTTTGCAGAGTGCTGCTCTTAAGTCATTAAGCTCAGTGTTTTTCTGGCTTTTTAGCGCTGTGACTACGGCGAGAGCATCTGTAAGCAGGACTATATGGCTTTCATTTTCATTGTGTGTCACCATTTCTTCCACTGCCGCCCTCAGTGCCTCTGCCTCCGCTCTGAAATTGCTTGTGTACTTACCAGTAGCGAATGACAGTGTTATTTTTCTACCATTTGGTAGGTTCAGGAATGCTCCTGCCCCTCCGTTCTGTGTAGTGTTTGTTACAGAACCGTCGGTGTATGCATGGGTCCAGTCCATGCTTGGGTAGATTATCGATATGAAGCTTAGGGTAGTATCTCTCCTTTCTTTTTCAGTCTGGCAGTTTTTGTTTCCAATACCTGGTATATTTTCTACCACCTCTGGAAATATATCCTGCCTCCAGGTAGGTTTTCGTACAGTAGTGATGGGTTTTGGTGTTGTTAGTGCGTTTATGGGATCTTCGTGCATCTTTGCTTTGGCTATTTATGCAAAGTTTCTCCGCTTTAGTTTCCCAGTTCCCAAATCTTTTAGTCTCTGGTGCATTGGATGGTCAGTCAGTCTTCGGAGTTTCTCTGACTGCAGCTGGGCTCTGCAGTCTCTTCTATCGGTCATGGATTGCAGTTTTGTTATCTTTTCAAGTTCTTCAATTGGCGTTGACTTCATGCCTCCTGTTATAACTGTCATGGCTTGGTTTTGAAGTTTGCTAACTTTATCAAAGTTCGCCTTTGCTGCTGTTGTCCATGCCGCAATGCCATACTCGAGAACTGGTCTCACTCTTCCAGTGTACAGTTTCTTTAGTATGCCTTCGTCTGCTCCCCAGCTTGTGCCAGCAAGTTTCCTCATGATTGCCATTCTTTCTCTGGCTCTCATTCGGTTTCTCTCGATCTGACTTTTCCATGTCATGCGCCGATCAAATGTGACTCCCAGATAGGTTGGGTTGTCGTTTGGCTGCAGGAATTTGCCATTTAAACTTAATTTGGTGTTTTGGGGTTTTATTGAGAGCGAGAATATTGTACATGTGGTTGTTGACGAATTCATCAGTGGCAGTTCATTTCGTGAAGTTCTGCAAATTGTGAACATTTAAATTAGTGAAAAAGTCCAAGTGAAAATTGTCTCCGTACTCACACAGTGAACAACAACATTTGTAATATTAAAAAAAAAAAAAACACCAATAAATTAAAACAACAAATGCAAATAAATCAGTTCACAAAAGAAACTCCAATATTTAAAACAAAAGGCACTTCTGTAGCCAAAAATAATTTTAAAAAACTTCCGTGCATTAGAATAAATAAAAGAGTGCACTGAAGAACTGGAATGTTTGCTAGTTTATAAGTTGTGGTGAGCATAACTTGCTACTTATGGTACCAATACTCTATGTACAGGAAGGGGGGGGGGAAGTCCGCACAGACTTTATGTACAGGGGGGGGGGTGCGGCGGGGTGACACACATACTCTATGTACAGGGGGAGGGAGGGAGAGGTCACGCACATACTTTATGTACAGGGGGAGGGGGGAGAGGTCACGCACATACTTTATGTACAGGGGGAGGGGGGAGAGGTCACGCACATACTTTATGTACAGGGGGAGGGGGGAGAGGTCACGCACATACTTTATGTACAGGGGGAGGGGGGAGAGGTCACGCACATACTTTATGTACAGGGGGAGGGGGGAGAGGTCACGCACATACTTTATGTACAGGGGGAGGGGGGGAGAGGTCACGCACATACTCTATGTACAGGGGGAGGGGGGATGACGCCCTCACTTTATATACAGGGGGGGGGGGTTGCCCCTTACTCTATGTATAGAGTTTGGGTGGGTGGGTGGGAGTTGACGCCAATATTATATGTATAGGAAGCTGTGGCGCCCATACTCTATGTACAGGAAGGTGTGGTGTACTCATTGCATATAGTATGTTACAAATAGATACAATATTGCAAACTCTAGCACAAACTCTAGCATAAATGTAGGTTACAAAAAAGGTTTATGAAACCAACATCCTCAAAGTGTTAGCAAAGGACGCCTGCCATACACTTCTGTAGATGGTTGATCCAGTGAATAAATGTGTACATCTAATCGAGACAAGGAGCCTCACTGCTGCAGAGTTTGACCATCTTTATGTTGATTTTGGGAAATCACATTATAGATATAGTGAGCTGTTGAGTAGAGTCACGTGACGTGTGAGCAACTAGTATACAAGCCAGAACTCGTGAGGAAAAGCCCTCGCTGACCCCGTAACATGCTCACCACCCTCATTACATATGGTATCTCATTCTCTTATTTAGTATCCGTAGTTAGTGAATTCTGAGAATAATTTTAAAATATTGACTGTTTCTTAAGTGCATGAGCCCACATATGCGGACCTCTACTTGGTACCTCTGGTGGTTTACCTGCTGTAGAACGATCAGTGATAGGCACTGGTCTGAGTCGTGGTTCCTGGATTGCTCATGCTGAGGTCACAACAGCACTTGCCTCTGGCTATGAACAAATAATGAAAGTATTTGATACATGTTCTGAAGAAAGAACCGTAGCTCGGCAGGAAGCAGGTCTCCTGTTGAGGTTAAGTTGCCCAGAGAACGTTAAGTTGCCCAGAGAAAGTTCAGTTGCCCAGAGAACGTTAAGTTGCCCAGAGAAAGTTAAGTTGCCCAGAGAAAGGCATTCTCTTTGCGGTTTGATCATGAATAATGAAAATAGTTCAGCAAGCACTTCAAAGTACAAAAATTGATTTCATTGAGAGAGTACAGTTGCTAGTCATTAAGCAATTGCATTATTAACTGAATGGAGATCATTGGTGAGTTTATTTAAGGGAAGGAGTAGAGTGTGACATTCAGGTTACTACAGAAAGGGACATAGAAGAACGAAACACAACATTGTCAAGCTTATTATGGATTATGGATCGTCTGAATCCATGGATTTTCTCTAGCAAGAAAGATTTTAGAGAGAACTTTTATGTGTCTGTCATTGACCACGTGTCCTCTGCCTTGCACATGAGGTTTGAAGCGTGAACGTCAGTGTCCAGAATGTTTGGCTAATCACACGGCTGAATGCCTCATTTATAATTTATATAAATGACCTTGAAAACTGTTTTGCAGATGAACTTGCTCACTGTTGTGAATGTATTGGGGCTGCACTGGAGCACCTCGAAGATCCGCCATGACCAAGGATAAAATCAATAGTTTTACTTGATGCTAATCGAACCAACTATTATCAGAACAGAAGAAAGCACATCGATCAGAGAAAAAGAAACAATGGTGTATTTAAATTGGTGTTTTTGTGTTTACCATAGTATTAATATTAAACAAATTATTGCTAATCCAAATAGATACGCCATGCTAACAAAGTAATACAATTCTAATAAAACAAAAAAGTGTGTTCCACTCTCCATTGGCTCCTGATATTCCCTTATAACTTTTGAACCAATGAAAGTCATTATATATAATTTAACATGGACATTCTGCGAACCAGTTGGACGACGAGGAACTTCACTTGCAGCAGCATGGGGCTACATGACTCACCTCAAATGTCAGCATGGCTTAAATTGGTTCCTACTTTGAAGATTGTGCCATTTCTAAGGGAACAACCTGACATCACCCCACCAGATTTCTTCCTCTTGGGCAGCTGAAGGGTAACGTGTTTTTCAACAAGGCAGGGAATCTCATGACATTTTGGTGGGTAACTGATTTTGTAGCTGGTGATCCATTGCTGAATACCTTCTGTAACATGGAGAGGTGTGTGCAGGCATGCCTTGCTGAGCGCGGGGACTATGAGCTCATGCTCCTCGCGCACCATAATATATCCCTGTCAGATGTTGTTGGCTGACGTTCAGTGGCTTAAATGTTATAAGGGAATTCCAGGAGCACGCTGGACACTACGGCAGTCTATGACCATTGTAAGGAGATTGAGAGGTCAGGAGATTGAGAAGTCAGGGGATTGAGAGGTCAGGAGATTGAGAAGTCAGGAGGAGGACAGCCGAATAAGGAAACAGCCTAGGAGACTCCCTCAGCTGCATGCCGCACCAACATTATGTGAGAGGTCATGTTCACCACCAACATTATGTGAGAGGCCGTGTTCACCACCAACATTATTTGAGAGGTCGTGTTCACCACCAACATTATGTGAGAGGTCGTGTTCACCACCAACATTATGTGAGAGGTCGTGTTCACCACCAACATTATGTGAGAGGTCGTGTTCACCACCAACATTATGTGAGAGGTCGTGTTCACCACCAACATTATGTGAGAGGTCGTGTTCACCACCAACATTATGTGAGAGGTCGTGTTCACCACCAACATTATGTAAGAGGTCGTGTTCACTACCAACATTATGTAAGAGGTCATATAATGAACAGACCAATATTGTGTTCCCGCCTTCCTGAACTGATTCTCTGTCGAAGGAGCATATTTTTCCACAAAATTCTATTTTCGAATATTTCCTTGTGGACCAGAATGACAATGTAGATCGTCCCCAAGAACAGAAAACAATCATACAAAAGAATGAGGTCAGCGCGTGTTTAAGTTCGAGGTATATCAACTACTCCTCTCCCCCGACCACCTTCCTCCTTACCATACCCACACACGCCACTACCCAATCCCAGCAAGAGGGTAATCAAAAATTCTATTACGAGTCTTTTCAACACCTTCACGTGCATAATGAAGCCGTAGAGGTGAACTGAAAAGGCTGAACATACCTCAGAAGATTACCTTCCTGGAGTGAATGAGATCTACCAAGTTGGCACAGATCAAGGCGTCAATCCCCCAACTACCCGTACCATGTTTGTGTCAAAACTTGACGTTCGCATATTTCTGGATGGTTTCTCTGGCTTTTGTTGGAGAGTTTCTTCCGTGTGACATCTGGAGACAACTAATCATATCTGACTTTGCATCTGTCCATACATCTTTTCAATTATCTTTTACATGGTCGACTGACTCTTGATGGTATAACTCAACATACATACATTCAGCATTCCATCAAATACAGTCATCCATTTATCCATACATCCATCAATCAAATATTTACCTATCTATCTATCTATCTATCTATCTGTCTGTCTGTCTTTCTGTCTGTCTGTCTGTCTGTCTGTCTGTCTGTCTGTCTGTCTGTCTGTCTGCCTGCCTGCCTGCCTGCCTGCCTGCCTGTCTGTCTAACTGTCCGTCTAGCTGTCTGTCTAGCTGTCTATATGTGTGTCTATATGGCTGTCTATATGTCTGTCTGCATGCCTGCCTGTCTAATCGCCCGCCCGTCCGCCCGCCAGCACAACTACCTACCTATGTATGTTTATCTGCCTGTCTCTGTGCATTCTGTTTGCGTCTTGGCCTGTTTTAAAACATTCTGTCTCTCTGCTGTCTCTCTGTAAATATTTCTAATACTGACATCAATAATTGACGACATTAATGAGTTTAAGGCCAAGTGTTCGTTTTCAAATTACCAAAATCAGATATTCAATCTTTCAAAAATAATTACACTTGAAATTAGTGGCCTTTGAGATCACATTTCTTCCTTGGTGATGTGTTTCACCTAAACATCGCTACTTGCACAAATTGAGTGGTGTGTTTGACCGTGCCATAAATATGTGCAGAACAGATGCTTCCAGGAGGCCTGTGAACAGTATAAGAGGTAAACAGGCAGTGCCAGTCGTGAAATCTCTCCTGAAAGTAGACAGTCGTGGCCCGTCTCCTAAGACAGAGCCAGCCGTGTCCCTCTCCTCAAACAGCCAGTCGTGGCTCCTCTCAGACAGAGCCAGTCATGGCCCCTGTTCTCAGAGCCAGTCGTGGTCCCTCTCCTCAGAGCCAGTCGTGGTCCCTCTCCTCCGACAGAGCCAGTGGTGGTCCCTCTCCTCAGAGCCAGTGGTGGTCCCTCTCCTCAGACAGAGCCAGTCGTGATCCCTCTCCTCAGAGCCAGTGGTGGTCCCTCTCCTCAAAGCCAGTGGTGGTCCCTCTCCTCAGCCAGAGCCAGTCGTGGTCCCTCTCCTCAGAGCCAGTGGTGGTCCCTCTCCTCAGAGCCAGTGGTGGTCCCTCTCCCTAGAGCCAGTCGCAACAGAAAATCATTTACTTGTTAAGAGCAGGATGACCAGAGCGTGTCTGACCTCGTGTCGTGAGAATTAGTGCTCCAAAAATTGTGAAACTCACATGTTTCTGTGGTGAGTATCAGTGCTCAGGGCGTGAGCAGCAATCCAGTCAGGGGAAGCCAGCAATCCAGTCAGGGGAAGCCAGCAATCCAGTCAGGGGAAGCCAGCAATCCAGTCAGGGGACGCCAGCAATCCAGTCAGTGGAAGCCAGCAATCCAGTCAGGGAAAGCCAGCAATCCAGTCAGGGGAAGCCAGCAATCCAGTCAGGAGAAGCCAGCAATCCAGTCAGTGGAAGCCAGCAATCCAGTCAGGGGAAGCCAGCAATCCAGTCAGGGGAAGCCATCAATCCAGTCAGGGGAAGCCAGCAATCCAGTCAGGTGAAGCCAGCAATCCAGTCAGGAGAAGCCAGCAATCCAGTCAGTGGAAGCCAGCAATCCAGTCAGGGGAAGCCAGCAATCCAGTCAGGGGAAGCCAGCAATCCAGTCAGGGGAAGCCAGCAATCCAGTCAGGGGAAGCCAGCAATTCAGTCAGGGGAAGCCAGCAATCCAGTCAGGGGAAGCCAGCAATCCAGTCAGGGGAAGCCAGCAATCCAGTCAGGGGAAGCCAGCAATCCAGTCAGGAGAAGCAAGCAATCCATTCAGGGGAAGCCAGCAATCCAGTCATGGGAAGCCAGCAATCCAGTCAGGGGAAGCCAGCAATCCAGTCAGGGGAAGCTAGCAATGCAGTCAGGGAAAGAGAGCAATCCAGTCAGGGGAAGCCAGCAATCCAGTCATGGGAAACCAGCAATCCAGTCAGGAGAAACCAGCAATCCAGTCAGGGGAAGCCAGCAATCCAGTCAGGGGAAGCCAGCAATTCAGTCAGGGGAAGCCAGCAATCCAGTCAGTGGAAGCCATCAGAGAAGCCAGCAATCCAGTCAGTGGAAGCCAGCAATCCAGTCAGAAGAAGCCAGCAATCCAGTCAGGGGAAGCCAGCAATCCAGTCAGGGGAAGCCAGCAATCCAGTCAGAAGAAGCCAGTAATCCAGTCAGGGAAAGCCAGCAATCCAGTCAGGGGAAGCCAGCAATCCAGTCCGGAGAAGCCAGCAATCCATTCAGGGGAAGCCAGCAATCCATTCAGGGGAAGCCAGCAATCCAGTCAGGGGAAGCCAGCAATCCAGTCAGGGGACGCCAGCAATCCAGTCAGGGGAAGCCAGCAGTCCAGTCAGGGGAAGCCAGCAATCCAGCCAGGGGAAGCCAGCAATCCAGTCAGGGAAAGCCAGCAATCCAGTCAGGAAAAGCCAGCAATCCATTCAGGGGAAGCCAGCAATCCATTCAGGGGAAGCCAGCAATCCAGTCAGGAGAAGCCAGCAATCCAGTCAGGAGAAGCCAGCAATCTATTCAGGGGAAGCCAGCAATCCAGTCTTGTGAAGCCAGCAATCCAGTCAGTAGAAGCCATCAATCCAATCAGGGGAAGCCAGCAATCTATTCAGAGGAAGCCAGCAACCCAGTCTTGTGAAGCCAGCAATCCAGTTAGGAGAAGCCAGCGAGCCAGTCTTGTGAAGCCAGGGCACCTGTAAGAAGCCAGAGATCCCCACAGAAAACTGAAAGCGCGTCTGTCTTGATTAGCCATCGCTTCTGGTCGTCTGTAAACAACTCCCTCCCCATTTTGAGAAACAAACGCTACCATCGTAAGAAGACGTCCCATTCCTGAGACGCAAGTGCTCAGATACTCCTGCCCCCGCGTTTAGATATCTGCACCAGATATTCCTCGCTCAGGTGACGCTTGGGGCGTCAGGGAGGATCACGTTCCCGGGACGGAAACCATACATTCAGTTTGGGTGTGCTCGCTTGGACAAGATGGCGAAGCGACGGGGCACCTGTGGAAGGCCCACACCCCGACAAATGTTTAGATGATTCTAACGTACTGCGGAATAAAAAATACAAGGGATTTGTTTGAAGGAAGCTATACGGATGGTTAGCACAACTTGGAGAGAATTACGAATGTACGGTGTTTTCATTCACGCTGCTGATTGTAGCAGGATGTCATGGTAAGGTGGTAGACATGCTCAACAAAGGCGCTTTTTGTTAAGGCCTTTCCTACTCTGGTAGGTCGGAAGATCGTGGAAAACATGCAGAATATTACATATGGTGTAGTGGTCTGGGGGTGGGGGGTCTGTGAAGGTATTGACTGGGCGCTGATTGTCCCCTGCTTCTCAGGTTTGCCTTACTTAACTAAATCAAGTGTACATTAACAACTGGGTTGAATGTAGCGTGTCGAAGCCGTACATCGCACTCTCAGCCGTGACAGATAATCCTCTCAAATATATGTGCCCTGTATTTTACGTTGTTGTTTGAAGTCACGCGTGTTGAGTTATTCGCTCTGGGTGACGGCTCTTAAATAGCAGGTTACAGGGGCTTTGTTTATATCCCAAAGAGTGCTGAAGAGAGTGGGCATTTGGCCTCATGTCTCTGGTGCAATACGAGGGTTCTCAATAGGCTAACCATTATCGGATTCAGAAAGTTGATCTCGAACTCTGGCCAGGCTAGTGCAACACAGCAGGTTTTCAGTTGTACGATGAGAAGGTAGGTGAGGTCTTGGTTAGTACGCTTCCCCTGACCCTGGTGCGAGGTGAGTGTTAGTACGCTTCCCCTGACCCTGGTGCGAGGTGAGGGTTAGTACGCTTCCCCTGACCCTGGTGCGAGGTGAGGGTTAGTACCCTTCCCCTGACCCTGGTGCGAGGTGAGGGTTAGTACGATTTGCCTGACCCTGGTGCGAGGTGAGTGTTAGTATGCTTTGCCTGACCCTGGTGCGAGGTGAGGGTTAGTACGATTTGCCTGACCCTGGTGCGAGGTGAGGTCTTGGCTAGTATGCTTCCCCTGACGTCGATGTCCACCTGATCTCTGTCCATCTCGGTTGGTTGTGAAAAAACGGCGCGAGCACCTGGTATGCTGACTCTGAATAGCTCATGGTTATCTGTGATGTGGTCCTGCCAGCGAATATCAAGTGTGTGTCTCACGTGGAAGTGATTTAGCCCCTGGCGTCTCCAGGGTAGACAGTCTAGCTCTCACCTGTGTTAGTCAGGGTAGAGACAATGGCGGCAAAACCTTCAGCTTAGTCGTTATGTTGATTCCTCGATGTTCCCACTGTCGAGCGTATTCGGCCGAAAAGCTGTGCTGGCCTTTGCTATTCTATTAGTGAGCTGATTAGCAAATGTCACTGATCTCGACAACGGACTTCCGAGCTAGACACATCTTTCAACCGCTTCTAATGTCTCCTTACTGTAACCACTGGCTGTTTATACCATGTCCTGGGGCTGGTTGGCACATGACCTCCGGTGTTCGTTGTGCCAATGGACAAGTCACAGTTGTCACAAACAGCTGAAAGCCATTCCACGTCCTCATGTATAATCTGCTGTTAGCTGTTGTTCAGATCACAGTCATCCACAAACAAGAGTTCGCATATCCCGTCGCACATCACCTTAGTTTTCTCACTCAGTGTGCGTGGATGGAATAGGTCACCATCCATGCGGAACTTTATTGGGATGTCATACTCAGTATCCTGGAAGGTGCCCGAGAGCATTGCTAAAACATCATGATAAACAGAGTTAGGGCAAATACACATTCCTGTTTCATGCCGTTGTTGATCTCGAATGGTGGAGGGATCTCGCCGCTGTCCGGTACACGTGCTCGCATGCCCTCCTACAGCTGTTTCATTAGGGCCTCAAGCTTGCCAGGGCAGCCGACTGTGGACATGATCTCATTGCTCATCTCTGCTGACCGACCACGTCAAATGCTTTTGTGAGGTAAATGAACGTAGTATGCTGAACGCGTTTTTGCTCTCGATATGTCTCCTGCAGCTGGCGCGCATGTCTACACTTCCTCGACCAGCTCCGGATACACACTGAGTCTCCAGGAGGTGATAGTCTAGCTCACTCCAGGAGGTGATGGTCTAGCTCACTCTAGGAGGTGATGGTCTAGCTCACTCCATGAGGTGATGGTCTGGCTCACGATCTTCTTCTTCTTCATCGTACGCTGTTTACAGCGATATTTACGTTGCACTGTTTTAATTTGTTAGCCTGTGGCTCAGTGCATCCGATTTCAACAGGCGTTTCTGTAGGGTTGCCCTCCTTAGCCTTTGGCTGTCCCCAGCCTAACTGCAAGGCAGCTGTTGTTTTTGGTCAGAGTTGTCTCTCTTAGGAAGTTGTCTTGCAGGACAATCGAGTCTTCCCTACTCGTGTCTATAGGGTTTGGCAATGATATGATGGACTATGTACTAGTTTGTACTATCCCGGAAGAGAGGCAGTCCAGTGTGACTTTTTCCCAGGATCGTCACGTCCTGCCAGAAACGTAGCATATGCATATGAGTGAGGTATCTTTTTGCTCGCTTTATTTTCTCGGCTCATCTGCAGTGATGGTACGCCTAGCATTCCCCGCCACCCGGGAGGTTGTCACCATAGGGCAGGAGGTGCAATGCCCGCTGGACTGCATCTCTTCTGCGTCCATTGGAATGACTGATAGCAGACAGAGGCAAAGAGCGAGGAAGGAGTGCATTTTACCAGGTGCATTCCTGCGGCTCGACCGGGCCAGGCTGAGACGCAAATCTCAGCCATGTCGTATCTTCCCATCACAGCGGTGCTGAGATTTAGTGCGGGATTCTGGCTTAGAGGCGTTCGGCCGTAGTCCCTCAGATGGTAGCTTATCAGCCAAGCACGTGGACCAAATTTCAGCGACCTGTGATTCCTCTCGAAATAGTGCATTTGACCAGGGGACAAGGCTGGTCATTGCACGGAGATGTTGTTCGCCTGGTGCGGACATATCTCATGGTCAAGGGTTGAGTCTCAGCAGTTCGCAGTTAGGTAGCTGATCTACTGCTTAGGGCACCCCGACCGAGAATTAAGTCTTCTACAAATGGTTTCATACCTCATCGCCGTATGGGGTCAATATCGAGCAGCTTCCCGCCCGCTTTGATCGGCGGACGGCAGAGACCTCATTCTGCGGCTCGACCTGGCGGGGCTGGAGCGGGAGCCCCAGGTCCCCACCATGTCGAAACCTCCCCTTGCAATCGTGCTGAGCTTTTGCGCGGGATTTTGGCTTACAGGCGTTCGGCCGTAATCCCTCACCTTATAGCCTTGCGCAGTTGGCTTATCAGCCTAGTACGTGAACCAAATGTCTGCGGCTCCTCTCGAGTTAAGCAGGATTACCGTAGCAACGCCCTGTCATTAGTAGGGTAAAACTGACCTGTCTTCCGAGGGTCTATTTCCAGCACCCGTTAAATATTAGACCGGACGTATGAATAGAGGGCTTTTTAGTTTTGTTAATGACTGTCCTGTCTTCCGTGGGTCTAATACCAGCACACGTTCACTATTGGACCCAACGGAAGTGCTCTCAATTTGACAGTCATTCTACAGGATTTGCGTGTTAAGTCAATTTAAGCCGCAGGCTCCACTCCTGGTAGTGCTCTTCCGTCAATTGCTTTATCAAACACTGAATGCAGACCAACCGATCCACAGTGGGCATAACCCCAGATTTCTAAGCATCCAAATCCAGCACCCGTTCCATATTAGACCCAAGGAAAGTGGTCTCGGCATGTCAGTCATTTCAGTGTTGGCCGTGTTGAGTCAAATTAAGCCGCAGGCTCCACTCCTGGTGGTGCCCTTCCGTCAATTCCTTTAAGTTTCAGCTTTGCAACCATACTTCCCCCGGAACCCAAACACTTTGGTTTCCCGGAAGCTGTCCGCAGAGTCATCGAAGCAACTTCTGCGGATCACTAGTCGGCATCGTTTATGGTCAGAACTACGACGGTATCTGATCATCTTCGCGCCTCTGACTTTCGTTCTTGATTAATGAAAACATTCTTGACAAATGCTTTCGCAGTAGCTCGTCTTGCGGCGATCCAAGAATTTCACCTCTAACGCCGCAATACTTCTTCTTCTTCTTCGTACACAGTCAGACAGTAACCATTATTTTTTCGAAAAAAGCGGTGGTCATCCTGAGGCTCTCGCAACTGCCATTGTCTTGCAGTTCCACTGGTAATGGCCACATCTGCTCTCTCTGATCCTCGTATGTCGGGCAGTTCTGCAGCAGATGCTCAGCGGTCATTTTACCAGTACCGCACGGGCATTCGTCGGTACACCCTATCTTCAATTTGTTGAATAGGTGGTACCTCAGTCTGTTGTGGCCAGTGCGAAGTCTGAAGACAACGACCTGCTCTCTTCGGTTCAACTGGTAATAGGCATCGTTTTTGGTGTAACCAGTATGTTCGGTTTCCCATTTGGTCATGTATCTGGCTTTGATAAGCCGTTTTGACTCTTCGTACGTCATACTGGTATCTGTTTGTGGTAGTCTTGCACCTTCTTTTGCCAGTCTGTCTGCCTCCTCGTTGCCTTGGATGTTGCAGTGTGACGGAACCCACTGTACCACTACTCTTTTTGGTGCGGACTGCTGGCACAGTTTGCAGAGTGCTGCTCTTAAGTCATTAAGCTCAGTGTTTTTCTGGCTTTTTAGCGCTGTGACTACGGCGAGAGCATCTGTCAGCAGGACTATATGGCTCTCATTTTAACTGTGTCACCATTTCTTCCACTGCCGCCCTCAGTGCCTCTGCCTCCGCTCTGAAATTGCTTGTGTACTTACCAGTAGCGAATGACAGTGTTATTTTTCTGCCATTTGGTAGGTTCAGGAATGCTCCTGCCCCTCCGTTCTGTGTAGTGTTTGTTACAGAACCGTCGGTGTATGCATGGGTCCAGTCCATGCTTGGGTAGCTTTTCGTTATGAAGCTTAGGGTAGTATCTCTCCTTTCTTTTTCAGTCTGGCAGTTTTTTGTTTGCAATACCTGGTATATTTTCTACCACCTCTGGAAATATATCCTGCCTCCAGGTAGGTTTTCGTACAGTAGTGATGGGTTTTATTGTTGCTAGTGCGTTTATGGGATCTTCGTGCATCTTTGCTTTGGCTATTTCTGCAAAGTTTCTCCGCTTTAGTTTCCCATTTCCCAAATTGTTTAGTCTCTGGTGCATTGGATGGTCGGTCAGTCTTTGGAGTTTCTCTGACTGCAGCTGGGCTCTGCAGTCTCTTCTATCGGTCATGGATTGCAGTTTTGTTATCTTTTCAAGTTCTACAATTGGCGTTGACTTCATGCCACCTGCTATAATTCTCATGGCTTGGTTTTGAAGTTTGTTAACTTTATCGAAGTTCGCCTTCGCTGCTGTTGTCCATGCCGCAATGCCATACTCGAGAACTGGTCTCACTCTTCCAGTATACAGTTTCTTTAGTATGCCTTCGTCTGCTCCCCAGCTTGTGCCAGCAAGTTTCCTCATGATTGCCATTCTTTCTCTGGCTTTCATTCGGTTTCTCTCAATCTGACTTTTCCATGTCATGCGCCGATCAAATGTGACTCCCAGATATGTTGGGTTGTCGTTTGGCTGCAGGATTTTGCCATTGAGACCTAATTTGGTACTTTTGGGTTTTAATGAAAGCGAGAATATTGTGCATGTGGTTTTCTCCTCGTTTATTTTGACCAGCAATGAGTTCGCCCACTCTTCCAGCGATGTTAGGGCCGTCTGCATCCGATTTCTTGCTATGGTGAGATTCTTTTCAGAGGTCCACATAGCCAGATCGTCTGCAAACATTGAGCTATGGACTCTTCTTGGTATATTTTCTTGGTATATTCTCTGTAATATCGTTTATATATACCAGGAAGAGTGTGGGTGACAATACTCCCCCTTGGGGTACTCCCTGCTCGAGTGTCACCTTTTTGCTCATCTGCCCTTGTACTTGGACTCTGGCCGTTCTTTGTTTGAGGTAGTGGTTGATCCACTTGTACATCTTCCCACAGACATCACTTCTTCTTACCTTGACTCTAAGTCCATCTTTCCAGAATTTGTCAAATGCCTTTTCCAGATCCACCCAAACAGCTACTGTGTGTTTCTGTGCCTGGTGGGCATCTTCTATCTCCTGGGCTATGAGGATGACCTGGTCCTGAGTGGATCTGTGCTGTCTAAAGCCGGCTTGCTGTGGAATTAGTATTCGTTTTTCTTCCAGATGCCACATCAGTCTGGTGTTTATCATCCGTTCCATCAGCTTGCCGACACAGCTCAGTAGGCTTATGGGCCTGTATCCATTTGGATCTGTTTTGTCCTTTCCTGTTTTTGGTACTGGTACCAGTATTGCATCTTTCCATACCTGTGGTACAATTCCCCTTTTCCAGCTTTGGTTCAGGACCGATAGCAGTTTCTTCTTCGCTGTTTGGCCCAGCCCCATCAGCATTTCGTTTGTTATCCCGTCTTTTCCGGGAGATTTCCTTTTCTTTAGTGTTCTCATAGCCTCTTCCATTTCGCGCATTGTTAGTTTGGCCATCATGTGCTCTTCAGGAGCCGTATTCATGTTTTCGTGTCCCTTTAGCTCTTCGCTAATGTCTGTATGCTTATCTGCAGGGAACCTCGATGTGGTTTGCTCTGGCATAGTGATCGACAAAGGCGTTTGCGGCTTTCTTACCTGTGATCAAGTTCTCGCCCTGCTTGATAGTAATTTGTTTATTTGACGGGGTTTCGTCGTTAATGTCTCTGTCTAGCTTCCATAGCTTGTTCCCGTCTTTGTCCAGGTTTAGACTTTCCGTTTTATTTTTCCAGCTTTCTCTTGCTGTTTGCTTGAGAGTGTGTTTGTACTTCGCCGCGGCGGCTTTGAGGGCGATGTTTGCCTCCATGGATTTTTCTCGCTCTGCCATGTTCCTAGCATTTGTTACTGCATCTTCCACTTTCTGCAACTCATCATTCCAGTAGGGCTTATAGTTTTTCCTAGCTCCTCTTGGGATGGTTTCAGTGGCGGCTTGCATTATTGCCTTGCTTAGGCTCTCTACCATGGGCTTCATTTTGGTGTTTCGTGTGTTGATGGTTTCACACAGCCCATCTGTCAGGATTGCAAATCTGTCCCAGTCGGCTCGTTTGTAATTCCAACGTGGGAGCGGTTTTGTTTCCTGTGGGCCTACTTCCATGTCAATGGTTAGCCTGATCGGCCTGTGGTCGCTACCTGCCAGTTGGTTTAGCACCTGGCGGTCTATTTTATAGTGTATGTCCTGTGTGGAGAAGGCCAAATCTGGAGTCGAGGTGGTATGCCATGTTCTTGAATAGAAGCTAGGGCTATCCTCCGGCCTATTGATTAGGGAGAGATTTGCATCTATCTCCCAATCTTCCACTTCGTCACCTCTGCTGTCTGTGTCAGAGTATCCCCATCTCTCCGAGTGGCTGTTGAAATCTCCAACTACTATGCAGTTGGAGTCTCTGACCTCCATACTCGAGAGCGATAGGTCTCTATTTGGTGGTCCGTACAGATTGAAAATGCGGAGCTTCGTCTCTTGAGCCATTATGTCAACTCCTACAATTTCTGCTTGTCCGGTGTGATTGACAGATACCGCGCTACTCGGTATGCAGTTTCTGGTCAGTATCAGGACCCCTCCTTTGTGGCCTTCTCTATCTAGACGGAAGGTCTGGTATCCTCTGATTGAGAATTTATGGTTATTGTTGAGGTGCATTTCCTGGATACCTTACCTTCAATCTTACCTTCATGCAGGTGGTGTGTTAGGGAAAGTTTTTTGTTAATGACTCCCTCCGCATTCCACTGTAGTATTTTGAGGGTCTTGAGGTTTTGGCCAATAGAAGTTGCCCCATAGCCATGTGCCTTGACTCCACGACACATGGGTGGGTGACCACCAGTAGTCAAGGGTGGGCCCCTTCGAGGCGTGAGGGCCGGCACTATCGCTGCCTGGCGGGACTCCGCAGGATGAGCGCCATGCGTTTTTCTAATAGGTTGTACTGCCATCATGCTGCGATTTACGTTGCACTGTTTTGTTAGGCTTTCGGCCCCGTGCATCCGATTTCAACAGGCGTTTCTGTAGGGATGCACTCCTTAGCATTTGGCTGTCCCCAGCCTATCTTCAAGCAGCAGTTGTTTATGATCAGAGTTGTCTCTCTTATGGAAGTTGTCTTACCAGACTATCGAGTCTTCACTACTCGTGTCTATAGGTTGCAATGATGATATGTGAGATGATATATGAGATGGACTGGTTTACCCGGAAAGAGGCAGTCCAGTGTGTCTGTATCCCAGGATCGTCACGTCCTGCCAGAAACGTAGCATTTGCATGTGAGTGGGGTATCTCTTTTTCCCTTTATTTTCTTGGCTTCTATGCAGGGATGGTACGCCTAGCATTCCCCGCCACCTGGGGTGTTGACACAGTGGGGCAGGTGTGCAATGTCGGCTGGTCTGCATCTCTTCTGCGTCCAGCATGATAGTTATATGGCTGATAACGTACAGAGGTAGATATCGTAGCCGACGTGCATTTAGCCAGAGGACAAGCCGGGTAATGTCACAGAGATGTTGTTCGCCTGGTGTGCGGATAGCTCTCATGGTCATTGGTTGAGTCTCGACAGTTCACAGTGAGGTGGCTGCTCTACTGTTTTCGACACCCCGACCAGGTACTAAGTCTTTAGTTGGTGGTTTCGCACCCCATCGCCGTATAAGGTGAGTATCAAGCAGTTGTCCGCCCGCTTTGATCGGCGGACGGCAAGGACCTCTTGCTGCGGCTCTACCGGATATGGCTGGGGCGCAAGCCCCAGGTCCCGAGCATGTAGGAGCCTACCATTGCAGTGGTGCTGAGATTTTGGGCGGGATTGCGGCTTACAAGGGTTCGGCCGTAATCCCCCACATGGTAGCCTCGCGCCATTGGCTTATCAGTCTGGTACGTGAACCAAAGTGTCTGCGGCTCCTCTTGATATGAGCTGGTTTTCCGTAGCAACGCCCTGTCATTAGTAGGGTAAAACTGACCTGTCTTCAGATGGTTTATTTCCAGCACCCGTTCACTATTTGGTCAGACGAATTTATTGAGGGCTTTTGTTTGTCAATGACCAGGTATTTGAAATCTGCGGTTTCTGCGGGGTTAAAAACGATTTCCGTCGCGTTCTTTCATTAGAGTGTTTGAGAGCTGACTTGTCTTCCGTGAGTCTAATACCAGCGTACGTTCATTTTTAGACCCAAACGGTAGTGCTCTCGATTTGTCAGTCGTTCTACAGTATTGGCGTGTTCAGTAAAATAAAGCCGCAGGTTCCACTTCTGGTGGTGCCCTTCCGTCAATTCCTTTAGCGAGACAATCAAGTTACTTAGAGGGTGGCCCCAGATTTTCGAGCGTCTAATTCCAGCACATGTTCACTATTAGACCCCCCGAAGGTGCTCTCTTTTGACAGTCATTCTACACTATTGGCGTGTTTAGTCAATTTTAGCCTCAGGCTCCACTCCTGGTAGTGCTCTTCGGTCAATTCCTTTATCAAACACTGGATGCAGACCAACCGAGCCTCAGAGGACATAACCCCAGATTTCTGAGGGTCTAAATCCACCACCAGTTCCATATTAGACCCCAGAAAAGTGGTCTCGGCATGTCAGTCATTTCAGTGTTGGCCGTGTTGAGTCAAATTAAGCCGCAGGCTCCACTCCTGGTGGTGCCCTTCCGTCAATTCCTTTAAGTTTCAGCTTTGCAACCATACTTCCCCCGGAACCCAAACACTTTGGTTTCCCGGAAGCTGCCCGCAGAGTCATCGAAGCAACTCCTGCGGATCGGTAGTCGGCATCGTTTATGGTCAGAACTACGACGGTATCTGATCGTCTTCGCGCCTCTGACTTTCGTTCTTGATTAATGAAAACATTCTTGACAAATGCTTTCGCAGTAGCTCGTCTTGCGGCGATCCAAGAATTTCACCTCTAACGCCGCAATACAAATGCCCCCGTTTGTCCCTGTTAATCATTACCTCCAGTTCCGAAAACCAACAAAATAGAACCGATGTCCTATTCCATTATTCCATACACCATTATTCAGGCAGCCGAGGCCTGCTTTGAACACTCTAATTTTTTCAAAGTAAACGCGCCGGCCACCCAGGACGCTCAGCGAAGAGCACCCGTGGGAGAGAGCCGGCAGACGGTAGGGCAGGAGACAACGGGCAGTGAACCGGAGCGAGCCGGACCGCCCGCCTGCGCCTGAGATCCAACTACGAGCTTTTTAACTGCAACAACTTTAATATACGCTATTGGAGCTGGAATTTCCGCGGCTGCTGGCACCAGACTTGCCCTCCAATAGATCCTCGTTAAAGGGTTTAAAGTGTACTCATTCCAATTACGGGGCCTCGAAAGAGTCCCGTATTGTTATTTTTCGTCACTACCTCCCCGTGCCGGGAGTGGGTAAGTTGCGCGCCTGCTGCCTTCCTTGGATGTGGTAGCCGTTTCTCATGCTCCCTCTCCGGAATCGAACCCTGATTCCCGTTACCCGTTACAAACATGGTAGGTATGTCACGTACCATCGACATTTGATAGGGCAGACATTTGAAAGATGCGTCGCCGGCACATGAGGCCATGCGATCAGCACAAAGTTATCCAGAGTCACCAGTGGGAACGCCGCGAGGGGAAACGACGATTGGTTTTGAACTAATAAAAGCGCTCTTTCCGCGAGGGTCGGAGCTTGGTAAGCATGTATTAGCTCTAGAATTGCCACAGTTATCCAAGTAGGATCGTGTCATCTAAGGAACCTCGACTGATTTAATGAGCCATTCGCGGTTTCACCGTGAGACAGTGTGAACTTAGACATGCATGGCTTAATCTTTGAGACAAGCATATGACTACTGGCAGGATCAACCAGATATCTGTCGGAGACGTACGTACAGCACACACCGGTCGGCGGAGGAAGGGTGTGTAAAAAGCCTCACTGGGACGACGGCCGCAGGGACCGACTGACGGGACGGACGGACGGTTGTTCCACCCGTCCACCACTCCGTCGACCTAGGACCGCCTGACAGGGGCCTCCCACACCCACCAGACGACCGACCGACCGGGCTCGCTCGAGGAGGGATGGCAGCGCTCTGTGCAGAACGGATCCCAACGACCTCGGCGATAAATTTCACTGGGACTAGAGACAATTTGGCCATGGCCTGCCCTTCTCCGTAGGAGAACGCGGGGCCTCCAGGCAACGATTCCTGCTTTCCATTTGCCGGTCACAAGCTCTTTGCGAGAGTCGGACCACCAGCGAGACGTACTGTCGAGCTCTGCTATAAGCCTTAGATAAATCACCACGGACGGACCACGTTTCCTGATACGGACCAGACGAGAGCACCTCGGTGGAGGAGCCACTACAACAAACCGCACCCAATTCGCTCTACGGGGAAAGGCAGGCGAGCGTTTTCCGCAAGCCCGCGCTATCGCTCCGCCTGGCGGGACAGATCGCTTTACGAACACTGGTTGAAATTGAGTCGCTGCGGCGAGACAACTACCCCAGATCGCCGCAATACGAATGCCCCCGTTTGTCCCTGTTAATCATTACTTCCAGTTCTGAAAACCAACAAAAAAGAACCGAGGTCCTATTCCATTATTCCATGCACCATTATTCAGGCAGCCGAGGTCTGCTTTGAACACTCTAATATTTTCAAAGTAAACGCGCCGGCCACACAGGACGCTCAGCGAAGAGCACCCGTGGGAGAGAGCCGGCAGACGGTAGGGCAGGAGACAACGGGCAGTGAACCGGAGCGAGCCGGACCGCCCGCCTGCGCCTGAGATCCAGCTACGAGCTTTTTAACTGCAACAAATTTAATATACGCTATTGGAGCTGGAATTACCGCGGCTGCTGGCACCAGACTTGCCCTCCAATAGATCCTCGTTAAAGGGTTTAAAGTGTACACTCGAAAGAGTCCCGTATTGTTATTTTTCGTCACTACCTCCCCGTGCCCGGAGTGGGTAAGTTGCTCGCCTGCTGCCTTTCTTGGATGTGGTAGCCGTTTCTCATGCTCCCTCTCCGGAATCGAACCCTGATTCCCCGTTACCCGTTACAATCATGGTAGGCATGTCACGTACCATCGACATTTGATAGGGCAGACATTTGAAAGATGCGTCGCCGGCACATGAGGCCATGCGATCAGCACAAAGTTATCCAGAGTCACCAGTGGGGACGCCGCAACCCCGCGAGGGGAAACGACGATTGGTTTTGAACTAATAAAAGCGCTCTTTCCGCGAGGGTCGGAGCTTAGTCATCCAAGTAGGATCGTGTCATCTAAGGAACCTCGACTGATTTAATGAGCCATTCGCGGTTTCACCGTGAGACAGTGTGAACTTAGACATGCATGGCTTAATCTTTGAGACAAGCATATGACTACTGGCAGGATCAACAAAATATCTGTCGGAGACGTACGTACATCACACATCGGTCGGCGAATGACGGGTGTGTAAAAAGCCTCACTGGGACGGCCGCAGGGAACGACTGACGGGACGGACGGACGGTTGTTCCACCAGTCCCTCACTCCGTCGACCTAGGACCGCCTGACAGGGGCCCCCTACACGCACCAGACGACCGACCGGCCGGAGTGATGGAGTGATGGCAGCGCTCTGTGCAGAACGGATCCCAACGACCTCGGCGATGAATTTCACTGGGACTAGAGACAATTTGGCCTGCCCGCCTGCCCTTCTCCCGAGGGTTGGTCCCCGGGAGAACGCAGGGCCTTCAGGCACGATTCCTGCTTTCCATTTGCCGGTCACAAGCTCTTTGCGAGAGTCTGACCACCAGCGAGACGAACTGTCGAGCTCTGCTATAAGCCCTAGATAAATCACCACCGACTGACAACGTTTCTTGATACGGACCAGAGCAGCGCACCTCGGTGGAGGAGACGCCAAAAAAAACCGCATCCCGAAAGCTCAACGGGGAAAGGCGGGCAAGCGTGTTCCGCAAGCCCACGCTATCGCTCCGCCTGGCGGGACTGAGATCGCTTTACGAACACTGGTTGAAATTGAATCGCGGCGGCGAGACAACTACCCCAGATGGCTCACGATCAAGAGGTGATGGTATAGCTCACTCCAGAAGGTGATGGTCTAGCTCACTCCAGGAGGTGATGGTCTAGCTCACTCCAAGAGGTGATGGTCTAGCTCACTCAAGGAGGTGATGGTCTAGCTCACTCCAGAAGGTGATGGTCTAGCTCACTCCAGGAGGTGATGGTCTAGCTCACTCCAGGAGGTGATGGTCTAGCTCACTCCAGGAGGTGATGGTCTAGCTCACTCCAGGAGGTGATGGTCTAGCTCACTCCAGGAGGTGAAGGTCTAGCTCACTCCAGGAGGTGATGGTCTAGCTCACTCCAGGAGGTGATGGTCTAGCTCACTCCAGGAGATGATGGTCTAGCTCACTCCAGGAGGTGATGGTCTAGCTCACTCCAAGAGGTGATGGTCTAGCTCACTCCAGGAGGTGATGGTTTAGCTCACGATCTTTGTTCAGACGATTGAGCAGTTCCGGCGCTAGGATCTTGCCCGCAATAGACAGTAGCAAAATTCTGCGGTGATTGTCACACTCCTGGTGATTGTCACACTCCTGGCGATTGTCACACTCCTGGTGATTGTCACACTCCTGGCGATTACCGTTTCTTTTGTAGATATGCCTATCGTCGCATCCTTTATTTCTTGTGGAATTACTCCTTCGAGTCCACATTGGTTTCTTGCAGGAGAAAAAGCTTTGATGGCCTTATCTACTTCATCTTTCGTAATTACAAGTTGTCAGCAGCTAGAGGCAGTCTTCCTTTCATCAAATCCATATTGACGCAGTCCCACTGATCACGTCAAGACCGCTGTGATCTACCGCCGACAAATAAGAACAAGACCACGGACGTTATACCTAAGTTTCGAACCTGTGTACCACCATCAGCGACAATCGGCAAAAAAGTTCGATCGCAGCATACCAGATTAGGTGACGAGAAAGAACTGGGCAATAACAGTATCGATAAGGTTAGGTTTAGCGGTAGGAGTGTTTTAGATAAGCGTGTGAGAGAAAGAATTTAAGTTGTTTGAGAGTTTTTAGATGGCAGCGTTAGTTGAATAAAGAATATGCTGTATTTTGTTTATATTTAGTGTTTCTTGAATTTGTTTAGAGAGAGTGTAGAGTGGGTGTAGAGTGGGTGTAGAGTGGGTGTAGAGTGGGTGTAGAGTGGGTGTAGAGTGAGTGTAGAGTGAGTGTAGAGTGGGTGTAGAGTGGGTGTAGAGTGAGTGTAGAGTGAGTGTAGAGAGAGTGTAGAGAGAGTGTAGAGTGGGTGTAGAGTGGGTGTAGAGAGAGTGTAGAGTGAGTGTAGAGTGGATGTAGAGAGAGTGTAGAGTGGGTGTAGAGTGTGTGTAGAGTGGGTGTAGAGAGAGTGTAGAGTGAGTGTAGAGAGAGTGTAGAGTTGGTGCAATAGACTAGAGCAGACCCTTTTACCGTCTGCGACAGAGTTCCATCAAATCGATCGGCTCTTGTACAATGTTTTACCTGGCCCTGACTAACAAGTCCGATCAGTATGTTTTACCTGGTCCTGACTAACAATCCGATCAGTATGTTTTACCTGGTCCTGACTAACAATCCGATCAGTATGTTTTACCTGGTCCTGACTAACATGTCCGATCAGTATGTTTTACCTGGTCCTGACTAACATGTCAGATCAGTATGTTTTACATGATAATACGTTAGTCTCTTCTCATCCCCTATGTTAGTAGAGGCCCCAAGTTAGTAGAAAAACCAAATTAGTACATAACTAAGTTAGTAAGGCCCCATGTTAGTAATGCTCCATATTAATAAGGCGCCATGTTAGTGCTGGCCCAAGTTAATAAGACTCCATATTAAGGCCTCATGTTGGTAGAAGCCTCATGTTACATGAAACCCCCAACTCTCGTAAAGGACCCATGTTTGTAGAAGAACGACTAAGTGTGACTACATCACGAATGTTTTCCATAGATCAGCCTGCCAATCGATGACCCGGCTCGGAAAGGTGCCATCTATTACCGTAAGATCAGAACTTTAACTACAGTATTCATTATTTCTGCGTAATTTCACCTGCAAGAGGGGAAACTCAGGCCGCATGCAAGTTTTCCGCGTACTTTATGTACTCTCAGGCCGCCTGCATGTTTCCCGCGTACTGCCAGTCTATTTTCTTCAAAAACTTGCACAGGTGGTGCATGGCATGAGCACTTAAGCCCCGCGTGATGTTGAGAGATCAAAGACGGATGTCGGCGGGTTAAGTAAGGGAACCCGACAGCAATTGTAGTCAGGATTCATCTTTCCCTGCGCCAGACACCTCTTCGACATATCCCCCTGGATTAACAGCCTCAGAACAACTTCAGTTCTTCCGTGGGCTACTTCTCGTAAGCCTAGATTGTGCGCGTGAGGATGTCAGTGGTTGCCTAAATGGATCTCGTGAGAGAGGACTGGTAGATTGTGAGGACTGTAGGGTCAGGGAGTTCTAGGGAGGTAGGGGAATGGATGGCTGGGGAGATTGAGTTGGGAAAGGTCTACTGAGGGAGAGTTAGGGGAATGGATGGCTGGGGAGATTGAGTTGGGAGAGGTCTACTGAGGGAGAGTTAGGGGAATGGATGGCTGGGGAGATTGAGTTGGGAGAGCTCTACTGAGGGAGAGTTAGGGGCATGGATGGCTGGGGAGATTGAGTTGGGAGAGGTCTACTGAGGGAGAGTTAGGGGAATGGATGGCTGGGGAGATTGAGTTGGGAGAGGTCTACTGAGGGAGAGTTAGGGGAATGGATGGCTGGGGAGATTGAGCTGGGAGAGCTCTACTGAGGGAGAGTTAGGGGCATGGATGGCTGGGGAGATTGAGTTAGGAGGGCTCTACTGAGGGAGGTAGGGGCATGGATGGCTGGGGAGATTGAGTTGGGAGAGCTCTACTGAGGGAGAGTTAGGGGAATGGATGGCTGGGGAGATTGAGTTGGGAGAGCTCTACTGAGGGAGGTAGGGGCATGGATGGCTGGGGAGATTGAGTTGGGAGAGCTCTACTGAGGGAGAGTTAGGGGAATGGATGGCTGGGGAGATTGAGTTGGGAGAGCTCTACTGAGGGAGGTAGGGGCATGGATGGCTGGGGAGATTGAGTTGGGAGAGCTCTACTGAGGGAGAGTTAGGGGAATGGATGGCTGGGGAGATTGAGTTAGGAGGGCTCTACTGAGGGAGATTTAGGTACAACATGCCTAGAGTTGGTAGTTCTGCCTACATACAACCGATTCTAAAACCAGGTACAACCTTTTCAGACACGAACGATGATCTAATGCAGCGGTTCTCAACCTATAAACATATTTTCTTACAGCGGACCCCCAACATATTCCATACATGAAAATGTTCAGGAATGAATTATCTGTGTGTTTAATATAGTAAACAATACCTCCAATTGATCATCGTAATGGAAATATTTTAATAAACAATAAAATATAATCAAATGAAAATACTGTCTTCTCTTTCCGTCCTATCTGGTTTAATCTTCAACACCTGTATCTGACACTACTAATTTATTTTCATTGTATATCCATGTTTACACAATCTAGGAAAGTATCATTAGTTATTTAGCACATCTAACATTTTTTAAACAGTTGATAATGTCCATAGAGTGCGGGTGTGCAATGTCTACAAATGGTCACTTTAAATTAATTGATATTTTTCGAACACATTGCATTCTGAATCAGTCCTACCGGTACTCGACAATCCGTACTCTATGTCTATTTAAACTCACTGAGACTTTGAAGACGGTTCTATGTCATTATCAGAACTGGTTGTAAGTCAGTAGAACTGTTGACTGTCTTTCATGGGACGGTTGACACTACATTGACCTTACACGCTTTGTTATATCGGAGTTGGTATCTGAAACTTGCATTCTGAGTTCGGGATATTATTTCTATACTTATTTCTAAATATAAAAGCATTTCTTCAAGTTTACACAGGTCACATGAGAAGACCTCTCAGACTCCCAGGTGTCAGCGGACCACAGGTTAACAACCGCTGATTTAGTGTTTGGTGTATCTGGACCTGATAATAGCAGGAGAGATAGATACATTAACTATCAATATTATTCCAGCAGACTTCAACTAATAAGAAATCACACCTTGGAAAGTTGAAAGTTCCTGCAACCTGAACTGTGCCCACATGGCTCCTTCTTTTCGTTCTTCTCTTCTTCCTCCTACTGCATCTTCTTCTTCTTCTTCTTCTTCTTCTTCTTCCTCTTTGTCTTCTGCGTCTATCTTGAAAAAGACACCGTAACGCTGTGCCGTAGTCTACAGCGAAGTTGCGATATCTAGTTTGTTTGGCTCGACACATCAGATTTCAGGATGCAATTTGTGAGACAGAGTTTACCTCCTCCCTCAGTCCCTACTCTTAGTCAGGCTGTATGGGTGTAGTATGTTGCCACTTGCAGACAGGAGGAGGTTGTGGTTTGCTCTGGTCGCTGGCCTAGTACATGCAGCCAGCCATGGGTCGCTATCCTAGTACATGCAGCCAGCCATGGGTCGCTGATCCTGGTACATGCAGCCAGCCATGGGTCGCTGATCCTGGTACATGCAGCCAGCCATGGATCGCTGATCCTGCTACATTCAGCCAGCCATGGGTCGCTGACCCTGGTACATTCAACCATCCATGTCGCTGATCCTATTTGCCGCAGGCTGTTGTCAGCTCATTCACCGTTTCACCTTGGGCCCATATGAGATAATACCCAAAAAAAGTGACTAACATGATCAGAGAGGAGACACCTGTGTACACACATCGTGGTACACTCGTGGATGATGTGTTTGGTCTCCAGATTACATACCACCATTAAGTCGTTTATGCTTCACCTGAAACGAATGATGGCTCACTGTTATGATCGCCCTCGTCTTATCATCACTTAAATTATCATTACGCTGTCGTTAACCGATGTGGCTGTTGACTTCTAAGTGATGTCAAGGAAAGCAATACGAGAACCGCTATAGCAGAGCGACAGTGAGACAGGCCTGATGTGGCGACAGCAACTGTCAACACTGACTGACGCTACTCGGAGGAGGGGGGCAGCAGTTCCCAACCGCTAATCTGGTTCACGTGCTACTCACAAACACGCAGCCTCACTTGACGTCAGACCAAACAGGTTTTTGATACCAAGCTTGGGACTTGACTAGACAAAATTAGAGGTGGCTCTGTACACAAAATTAGAGGTGGCTCTGTACACACAACTAGAGGTGGCTCTGTACGCACAACTAGAGATGTCTCTGTACACAAAATTAGAGGTTTCTCTGTACACACAACTAGAGGTGGCTATGTACACACAACTAGAGGTGGCTATGTACACACAACTAGAGGTGGCTATGTACACACAACTAGAGGTGGCTATGTACACACAACTAGAGATGTGCTATGCCGGATTGTACAGTTAGGCTGAGCAGGGTTGTACTACCTTTCCACCGCAACAGGTGGTTCGAAATTAGTTTTTTTTCTTGACTACATCCGAGGAGCAGACTAGAACCACCTTCCGCCCCAATCAAGCAAAGCGACATTTTGTAGGGCGACAAGAATCGCCTGCGCCAAAGTTGAGAGCAGACAAGATGTGACAAGATGTGACTAGATGTGACACGATGTGACAAGATGTGACTAGATGAGGACCAGCGAAGATGGAGAATGACAAGTTCAGTCAAAAGGAAACAACGAAAGGTCATTCCACTTGACACGTTTCAGTGGCTTCACTCCTCATCGAAAGTGTCTTTTCCGGACGTGTATCTAGTGGACATTTCGACTGTACAGGTCTTCTCTAGAACTTGCACTATTTTTGTTTCTTGAGACCTGCTCTTGAAATCAGCAAATGCAGTCAAAAACAGTTCTCTGACACAAGGATTATTCAGGTAAAGAGCAACATTCGTTCACCTCGTGGATGGCATGTCACCGGAAATACATGTTTCCTCTCTACCTCCTCCAGCTGATGCACCAGCACTTCTCTTCCACCGGTGATAGCCGAGTCTACGCTGTAGTGTGGCGGTGGTGCTGAGAGCCGACACTGTAGTGTGGCGGTGGTGCTGAGAGCCGACACTGTAGTGTGGCGGTGGTGCTGAGAGCCTACACTGTAGTGTGGCGGTGGTGCTGAGAGCCGACACTGTAGTGTGGCTGTGGTGCTGAGAGCCTACACTGTAGTGTGGCGGTGGTGCTGAGAGCCTACACTGTAGTGTGGCGGTGGTGCTGAGAGCCGACACTGTAGTGTGGCTGTGGTGCTGAGAGCCGACACTGTAGTGTGGCTGTGGTGCTGAGAGCCTACACTGTAGTGTGGCGGTGGTGCTGAGAGCCTACACTGTAGTGTGGCGGTGGTGCTGAGAGCCTACTTTGTAGTGTGGCGGTGGTGCTGAGAGCCGACACTGTAGTGTGGCTGTGGTGCTGAGAGCCGACACTGTAGTGTGGCTGTGGTGCTGAGAGCCTACACTGTAGTGTGGCGGTGGTGCTGAGAGCCTACACTGTAGTGTGGCGGTGGTGCTGAGAGCCGACACTGTAGTGTAGTCGTGACGATAGTCGACGCTGTAGTGGAAACTCTGACGCCGTTGTATTTCTCAATGACCATGTATAGCAGAACTCCAGGCAGGCACCTGGCCAAGGGGGACGTGTTTGCCTGTACGAGCGAATCTCCGGCGTCAGTCCTACAGAACGGACCAGCTTTCCACGCCTGTACGAGCGAATCTCCGGCGTCAGTCCTACAGAACGGACCAGCTTTCCACGCCTGTACGAGCGAATCTCCGGCGTCAGTCCTACAGAACGGACCAGCTTTCCACGCCTGTACGAGCGAATCTCCGGCGTCAGTCCTACAGAACGGACCAGCTTTCCACGCCTGTACGAGCGAATCTCCGGCGTCAGTCCTACAGAACGGACCAGCCATCCCCGCCTGTACGAGCGAATCTCTGGCGTCAGTCCTACAGAACGGACCAGCCATCCACGCATGTACGAGCGAATCTCTGGAGTCAGTCCTACAGAACGGACCAGCCATCCACGCCTGTACGAGCGAATCTCTGGCGTCAGTCATACAGAACAGACCAGCCATCCATGCCTGTACGAGCGAATCTCTGGAGTCAGTCCTACAGAACGGACCAGCCATCCACGCCTGTACGAGCGAATCTCTGGAGTCAGTCCTACAGAATGGACCATCCTTCCACGCCTGTACACAACAGACATAAAAAACATCGGAACACCGTTGGGAATTAGCGTATTTGTGCTGAAAGAATATTGTTATTAATACTTCACATCTCTGTCAATTTCCTGACAAACGCTCACTTTAAAACGAAACTTTTCCTGTGCCGTTTGACTTTGAATGCAACATGATTAACGTACTTCTACACTAACCAGAGGTCAAGTTCACTTTATACAGTATCATGATTGGAAGGTGCATATCCTTCTGTCTGTTTCTCAAGTAGCCAGAGTTTATATAACCCTCTCAGAGTTGGTGAGTTAGATAATAGCTCTGGATTGGTTCGGCTGACGGGTAACAAAACTGTTCGAGGCGGACATACTTATTTAGGAAAGGAATGGAGAGCTCTCGCAGATAAATAGATTTATAAAGAATATGTTTTTGACAGAGCTGTCTGTGGTTAACAGATAGAACAAAGGTGTATGGCTTCTCGTCTTGTACTCATATCGGTCCTTTGCACCCGACTTCAGCAGAAATTATTAATGACTTCTACACATAGACGTAAAAGCTTGCTGTTTCCATTAATCCTAGCAAAACGAAGTTTTGGTTGCGAGACGTAACTTCCTTACCACGTACATACCCTCACACCCTGGGTTGCTAGACGTACCACGGACATACCCCGACACCCTGGGTTGCGAGACGTACTACAAGCTACCTCATCACGCACGCCCCGCTCCGTGATCTAGTGGTCGAACACACTGCTCTACTGTTCTCGCTTTCATTTCCATTTAAATTTAACTTTTGTTGATGACACACACATACTATAAATAACTTTTGTTGATGACACACACACACTATAAATAACTTTTATTGATGACACACACACACACACTATACATAACTTTTGTTGATGACACAAACTATAAATAACTTTTGTTGATGACACACACACTATAAATAACTTTTGTTGATGACACACACACTTTAATAACTTTTCTTGATGACACACACACTATGAATAACTTTTGTTGATGACACACACTATAAATAACTTTTGTTGATGATACACACATACTATAAATGACTTTTGTTGATGACACACTATAAATAACTTCTGTTGATGACACACACACTATAAATAACTTCTGTTGATGACACACACACTATAACTTCTGTTGATGACACACACACTATAACTTGTGTTGATGACACACACACTATAACTTCTGTTGATGACACACACGCTATAACTTCTGTTGATGACACACACACTATAACTTCTGTTGATGACACACACACTATAACTTCTGTTGATGACACACACACTATAACTTATGTTGATGACACACACACTATAAATAACTTCTGTTGATGACACATACACTATAACTCAACCTTGAGACGGACTGTTATGCAGTGGGGCTAAGACTTCATCCCCCACAGCATGTACTCCGTCTAACCTGACACTCGACTATTTCTGTGGTCTTTGCTATTTAAATCGAGACAATTCTGACGCCAAATGATAGCTCTATTTGGAATGTTTCTAATTAACTTTTGGACATGCCCAAGTGAATATGCAAACTTTTTGCCTGCAGGTGTCAACCAAGACCTGATTTACATAGACCAGACCACAGGTTTCCACAAAAGGTCAGCTGCCTGCTATTCCAAGAATTGTGTACTCACTTAGGTGTACTTAGTTTTAGTCGAACTGTACTTCCACGAGGGCAGGTGTCAGATCTGGTATGAGCCGGATGAAGCTGGGAGAAAGATGTCCTGCTCAGCGAGCTAGGCTTGAGCAGCTTGGGACAAGCGTTTACGGAGGGTGGACATCCGGTGTTTTAGCCTATCATAATAGACTCAAACACTAGAGCAAAGTAGACCCTTAGCCTCTTAGGCGTCATCTATGCTGCTCTGAATAACCACATAACCGTGGCTGCTGTTATGCCATGTCACACAGTTATACAACATTATACAACATTATACAACATTATCTATGATTTCTTTGAAACAGAAATGCAGAGACTAGTTCGTTTATCTCTGTAAACAGCGGTTCTGACGTCTTCCGTGTACTCCCTTTATAGAGCCTCAAAGGGGGTAGAGTGTTTGCTTTGCACATCATTTTTGCTGGGTTCAATCCCCGTCATCACTGCGCTCTAATCAATCCAGGTGTTAATGGATATCTTACTTATTGTTTGCTAGAAAGAGAAAGACAACGAGGCAGTAAGATAGCTTCACCCCGCCTCATAAACATGCTGTGTCCTCGTATCATGAAGTCTCCAACACTTTATCCACTACAGCAGTGTCTGTTGTTGCACTGGCCTGATAATGCAATGCTTGAATAGACTCACTGTAACCTTCCAAATATGTCGTAAAATGCGGCTATAGAGAGTTGTGCATAGGCTTAGCAACCTCGCCATGTAAAATAATTCCTACTAAAACCACCACTGCAAATAGTTGGGCACAGGCTTCCTGTAAGAGGACAACCAGAATCCTCAAACTAGAGCGTGCTGCTCCGGGGACACTCATTGCTGTCAGCTTGCATTTCGGCTACCGACCCATAGCTGTCTTCTTGCATTTGGGTCACAGACCCATAGCTGTCAGCTTGCATCAGATACCGCAGCCTCGCTGTAAACAACCACACAGCGTTTATTTAAGTACGAACGCAGACGGGAGGAAGAGGAAGCATCCGGTTTCTTTTCATAGCGAGAAGGACTTGCTCTAACAACGCGACCACTCAGTACGGGTTCTGTCTTGGATTATTCCAAGAGATTGCTTCGGTCAACGCGAGCCTTTCATCTCTCCGGCCCAGAACTTAATTAAGTGCTCACGGTCAGCAGCCTTTCATCTCTCCGGCCCAGAACTTAATTAAGTACTCACGGTCAGCAGCCTTTCATCTCTCCGGCCCAGAACTTAATTAAGTACTCACGGTCAGCAGCCTTTCATCTCTCCGGCCCAGAACTTAATTAAGTACTCACGGTCAGCAGCCTTTCATCTCTCCGGCCCAGAACTTAATTAAGTACTCACGGTCAGCAGCCTTTCATCTCTCCGGCCCAGAACTTAATTAAGTGCTCACGGTCAGCAGCCTTTCATCTCTCCAGCCCAGAACTTAATTAAGTACTCACGGTCAGCAGCCTTTCATCTCTCCGGCCCAGAACTTAATTAAGTGCTCACGGTCAGCAGCCTTTCATCTCTCCGGCCCAGAACTTAATTAAGTGCTCACGGTCAGCAGCCTTTCATCTCTCTGGCCCAGAACTTAATTAAGTGCTTACGGTCAGCAGCTTTTGATCTCTCCTGGACAGAATTAAATTAAGTGCTCATGGTCAGCAGCCTTTGATCTCTCCAGGACATAACTTAATTAAGTGCTCACGGTCAGCAGCCTTTGATCTCTCCAGGACAGAACTTAATTAAGTGCTCACGGTCAGCAGCCTTTGATCTCTCCAGCCCAGAACTTAATTAAGTGCTCACGGCCAGCAGCCTTTGATCTCTCCAGGACAGAACTTAATTAAGTGCTCACGGTCAGCAGCCTTTGATCTCTCCAGCCCAGAACTTAATTAAGTGCTCACGGCCAGCCAGTCTTTGATCTCTCCAGCCCAGAACTTAATTAAGTGCTCACGGTCAGCCAGTCTCTCACAGAAGAGCCTGTTGAGAATGAAGAAGGTAAGGAGATAAGCCACCAAGACCAGGCCTGACAGTTTTGCCTGCTATTCCTGACGTGGCGTGAAATTGTGTCGTTACTATCTAGCAGCGGTTCTTAAAGTGGGGCAGCGTGACCCCAGGCTCAGGCGCTGTCGGGGCACAGCGTCGACCATTAACAGAGAGATCTCAGCATAATAGCGTCTCAGCAAACTGGCCACTACACGGATCGATCCTGACCTCACTGGTCAGACTGCTGTAACACAGTCTGTTTCTAAATCCACAACGTGGATTGACGTGGAGTTTTGGTTTTCCAGCGAGTGACTGGACATTCTACCTCTCTTATAGAACATCTCAGCGAGCTACTGGACACCCTACTGTTTACATTGAATTGTGCCATGCCATATTTTTGTCTTCATCTCCGTGAGGTTAATACTGCAATGCCCGTCTGATATTGTTGGGGTCCAGCGGAATGTGTCATCTCATCCAGGCTGAGACATGATCCCCCCAGTTATTGTGTCGGTGATTACAGTGCAGTTCTAGCAAGCGTCGGACCTTGTTACCCGGCACGCAGCTACAACACGATATTCCCGTATTGACCTGAAACATCTACCGATCAATAGGGCACGTGTCTCGAGCTGTCTCGGGCTGGTGACGAGTAGTTGTTGAGCAGTAAGGTCCATTGCATTTGATCTGTCTGCCTGTCTGTTTTCCTATCTTTGTCTGTCGGTGTCTGTATGTCTGTATCTGTCTGTTTCTGCATGTCTGTGTATGCTTGCATGTCTGTCTGTGTCTATATTTGTTTGTCTGTCTGTGGCTGCCTGTGACTGCCGGTCTATGTCTGCCTGTCTGTGTCTGCCTGTCGGTGTTTACCTGTCGGTGTTTACCTGTCTGTGTCTGCCTGTCGGTGTCTGCCTGTCGGTGTTTACCTGTCTGTGTCTGCCTGTCTGTGTGTTTGCCTGCGTTTGTCTGTTTGTGTCTGTCTTGGTGTCTATTTATGCCTGTTTGTGTGTGCCTGTCTTTGTCAGTCTGTATGTGTCTGCCTGTCGGTGTCTGGCAGTCTGTTTGTGTCTGGCAATCTGTGTGTGTCTGCCTTTCTGTGTCTGTATATGTTTGTCTGTCTATCTGTTACTGCTTGTCTGTCTGTTTAGTTTGTCTGTCTGTGGCTGCCTGTCTATGCCCCCGAATAGACACCCAGACAACAGGAGAGAAACTAAAGAGTACAGAGCAGCCGTTCAGACACGCGAGTACAGAGCAGCCGTTCAGACACGCGAGTACAGAGCAGCCGTTCAGACACGCGAGTACAGAGCAGCCGTTCAGACTCGCGAGTACAGAGCAGCCGTTCTGACACGCGACTACAGAGCAGCCGTTCAGACACGCGAGTATAGAGCAGCCGTTCAGACACGCGAGTACAGAGCAGCTGTTCTGACACGCGAGTACAGAGCAGCCATTCTGACACGCGAGTACAGAGCAACCGTTTAGACACGCGAGTACAGAGCAGCCGTTCAGACACGCGAGTACAGAGCAGCCGTTCAGACTCGCGAGTACAGAGCAGCCGTTCAGACTCGCGAGTACAGAGCAGCCGTTCAGACACGCGAGTACAACTCTCTGTAAGTGAAAGCGCTGCCTCGTGACGAGAATACAAGCATGAAACGTTGTCTTACCAGCTATGGTGGCTCAAATATAACACGGTCAGTCCTGTCCGAGCTAAGCTGTACAAGTGTTCTGACCACCACATCGTGGGTGAAGAAAACTCTACACTCCATGGTGGCGCATAACACACCGTTAACATTGACCAACATCCTGCCGGTACCAAAATTCAGCTGTACAAACAGTACCGGGTTGAATCTATCGACAAGAGAGAACAGCTCGATCCCCCTGGTACCACGTTCAGAGACGACTATATGACATGCTGTTCTCGAATGAGCTTTGATACACTAAACTATTTGATAATGGCGTTGACCAAGGCACTTCATTAAGTTCTGGGCTGAAGAGATCAAAGGTATAGTCATTTGAGAGCTTTCCTTCCGGTGAAATTGAAATACGACTAAAGGTACATTTCAGCATTTTCATTTTGTCCTGTATGATCTCCTCTTTCTCGGTTCCTCTTGCTCTTCTTGTCCTCTTTTAATATTTTATTTCCTCTTTTCATCTATTTATTCTTCATAATCTTCGGAAGCTCAGCATTTCAGCTAAAAAATTATGTGTATACAATATCAGCTGTGAGCTGTCCATAGGTGGTTATGTAATCCCTGAGGTATTCAACATGTAACAGCACTTTGTACTGGAACCACATCACAGGCCTGCATTTTCCAGGTCTGCCTGTGGCATCACAGGTCTGCACTATCCAGATCTGCCTGTAGCATCACAGGTCTGCACTATCCAGATCTGCCTCCCGGCATCTGTAATGTGAAAGTTAAATGTTGGGGACCTTATATCTAATCGGCCCAGCATTCCATGAATCAACATATTAGAAAGTCACCTGAAGGTGCATGTTCACTCATGTTCAGGTCTGATGTACCCTCCAGTCTCCATGTTGGCTGGAAGCCTTCCTCCTTGCCAGGACACCTTGATTCACTCATGTTCAGGTCTGATGTACCCTCCAGTCTCCATGTTGGCTGGAAGCCTTCCTCCTTGCCAGGACACCTTGATTCACTCATGTTCAGGTCTGATGTACCCTCCAGTCTCCATGTTGGCTGGAAGCCTTCCTCCTTACCAGGACACCTTGATTCACTCATGTTCAGGTCTGATGTACCCTCCAGTCTCCATGTTGGCTGGAAGCCTTCCTCCTTGCCAGGACACCTTGATTCACTCATGTTCAGGTCTGATGTACCCTCCAGTCTCCATGTTGGCTGGAAGCCTTCCTCCTTGCCAGGACACCTTGATTCACTCATGTTCAGGTCTGATGTACCCTCCAGTCTTCATGTTGGCTGGAAGCCTTCCTCCTTACCAGGACACCTTGATTCAATCATGTTCAGGTCTGATGTACCCTCCAGTCTCCGTGTTGGCTGGAAGCCTTCCTCCTTGCCAGGACACCCTGATACGACATTTCATTTGTGGTTGTTATCTGTCTAGCTCAGGGTTAAGTTTGATCTATTCCTCTCGTCAATTTTTGTAGCCAAATCTGTCAGAATGAGAATGAATGTTTATGGTGGATTTCGGAACAATTTCAAGTAATCAGCGAGGCAACGCTAGTAACATTTGGTCTGGGGGGCGACTTCTTTACCTACTTCGTAGCTGTAGTGAGGTGCAGGGTTCCTTCATTTCTCTCTCTCTCTCTCTCTCTCTCTCTCTCTCTCTCTCTCTCTCTCTCTCTCTCTCTCTCTATTCCCATAAGGCATGCCTGCCTAATCCACTCCCTCGTGGATAGACTCGTCTTCTGTGAACACCCAGTTGTCTCAAGTTCTTGTCTTCTGTAAACACCCAGTTGTCTCAAGTTCTTGTCTTCTCTTGTGTAGTCCCCTTGTTTACCTACTATCTTGCGATACGTTCCCTTGGAGAATAACACAACTACAACACAACTACAACACAACTATAACACAACTATAACACAATTATAACACAACTATACCAAATTGATAGGTTCAAGTACTTGTGTATCTTAAAAGTATAATTTTCTCACGCCTATTATCCATTCAGCGAATCTCCTTCAAACATTGGATTATTTCATAACATTGAAGATGCGTTGATCAGTTAGTCAACTATCGTCTACTTGGTCCATGTGTGTAATGTGAAGATGCGTTGATCAGTTAGTCAACTATCGTCTACTTGGTCCATGTGCGTAATGTGGAGATGCGTTGATCAGTTAGTCAACTATTGTCTACTTGGTCCATGTGTGTAATGTGAAGATGCGTTGATCAGTTAGTCAACTATCGTCTACTTGGTCCATGTGCGTAATGTGGAGATGCGTTGATCAGTTAGTCAACTATCGTCTACTTGGTCCATGTGCGTAATGTGGAGATGCGTTGATCAGTTAGTCAACTATCGTCTACTTGGTCCATGTGCGTAATGTGGAGATGCGTTGATCAGTTAGTCAACTATCGTCTACTTGGTCCATGTGCGTAATGTGGAGATGCGTTGATCAGTTAGTCAACTATCGTCTACTTGGTCCATGTGCGTAATGTGGAGATACGTTGATCATTTAGTCAACTATCGTCTACTTGGTCCATGTGTGTAATGTGAAGATGCGTTGATCAGTTAGTCAACTATCGTCTACTTGGTCCATGTGTGTAATGGGGAGATACGTTGATCAGTTAGTCAACTATCGTCTACTTGGTCCATGTGTGTAATGGGGAGATACGTTGATCAGTTAGTCAACTATCGTCTACTTGGTCCATGTGTGTAATGTGGAGATACGTTGATCAGTTAGTCAACTATCGTCTACTTGGTCCATGTGTGTAATGTGGAGATACGTTGATCAGTTAGTCAACTATCGTCTACTTGGTCCATGTGTGTAATGTGGAGATACGTTGATCAGTTAGTCAACTATCGTCTACTTGGTCCATGTGTGTAATGTGGAGATACGTTGATCAGTTAGTCAACTATCGTCTACTTGGTCCATGTGTGTAATGATCACAGAATGAACGTGGCACTAGCTATTGTTTAGTGATCACAAGATGATGGTTTGTCTAATCATTTGTTACACCTGAAGATGATGGTTTGTCTAATCATTTGTTACACCTGAAGATGATGGTTTGTCTAATCATTTGTTACACCTGAAGATGATGATCAGCTAATATGAGCTGAGAGTAATCTGTCAGTTTACATAGAAGATATCTCTTTGTCTGAATGTCGGAACTAACATAAGACAGATTGTAACTCAGCGCATCCGGTGGAGCTTAGGTGGTGTTATTGCTTTGTTTCTTTTCTTATTTTCCCTCTTCTTCTTCTTTCTCTTTTTCTTCTTCCTTTTTCTTCTTCTTCTTCGTTTTCTTCTTCCTCGTTCCTCCTCCCCTTTTTCTTCTTGTTTTCCTATTCTTTTTCTTCTTCTTTCTCTTTTCTTTTTCTTCTTTCTCCTCTTCTTCTTTCTCGTCTTCTTCTTCCTCCTCTTTGTCATCCTCTTCGTCTTCTACCTCTTCTTCTTCTTCCTGTTCTTCGTCTTCCTCTTCTTCTTCTTTTTCTTCCTCTTCTTCCTCGTGATCTTCCTCTATTTGATGCTAAATTCCAAATCTTAACACTATCACTGATTGCTTCACTGCACATCAATCATTTGATACACGCCATTGAATAAGTCCACTTTGCTCCTCGAACCTCATTGATATCGAATTCCCCGACCTACATGTATATTTGCCATGGAAACTAAGAATATCAGCTATTTCAATCACGCAAACCTCAGCATGGCCGTGACAAAACATCCACAAACGTAAGAACACGGGCAATAATAATATGACCAAAATCGCTTTCTCAAACCTTCTCTGACATTCACAAGACATCCTTTGCCAGCTTTGTGTAAACATTTCTCCCGCTGTAGACACGAGCCTCGCCGTCTGGCATTCAGCTGTAGCGTTTGATTCTGCTGCTAATGTAAATGACATTGTCTCTGGTCTGCCACACTTTGGATGTGTTATCATTCATAGCGGACCGCTGAGCCTGTAACCCAGCCCCCAGACCTGCTTCACATCAGCGAACAGACTAAGACATCTTGCGTGTGTTCCACTTGTGCTAGTAGGCACACCGTTTTACTGTTAAATGTTGGGAACGTTTCATTTGCTTGCACACAACCTATGGCCCCATAAGCGTCTGTAAGACAGGCCCATCATGTACACAGCTGACAGGCCCATCATGTACACACCTGACAAGCCCATCATGTACATATCTTACAGGCCCATCATGTACATAGCTTACAGACCCATAATGTACATAGCTGACAGGCCCATCATGTACATAGCTGACAGGCCCATCTTGTACATTCTCAACAGTTGGGCTGCTGCTGTCTCCTGGCCCACACATCATATATGTATATCTACTGGTCCACAATATGTATTTTCTGGCCACAATGTATACCTTCTTGGTCCATAATATGTATACTTCTTGGTCCACAATATGTATGTCTCCTGGTCCACAATATGTATATCTCCTGGTCTACAATATGTATATCTCCTATCCACAATATGTATATCTCCTGGTCCACAATATGTATATCTCCTGGTCCACAATATGTATATCTCCTGGTCCACAATATGTACATCTCCTAGTCCACAATATGTATATATCCTGGTCCACAATATGTACATCTCCTGGTCCACAATATGTATATCTCCTGGTTCACAATATTTTTGCAGCTGTTATGCTGAGTTTAACTTAAAGCGGTAATTATGTCGCACCACATTAGAGCAGAGGGACTCTGGTATCTGTCCTGCCAGTCTATACACTTTGAGTGGGACTTTCTTAATCGCCTAACACTCTTTAGCATTAGATGTCCCCAGACTCCCTACGGGTTAGCAGGTGTTTTGAGTTCTCCTTCATCTACAAGTAGGAACACTACTGTTGTGTAGGCGTCGTGCCATAGTATCCTGGTTTGAGGGGGGCTAGGAACAGTCCATCCATAGCGAGGGTGTGGTGATCTGAGTTCAAATCGTTAGGTGTTCTCAACTGTGGCAATTTAGCTTTCTTCTTCCACGTTCGTTCTCAATCTCCCGTTACCAAGCCCTGAACGTTCTCAATATCCCGCTACCAAGCCCTGAACGTTCTCAATATCCCGCTACCAAGCCCTGAACGTTCTCAATCTCCCGTTACCAAGCCCTGAACGTTCTCAATATCCCGCTACCAAGCTCTGAACGTTCTCAATATCCCGCTACCAAGCCCTGAACGTTCTCAATCTCCCGCTACCAAGCCCTAAACGTTCTCAATCTCCCGCTACCAAGCCCTGAACGTTCTCAATCTCCAGCTACCAAGCCCTGAACAGGGTTTTGCAAGTAGCAGAATGTAGTCCGGAGAACGGAATGTGTTGTGTCACTAGATTACAGCTTGACTGCGATATTTGCACCTTTCGGTCTGACACATCTTCGTCAGTCCTCAACAGTCTAATCTCTGATATAATGGAGCAGAGATGTACAATTCCCCAAAGAGATGACTACTGGCTCCAATCACCAACATCACTACTGGGTCCAATCACCAACATCACTACTGGCTCCAATCACCAACATCACTACTGGGTCCAATCACCAACATCACTGCTGGGTCCAATCAATAACATTGATACCGATACAGAGAAGGTTGTGTATGGGTCCAGCAACCTCACCATGTAAAAGCCATTGATACTGAAATCCACTGCAGGAAATTGTGGTTGCGTGAATATTGACCGCCTAATAGAATGTTGAACTTATACTCCAACATCTGGGCCGAATACAATAACACCTTCACTAATAATATAACTGTCGCTTACAAGGCAACAGCCTCGCTAATTACATCGCTTACAAGACAACAGCCTCGCTAATTACATCGCTTACAAGGCAACAGCCTCGCTAATTACATCGCTTACAAGGCAACAGCCTCGCTAATTACATCGCTTACAAGGCAACAGCCTCGCTAATTACATCGCTTACAAGACAACAGCCTCGCTAATTACATCGCTTACAAGGCAACAGCCTCGCTAATTACATCGCTTACAAGACAACAGCCTCGCTAATTACATCGCTTACAAGGCAACAGCCTCGCTAATTACATTGAAACCGTGGCTGGATCCATAATACCATTGTAGAAAAAATGATAAAGCAATTGGCAGAACGCTAGTGAAATACGCTAAACTGTAGCGTACTGCCATGAAACATTCCAAGTAACGACTTGTTTATAGCTATGAGCTAAGCTAACAAACTTCCATAGGTGAGATCAGCAGTGAGACGACTCTGTCACCAATCTCTGGTGGGAGTTACTTCCCATGTGATCGCTTCCTTCCGATTGACTGATGGCTATTCACATTATCCCTGATTTCGTGGCAACCTCACCGAACCTTCACATCGAGTGTCACAAATTACTTCACATAAATACAGCGTGTTCCCTGACCCACGTGCATCGCACATCTCTGACGCTATCACGTGCATCAAATGATTGGTTCACGCAGACAATGAAAAGAGCGGCAAAACAAAATTGTCTGAAAGTAGGGCAGCCAAGATGGCTCCATCTTTTGTTAAGCCCAAACATCAAGTGGTACGACAGAGAACCATCAGTAATCCCAGTAGTACATATCCAATGGATTAGCATCATATCCAATGGATTAACATCATATGTGCAGCGTAATTTCATAAGTGCTCATATAACACATACATTTGACATATCTTGTATTGAACTTCACACATAATCATGTCAGTAGACTCTGTAGTCAGTATCTGGATGTCCCAATATTAACCCCTTGATAATACATCATATAAACAATGTGGACGGATGATTCTCCATTGTCCGGATGATTCTCCATTGTCCGGATGATTCTCCATTGTCCGGATGATTCTCCATTGTCCGGATGATTCTCCATTGTCGCTATTTCAACCAATCTTTCCCGGAGTCAAGCAACACACCCCGATGTGTCGAAGTCTGAGAATCCCTGAACTAGTTCAGCGAGCCAGTGCGGACTGCTATTGTCAGGTCCAGCGACTCAGTGGCAGGTCCAGTGACCCAGGGTCGCATCCAGCGACCCATATGTCAGGTCCAGCGACCCAGTGCGACCCAGCGACCTGACTAAGGAGAAGGTATCGAAGAGGAAAGGCTAACCCGGTACCCAAAATGTATTATGAACTCGGATGTGTGAGGCCGAAAAGTGTAAATATCGCAGTCAAGCTGTAAGCGACATAACACATTCCGTTTCCCTGACTTCATCCTGCTACTTTGCTAAGCCTTTCCCAGGTCTTGGTAGCGGAAGTTTGAGATCGAACGACGAAGAAGAAGAAGACATTGTTCTATCCTGGAGGCCACACTTGGAGTCTACGTCACTAAGCTCTGATCCCGTGCCCAAACTGTGTCTTCCGGTTGTACCAGAACATGCACTAACAAGTCAGAAAAATACTGAACTAAATGATTTAAGAGCAGTACTCTGTCAACTATGCCAGCAGTCCGCACCAAAAAGAGTAGTGGTACAGTGGATTCCATCCCACTGAAACATTAAATGCAACGTGGAGGCAGACAGACTGGCAAAAGAAGGTGCAAGACTACCACAACCAGATTCTAGTGTGACATACGAAGAGTCAAAAAGGCTTATTAGGGCTAGATACATGGCCAAATGGGAAACAGAACATACTGGCTACTCAAAAAACGATGCCTATTACCAGTTGAACAGAAGAGAGCAGATCGTGGTCTTCAGACTTCGCACTGGCCACAATAGACTGAGGTACCACCTATTTAACAAATTGAAGATAGGTGGCACTGACGAATGCTCGTGCGGTACAGGGAAATGACCGCTGAACATTTGCTGCAAAATTGCCCGACATACGAGGACCAGAGAAAGCACATGTGGCCATCACCAGTGCCAACACTAGACAAGCTCTATGGCAGTGTCGACAGCCTCAGGATGACCGCTGCTTTCTTCGAACTAATACAAGTTGACGTCTGACAGCGTACGAAGAAGAAGAATAAGAGGAAGCAGAAGAAGAAGAAGAAGAAGTACCAGAACATTCGTTGGGGCTTAGCTTTGGATCAAGTAAACAGTTCTCAATTAAATAAGTGCATTGCAGTAGACACCAAAGTCAGAATACAATGGTTTGAGATTGGGAACTTATTGGAACGAAAAGAAATACGGTCCGACACATAAATAAACATCTAAAGTCAGTCCTGTTGTGTGACTATAAAACATGGACTCACAGAGACTTCTTCGTTTGTCCTACTGCTCTTGCCATACGGCGTCGCAGAGCGGCTGGATGCGTAGATTTCTTGTTATGGCCAAGTGGGAGGCCTGTGCTGTCGTTAGGTGTAACTTCCTGAGAGTGTCAGAGACACCCTCGATCCATGGACGTCGTGGTCTGCCTCTTGCTCATGGACCGGGCGCCTGCATATGACATGCTCTCGCTGCAGGCTGGTCACGGCGTTCTGACTAAATAACCAAACCACTTGATTTGTTGGGCTTCAATGTAGGCCCTAACTGGGTTTGTTCGGCCTCAATGTAGGCCCTAACTGGGTTTGTTGGGAGTCAATGTAGGCCCTAACTGCGTTTGTTCGGCTTCAATGTAGGCCCTAACTGGGTTTGTTCGGCCTCAATGTAGGCCCTAACTGGGTTTGTTGGGCCTCAATGTAGGCCCTAACTGGGTTTGTTGGGAGTCAATGTAGGCACTAACTGGGTTTGTTGGGAGTCAATGTAGTCCCTAACTGGGTTTGTTGGGAGTCAATGTAGGCCCTAACTGGGTTTGTTGGGCCTCAATGTAGGCACTAACTGGGTTTGTTGGGAGTCAATGTAGGCCGTAACTGGGTTTGTTGGGAGTCAATGTAGGCCCTAACTGGGTTTGTTGGGAGTCAATGTAGGCCCTAACTGGGTTTGTTGGGAGTCAATTTAGGCCCTAACTGGGTTTGTTGGGAGTCAATGTAGGTCCTAACTGGGTTTGTTGGGCCTCAATGTAGCCACTAGCTGGGTTTGTTCGGCCTCAATGTAGGCCCTAACTGGATTTGTTGGGCCTCAATGTAGGCCCTAACTGGGTTTGTTGGGAGTCAATGTAGGCCCTAACTGGGTTTGTTGGGCCTCAATGTAGGCCCTAACTGGGTTTGTTGGGAGCCAATGTAGGCCCTAACTGGGTTTGTTGGGAGTCAATGTAGGCCCTAACTGGGTTTGTTGGGAGTCAATGTAGGCCCTAACTGGGTTTGTTGGGCCTCAATGTAGGCCCTAACTGGGTTTGTTAGGCCTCAATGTAGGCCCTAACTGGGTTTGTTGGGCCTCAGTGTAAGCCCTAACTGAGTTTGTTGGGCGTTAATGTAAGCCCTAACTGAGTTTGTTGGGCGTTAATGTAAGCCCTAATTGAGAAGCCATGCATTGTATTACTCCCAGGAGAACTCCGATCTACCTTTTCAATAACGTAATGGGATGTAAGAAGAACTACCGTAACCGGCTAACAAATAAACTCATGCCAGCACAAGTAACTCTGAATAAAAACAGCCACACAGTTCTCACCTGCAAAACAGATCAAAAATCATGTCACCGATATAGAGACAAGAAAATATGATAGTCTGAATATAATTTGGCATCATTAATAGACACAATGTACACGTTCATAAACTTTTTCTTGGTGAAACTCTGATCTGAAAAAAAGAAAACAGTCTCATTGTTAACAAAGAAAACAGGTTCATTTGTTAACGAAGAAAACAGGTTCATTGTTAACGAAGAAAACAGGCTCATTAACGAAGAAAACTGGCTCATTGTTAACAGAGAAAACCTCTATCATGGAGTGAGTTTACATAGAAGCTTAAACTCAACTTTCTGCTGGAGCCGTGAAACCAAACAATTCTGGAACTTCAAACCTCTCTCGCAACTGCGCTGCAACAAATCTACTTATCCCGTCAACCGTTAAGTTGCTGGTATCTTGCCCGTCAACCGTTAAGTTGCTGGTATCTTGCTGAGCGACGGAGTGAAGGAGAAGCTACGAAATATTATGGAATGCCAGAAGAGAAAAGAATCACTTTTTTAGAACGAAATATTGAAAAAGGAAATTAAATATATTTTCGCATTTAAAAGTCAGATAGTTGGCTATATGGATACTGCTTATCCCACTGCACTGTCATGCCTTGGGGCATCGGTTCAGATCTTGACAGCTGAAGTGCTCGCGAGGCCTGGCTTGCCACTCACATCTACACTGATGCTCCCTTCCTCAATAAATCCTGCTCTCTGCCTTTGAAAGAGCAATCTTCAATTTTTCAAATCTTAATTGTTCATCTTAACCGAAGCTGCCTTTCCTTGTCTGAGAGTCCCTGAGTAACAGCCATGTATTCATTTGTGTCTAAACGGTTTCATCCAAGTTCAAAGCCTTCCCTTAATAAAGGCTCATGTTACGTTGGTACCTTTGTTCTGTCCGTAGGCTATGTTTTGACAGCTTTGAGTTTCCACAAGTTGAGCAGACAAATACAGCCAAATATTTATGTGCTTCCTGATTGCTTCGTTTCTCAGAGCAAACATGTCCAATTTACATTTCATGTCTGCTTGGTTTCTCCCTTGTATTCTTGCCTCACGTGATCATATTTAGGGTGCCTAGCTTGCTCTTTAAGAAAACAAAATAAAACACAAGTGAGTTTCGCCTAATGTTGTCTAACCCTACGTAGTAAATATGTTGAAACCAGATTGGTTGTCCATCAACATCATTAAATTGCTCATTAAAAGTGATTATTCCATCAATATGGACACGAAGCTGATGATTACAGCTTTCTGTTATCCTGATCATGTTACTAACATGGCATATAAGATGATTCACTTCAAGGGAAACTGATTATTCATCTCTTATCCATGTCTGTGTACAAACGTCTGTAAACCAGCCAGCGGATGCCTATCTGTGCCGTAAACACACGTCTGTAAATCAGGTCTGTTTGTCTGTCTTCTACTGTCTGTCTGTATATATGTCTATGTCTGTCCGTCCGTCTTGTCTGTCTACATGTCTCTGTCTGTCCGTCTGTCTATATGTCTCTGTCTGTCCGTCCGTCTTGTCTGTCTATATGTCTATGTCTATCATTCTGTCTTGTCTTGTCTTATTCTGTCTGTCTGTCTCTGTCCTACCGTCTGTCCTGTTTGAATGTCTGTCTGTATGTATGCTTGTATGTATGTATCTATGTATGTAATATAATGGTGAGTATGTAGTATAATAGTATTATGTAATGCAACGTTATGTACGTGATGTAACGTTATGTATGTGATGGAATGTATGTACTGTAGTGCATATTATGTATGTATGTGGTGGTATGTATGTACTGTAGTGGATATTATGTATGTATGTGGTGGTATGTATGTACTGTAGTAGATATTATGTATGTATGTGATCTTATTTGACATAGGTTTCCCAAGTTTCGCAACTACTTATGATCATGCTGATGGTAACAGCCTTGTACACCTTGGCCTTGGTCCTGGTTTATCTAAACACGCGTTGTGAAACGAGAGATGTGACAGATGATTTGTAGATGACAGAGGACAGATAGTTGATAGATGATAAATAGTTGATAAATGATGAATAGTTGATAGATGATAAATAGTTGATATGTGATAGATAGAAAATAGATAGTGGATAGATAGAGAATAGATAGTCGATGATAGATAGAGAATAGATAGTTTATAGATTACAGCTAGTTGAAAGATTGTTGATAAGAGGATAGATAGATTCTAGTAGGCACACCTGCCTACCTACCTACCATCTCTACCAACGTGTCTGTCTCTAGTAAGCACACGTACCTACCATCTCTGCCAACTTGTCTGTCTCTAGTAGGCACACCTACCCACCTACCTACCATCTCTACCAACGTGTATGTCTCTAGTAGGCACACCCACCTACCTACCATCTCTACCAACTTGTCTGTCTCTAGTAGGCACACCCACCTACCTACCATCTCTACCAACGTGTCTGCTGCTTACAACACCCTCCCCACCTCCCCACCTTGGTTATGAGAATCCTATCTTCACAAATCCATTCACACCACTCAGGTCAGACTGGTTACTTCCCTTCCCTAATTGACATTCACACAGTAACCCCTTGTCTCCGACTTTTCCTTCTACCTCTTAAAAAAAGACATAATTTAAAAGTCGTCCTTTCGTCCTGCTTGACTGGTCTTCATGGAAGCTGAAAAAGATGGAAGCTTGTGATAAGGGCCCTTCTAGTAGGGCAGTGAAATCCTACCGTTCCTGGCTATCACAAAAACATTGATAGATGCCTTACAGTAGCCAAGCATGGCCGGTTTAGCCAGAATTGGTATCTCTTTCTGGAATGCAAATAGGAGATTCGTGATTTTATAAGTCTAGATATAGTAAAAAAAATAGTAAAGATCCCGGGTGTTGCCGGTCGGGTTGGATATCTGGCATCTGACTACTTGGATATGCGTTCAAAACCACCGCAGTACGTGTGCGTATTTTTTTTATTTTTTTTTGGGGGGGGGGGGGGGAGGGGGGTATCGATCGGATTTCAAATAAAGACCTAGCCCGTACACCGAGTGACGAATGTATGAACAAGCGGCCTCTATTCTTCACATTTATTATTCGTCAGCGTTGACCCCATACAATGGTAGGATTCCGTGGCGAAGTGGTTAAGCCGTCGGCCTAGTGATCAGGTGGTGTGGGTTCAACTCCAGACTCCACCGTCTTTTTCACCGCGCTGCTTGATGCGGAGTCCCCTGCACCTCATAGTTTCTCTCCCTCCCCCTCCCATTCGTCTTGTCCTTGACTTGCCACTGGGGCCGGGCGACTCGAGACGAGAGAGTGAGGATAAAAAGTAGCGCAGTTAATCCTTACTAAAAATACCGCTAGCACAATAAATTATGTCATCATCGACTACGATGGACGGCGGCCTTTGACCCCATACAAATGCCATAATAATAAATTTTGAAGAAAAAAAATGTAAGCAAATTTATTAACATTCATGATCTCTACACAACACTCCAACAAGGAGACTGAAACCTAGCAAGCAATGGGGAATCTACGGCTATAATGAGACAAAAGAAAGACAAGTTGCACGATTGTATCTAACCAGTGCAAGGTAGAAGCCGTCAGAGCAAACAACCGGGTCCCCTCGCGAGCTTTAGGACGCTAGGAAAGCTCAAGTAATCACGTATTTTATACGCTTGGACTCCAGGTGAACTACAGCGTGGAACGACTCCACACAACAAAGTATTTGTCCTAACCTCAGGTGGTTACACCCGATCCAAACAAAGCATATTCTTCTCCTCGACGAACCCCATCAAGCGTAGTGTACGCATGCTGGCGTTAAATATCACGTGACGCAGGTGCAAAGAAGGATAAAGAGAGTGCGAGACCTGGATAGTATAGAAGGGCAAGACGTGAAATTCGGTGGATAATGTGCCGGCATATTATGACAAAGACCAATAATCCAGTGGTTGTTGTGGTGGCGCGAAGTTGTTCCCTCATATTGGCTCTGCCTATGTGACGCCCTGGTCTTTGCCTTATTGTATTAAGTTTATTAAAAGCTCGGAGAGGTCAGGTGTGAATGATCTCCAGAAACATGTCTTCATCTGAGACATATTATTCTCTTCCTTAATTGCATGTATTGCACAACTGGAGGCATGCGAAAGTGGCACTTAGTTTGGTCCTGCATCGAGGGGGGAGGGGAGAGAGTTTGTTACCGTATGAATTTCTTTTACACGGTGAAATTACCAGCTGATATATTTCGTATACATTTCTTCGTGATTTCATCGCTGCTGTGTTCTGTTGGTTTCTCACTGATGATATTGTTTACACTCAATTGTATCATTTGTCTGAATATTGAAATGACCACATCTGTGCTTCTTTGACTAAACCTGACTTCAGTAATGGCACAGTCTACCGCTGTTTTACCAGCCTAGTTCCACGATGTTGGCATCCTTTGCGAAAGCTATAAATCATTTGACATTGAAATAGCTATGGTTTCAGACATCTGCTTGGTAACGCAATATCTGCCACGTGTTTTTGCGGAAAATATATTTCCACTTAAGTATTTTATTGCGTTTCTTGGGCGTCGTCTGTTCTTTTGATTTAATCCAGCTTGTTGGCAAGTGGACGTCTATGATAGTATTTGCGTGTAGAATGTCAGAATGTTCTAGACAATAGAATTACGTATGCTAGATTATGCACTTGTTGCCCTAGCGCGTGTAATCTGAGGCTCATTGGGGAGAGGGGAGGGGGGGGGTGTAAGATATTTGATGATCTGACAGAAGAGGGATATCCGATGACCTGAAGGAGGGAGGGGAGATATTTGGTGACCTGGGGGAGGGGGGGATATTTGATGATCTGGGAGAGGGGGATATTTGATGACCTGGGAGAGGGGGGATATTTGATGACCTGGGCGAGGGGGGATATTTGAGGACCTAGGAGATGGGGCGATATTTGATGACCTGGGGGAGGGAGGATATTTGATGATCTTGGGGAGGTGGGAGGATATTTGATGACCTGGGGGAGGTGGGATATTTGATGACCTGGGGAAGGGGGGTTTTCGATGACCTGGGAGAGGGGGGATATTTGATGTCCTGGGGGAGGGGGGATACTTGATGACCTGATGTAGGGTGGTATATTTGGGGGCAAGCGTTGGGGTATTTCATGACAAGAAAGGTATTTGATAACCTGAGCTAAAGGGGGGTGGGGGGATATCTGATGACTTGAAGAAGTTTATTGAATGTTCTTTGATTACTGATAATAGAAATCAATTGGATAGCATATCCGCATCCACGTTTGGAGAGAAAAGGTTCGAACCACGTTGAGACTCAGTTGTCCTTTCTATCGAGTGTGAAATAAAAACAGATACTGGATTCTACAGACCGACTACCTGACCAATTTACCGTTATTTCCCTGCCCAACATATTTGATTTCACGGCGGAATCCAGAACCTGCAAGAACCTCAGATCCCAGCACCAGAACACCGGTTCACAGTACCAGATCCCAGCACCAGTACACCAGATCCCAGTACCAGATCCCAGCACCAGAACACCAGATCTCAGCACCAGAACACCAGATCACATCACCAGAACACGAGATTCCAGCACAAGAACACCAGATCCCAGCACAAGAACACCAGATCCCAGCACAGGGGACGGCGTGGCATAGTGGTTAAGTGACACGGCTCACAACCAGAAGGTGCTGGGTTCGATCCCCATACACAGCACCGGCCGTTACCCCGGGGAAGCAAACCCTTAGAAAATGCAGGAGGAAGCAGACCCTTACATAAATGCATGCTGAAGTCGGATGCACTGGGTCGATAGGCGCAAAATAAAAATGCAGTGCAACGAACACCGCCTTGGGGATTAGAGAAATAAGGCGAACGCACCAGATCCCAGCACCAGAACACCAGATCCCAGCACCAGAACACCAGATCTCAGCTGATCAGTATGTTGTGCCTGATCCTGACTAACATACCTGATCAGTATGTTGTGCCTGACCAGATGTTCTCTACGAGGTGTTTCTATGAACCTCTCTATCCTTCGTCGTCGAGGTCGACCTCTTGCACGACGACCCTCATGTAGTAGGACACCACTGCAGGTTGATCGTACGGCGTCCTTGTCAAATAACCAAACCACCAAACCACTTCACCTTCCGTGTGTCAATACAGTTAACCGACGTAGTTCCAACAGTTGTCCTCAGCGTTTTGTTGCGAATGGGGTGGCCAATAGTTTCTCCTTCTGTCCTGCGCACACACTGCGCAACCAATGCGCTCACACTGCGCACACACCACGCAACCAATGCGCTCACATTGCGCAACCAATGCGCATCACACAGTTAACAATCTTATCTCACCAGCGTCTATTTAGTGGAAACGGTGACACTTGCATGTTTCAGTACTGGTGCTGGCTCGTAGTGCGCCTTCTTTGACTTCTGAATGTTATTGTCCGTCTCTGTTTGTCTAGCCTGCCTGTCTTCTTGTCTAGCCTGCCTGTCTTCTTGCCTAGCCTGCCTGTCTTCTTGTCTAGCCTGCCTGTCTTGTTGTCTAGCCTGCCTGTCTTGTTGTCTAGCCTGCCTGTCTTGTTGTCTAGCCTGCCTGTCTTCTTGTCTAGCCTGCCTGTCTTCTTGTCTAGCCTGCCTGTCTTCTTGCCTAGCCTGCCTGTCTTGTTGTCTAGCCTGCCTGTCTTGTTGTCTAGCCTGCATGTCTTGTTGTCTAGCCTGCCTGTCTTGTTGTCTAGCCTGCCTGTCTTCTTGTCTAGCCTGCCTGTCTTGTTGTCTAGCCTGCCTATCTTGTTGTCTAGCCTGCCTGTCTTCTTGTCTAGCCTGCCTGTCTTCTTGTCTAGCCTGCCTGTCTTCTTGCCTAGCCTGCCTGTCTTCTTGTCTAGCCTGCCTGTCTTGTTGTCTAGCCTGCCTGTCTTGTTGTCTAGCCTGCATGTCTTGTTGTCTAGCCTGCCTGTCTTGTTGTCTAGCCTGCCTGTCTTCTTGTCTAGCCTGCCTGTCTTGTTGTCTAGCCTGCCTGTCTTGTTGTCTAGCCTGCCTGTCTTCTTGTCTAGCCTGCCTGTCTTCTTGTCTAGCCTGCCTGTCTTCTTGCCTAGCCTGCCTGTCTTCTTGTCTAGCCTGCCTGTCTTGTTGTCTAGCCTGCCTGTCTTGTTGTCTAGCCTGCATGTCTTGTTGTCTAGCCTGCCTGTCTTGTTGTCTAGCCTGCCTGTCTTCTTGTCTAGCCTGCCTGTCTTGTTGTCTAGCCTGCCTGTCTTGTTGTCTAGCCTGCCTGTCTTGTTGTCTAGCCTGCCTGTCTTGTTGTCTAGCCTGCCTGTCTTGTTGTCTAGCCTGTCTGTCTTGTTGTCTAGCCTGCCTGTCTTCTTGCCTAGCCTGCCTGTCTTCTTGTCTAGCCTGCCTGTCTTGTTGTCTAGCCTGCCTGTCTTGTTGTCTAGCCTGCATGTCTTGTTGTCTAGCCTGCCTGTCTTGTTGTCTAGCCTGCCTGTCTTCTTGTCTAGCCTGCCTGTCTTGTTGTCTAGCCTGCCTGTCTTGTTGTCTAGCCTGCCTGTCTTGTTGTCTAGCCTGCCTGTCTTCTTGTCTAGCCTGCCTGTCTTGTTGTCTAGCCTGTCTGTCTTGTTGTCTAGCCTGCCTGTCTTCTTGTCTAGCCTGCCTGTGTTGTTGTCTAGCCTGCCTGTGTATGTTGTTGTTGTTGTTGTTGTTGAATGCCCATAATGAGTAAGATTACTCTTTTTGTGCGCCTTGAAAATGACGTTCAGTTGCGGGTTGTTGTGGCTTTCTTTACGTCCCGAGCGTGCTAATGAAGGTGGACTTGGGTGCTCCATGTGGTTGTGTTATGCTTGGCTTCACCTGGCTGGTAGAAATGGTTCTGGTAGTTTGCGAAAATCAATTCTTTCATCGATTCCTCGCGATCATTGGCTATTCTGGTGATTTTCTCCACTTTGGATGATGAATAGAAGATGGGATCCCAAACATCTCTGAAGCACGTGAAGGTAGCCTTCCCGAATGTAGCGTAGCCTCTGTGAAGGTAGTCTCCGTGAAGGTAGCCTTCCTGAATGTAGCGTAGCCTCTGTGAAGGTAGTCTCCGTGAAGGTAGCCTTCCTGAATGTAGCGTAGCCTCTGTGAAGGTAGTCTCCGTGAAGGTAGCCTTCCTGAATGTAGCGTAGCCTCTGTGAAGGTAGTCTCCGTGAAGGTAGCCTTCCTGAATGTAGCGTAGCCTCTGTGAAGGTAGTCTCCGTGAAGGTAGCCTTCCTGAATGTAGCGTAGCCTCTGTGAAGGTAGTCTCCGTGAAGGTAGCCTTCCTGAATGTAGCGTAGCCTCTGTGAAGGTAGTCTCCGTGAAGGTAGCCTTCCTGAATGTAGCGTAGCCTCTGTGAAGGTAGTCTCCGTGAAGGTAGCCATCCTGAATGTAGCGTAGCCTCTGTAAAGGTAGTCTCATGAAGGTAGTCTTCCCGAATGTAACGTAGCCTCTGTGAAGGTAGTCTCCGTGAAGGTAGCCTTCCTGAATGTAGCGTAGCCTCTGTAAAGGTAGTCTCATGAAGGTAGTCTTCCCGAATGTAGCGTAGCCTCTGTGAAGGTAGTCTCCGTGAAGGTAGCCTTCCTGAATGTAGCGTAGCCTCTGTAAAGGTAGTCTCATGAAGGTAGTCTTCCCGAATGTAGCGTAGCCTCTGTAACGTAGTCTCATGAAGGTAGTCTTCCCGAATGTAGCGTAGCCTCTGTAAAGGTAGTCTCCGTGAAGGTAGCCTTCCTGAATGTAGCGTAGCCTCTGTGAAGGTAGTCTCCGTGAAGGTAGCCTTCCTGAATGTAGCGTAGCCTCTGTAAAGGTAGTCTCCGTGAAGGTAGCCTTCCCGAATGTAGCGTAGCCTCTGTAAAGGTAGTCTCATGAAGGTAGCCTTCCTGAATGTAGCGTAGCCTCTGTGAAGGTAGTCTCGTGAAAGTAGCCTTCCTGAATGTAGCGTAGCGTCTGTGAAGGTAGTCTCGCCAAGGTAGCCTTCCTGAATGCAGCGTAGCCTCTGTGAAGGTAGTCTCCGTGAGTGTAGCCTAAATCAAATTACGTATATTCTGTTAAACGAGTCTGCTCACATGGCACTTTTTACATGATGAAGTTGCGAGTCCCATGGACAATCATAAATAGTCGTTGTTGCCACGTGTATTGTATTATGCAGTGTGCCTATTCTTTCCTGTACACGAGAGGGTCCACAGGAAAGGGTCCACATGAGAGGATCCACATGAGAGGGTTCACACGAGAGGGTCTACATGAAAGGATCCACGTGAGAGGGTCCACACGAGAGGGTCCACTTGAGAGGGTCCACAGGTGAAGGTCCGCATGAAAGGGTCTAGTTGATAGGGTCCACGTGAGAAGGTCCACGTGAGAGGGTCCACGTGAGAGGGTCCACGTGAGAGGATCCACGTGAGAGAATCCACATGAGAGGGTCCATGTGAGACGATCCACGTGAGAGGATCCACATGCGAGAATCCACATGAGAGGGTCCACGTGAACAATGTAGCGATTTATTTGTTTGTGTGTTTGTGGTCAACGCTTGTCAGTTATTCTCTACCTGTTTCCAGCGCCATGAAGTGTGTTGTGTTGTGTTGTGTTGTGTTGAAATGGTCGGGCTTGAAGTATCAGATTTATTGGTATAATCTCCAACAGTCGTCTATAACTGGCTGGTTCCGCCCAAACCTTTCTCCGTTGACAGAAAGACTAACGGTTGTAGCCCGTCAAACAGATCCTGTCTTTCCCGCGGGGTCGCAACTGTCGCCAATTGAGAGCTCCAGAAATACGCAATGAAAAATGAACACCAGACCCCTATTGGGGGTGGACGGAGCAGCGGTGCACGAAATGTGATAAATCAGCGACACATCCACAACCAGTAATTACAACTGGGTCGCTCCTGCCCGCTGGAAAGGCGAGACTAGAACACTGCTTCACACCCTGGTCACTGGGGATAGCTGATATGTAGAGTTTGGTGACCATCCGGGCCAACCTTGGCGCCACTCGAGGAAGAGGAAGGTCAGGCTGTCGTCCTATCCAGTTTCCCGCAAGAACAAGTCACAAATTCCCTGTGACACCAAGCCTGGCTAGAGTAACAAGGGTTTTTATATCACATTTATTTGGCCAGGCCCATCATTCTGGATAATTGATTAATTGTCCTTTTTTGTTCCAAGCGAATCATAGGCCATCCACTAAAATTAGTTTTCTTTAGTTTAGTCCAAGTGTTTAACCCATAAGTTCTCTGTTCCTCTCCATATTTCTAGAGATTATCAGCACAATGGACGAAATCCGTAGTACCGGGCGAGGATCCCGTAATAGTTTGGCCAGATTTTAAATATAATTTTGAATTTTTTACGAGCAGTGGCCGTTATGCCAACTTTTTTTTATTTTCAACTGACGAGGCATTTTCAACGTGCGCGATAGTGTACACGGGTGTCCGATCTCTACAAATCAGAGGAAATACCAGAAAGTCTACGTAAAAAAATCCCGGTGTCTTCCATGATTTGAACTGGCGACCTCCAGTACTCGAGGTCGACGTCTTACCTCGAGACCACTCAGTCCCCTACAATTAGCTCCCTTACATAACGCCTGCATCTGCAACATGCACTAACGGTCTCAATAACAATGGATTGATATGATGAGGAGACTAGCGCTATGCACAACCCTGATTAGACACCGGTGCGACATGTTTGAGAAGTTACAGTGGATCAGTTATGTTCCATCCGGGAACTGCGTCATTCTGTCACATCCGGGTACCTCGTCATTCTGTCACATCCGAGTACCTCGTCATTCTGTCACATCCGGGTACTGCGTCATTCTGTCATATCCGAGTACCGCGTCCTTTTGTCATATCCGGGTTCCGCGTCCTTCTGTCATATCCGGGTACCGCGTCCTTCTGTCATATCCGAGTACCGCGTCCTTCTGTCATATCCGAGTACCGCGTCCTTCTATCATATCCGGGTACCGCGTCCTTCTGTTATATCCGAGTACCGCGTCCTTCTATCATATCCGAGTACCGCGTCCTTCTATCATATCCGGGTACCGCGTCCTTCTGTCATATCCGGATTCCGCGTCCTTCTGTCACATCCGGTAACGCGTCCTTCTGTCACACCCGGGTACCTCGTCCTTCTGTCACACCTGGGTTCCGCGTCCTTCTGTCACATCCTGGTACCGCGTCATTCTGTCACATCCGAGTACCGCGTCCTTCTTTCACATCCGGGTACCTCGTCCTTTTGTCACATCCGGGTACCGCGTTCTTCTGTCACATCCGGGTACCACATCATTCTGTCACATCCAGGTACCTCGTCATTCTGTCACATGTGGGTGATGCGTCATTCTGTCACATGTGGGTGCCGCGTCATTCTGTCACATGTGGGTGCCGCGTCATTCTGTCACATGTGGGTGCCGCGTCATTCTGTCACATGTGGATGCCGCGTCATTCTGTCATATTCGGGTACCGCGTCCTTCTGTCATATCCGGGTACCGCGTCCTTCTGTCATATCCATGTACCGCGTCATTCTGTCATATCCGGGTACCGCGTCCTTCTGTCATATCCGGGTACCGCGTCCTTCTGTCATATCCATGTACCGCGTCATTTTGTCATATCCGGGTACCGCGTCCTTCTGTCATATCCGGGTACCGCGTCCTTCTGTCATATCCGGGTACCGCGTCCTTCTGTCATATCCTTATTATACGAGGGGACTTGAGATGACCACCTGAACAATGAGATAACAATGGAACGAACATGTCGTTGCCACGTACGATAGTCGCTTCACTAGTGACATACACACAAAAACAGTAGCGTTCTGTTATCCATTTATTGTTGTGTACAGCGAATAGGTGACACCTGTCGACATTCAACCGGAAGTTCAGTTCGTTGACTCGTGCATATCATTCCAGCAAGTGCAGGAGTGGAGTAGGAAGATCGGAATCAGCTATGACAGACTGTTCTTGGTCCAATACTCCATGACCAAGCTGTCAGCCTCGCTCATACCGATACGATATTTAGCCAAGTTTACTGTCCCATGTGTGCAATGTTTTATATTTGTCAAGCTTGTATTGATTATTTGTCAAGTTTGTATGTTCATTATTTATCAGATTTGCTGGGCGTGAACCTCGCTCTCTGGTCCCGAGCTTCATTGAACCAGTGTCAATACAACTGGAGATAACTTAGGATGCAGGCACTCGTGTCCCACCTTCGAGACATTTCAACAACGGTAAATTAGGTATCCAGACCTAAACTTTTGTGGAGCGCTAAAAAGCACAGATTAATAACAAAAGATGAAATCCTCGCCAACTTGCCTCTTACATGAACTGTAGCTCTAGCCAACTTGCCCTCAACAAAACTGTAGCCCCAAACAAACTGGTCCTCAACAAAAACCGTAGCCCTAACCAACATGCTCTCAGTATGAGTTGTAGCCCTAACAAACTTGCCCCAACAAGAACAGTAGCCTTCACCAACTTGCCCCAACATCAACTGTAGCCCTAACCAACTTGCCCCAACAAGAACCGTAGCCGTAACAAACTTGCCCTAACATCAACTGTAGCCCTAACCAACCTGCCCCAACATCAACTGTAGCCCTAAACAACTTGTCCTCAACAAAAACCGTAGCCTAAACCAATTTATTCCAACATCAACTGTAGCCCTAACCAACTTGCCCCAAAAAGAACCGTAGCCCTAACCAACTTGCCACAACATCAACTGTAGTCTTAACTAACTTTCCCCAACAAGAACCGTAGCCCTAACCAACTTGCCCCAAAAAGAACCGTAGCCCTAACCAAATTGTCCCAACATCAACTGTAGCCTTAACCAACTTGCCCCAACATCAACTGTAGCCTTAACCAACTTTCCCCAACATCAACTGTAGCCCTAACCAACTTGCCCAATAAGAACCGTAGCCCTAACCAACTTGCCCCAACATCAACTGTAGCCCTAACCAACTTGCCCCGACATCAACTGTAGCCCTAACCAACTTGCCCAATAAGAACCGTAGCCCTAACCAACTTGCCCCAACATCAACTGTAGCCTAAACCAACTTGCCTCAACAAGAAGCGTAGCCTTAACCAACTTGCCCCAACATCAACTGTAGCCCTAACAAACTTGCCCCAACATCAACTGTAGCCCTAACCAACTTGCCCCGACATCAACTGTAGCCCTAACCAACTTGCCCAATAAGAACCGTAGCCCTAACCAACTTGCCCCAACATCAACTGTAGCCCTAAACAACTTGTCCTCAACAAGAACCGTAGCCTAAACCAATTTATTCCAAAATGAACTGTAGCCCTAACCAACTTACCCCAACATCAACTGTAGCCCTAACCAACTTGCCCCAAAAAGAACCGTAGCCCTAACCAACTTGCCACAACATCAACTGTAGCCTTAACTAACTTTCCCCAACAAGAACCGTAGCCCTAACCAACTTGCCCCAAAAAGAAGCGTAGCCCTAACCAACTTGTCCCAACATCAACTGTATCCCTAACCAACTTGCCCCAACAAGAACTGTAGCCTTAACCAACTTGCCCCAACATCAACCGTAGCCTTAACCAACTTTCCCCAACATCAACTGTAGCCCTAACCAACTTGCCCAATAAGAACCGTAGCCCTAACCAACTTGCACCATCATCAACTGTAGCCCTAACCAACTTGCCCCGACATCAACTGTAGCCCTAACCAACTTGCCCAATAAGAACCGTAGCCCTAACCAACTTGCCCCAACATCAACTGTAGCCTACACCAACTTGCCTCAACAAGAACCGTAGCCTTAACCAACTTGCCCCAACATCAACTGTAGCCCTAACAAACTTGCCCCAACATCAACTGTAGCCCTAACCAACTTGCCCCGACATCAACTGTAGCCCTAACCAACTTGCCCAATAAGAACCGTAGCCCTAACCAACTTGCCCCAACATCAACTGTAGCCTAAACCAACTTGCCTCAACAAGAACCGTAGCCCTAACCAACTTGCCCCAACATCATCAACTGTAGCCTTAACCAACTTGCCCCAACATGAACTGTAGCCCTAACAAACTTGCCCCAACATCAACTGTAGCCCTAGCCAGCCACCGGCCTGTTCTAGCCCCGCTAATGTTTGTGTCAAACGTCCCTGATCTTTTCCTTCATTCCTTATTGCCCCATTCACGTCTCCTTTTCTTTGCCTTATTCTCTTCACAATATAAATGGGTGCCATCTGGAGAACGTCACTCGAGACGCCTCATCTGTTGACATCAAATGCTTCTGTTTGGCTGTGCTGCACGCGTGTTCATCAATGTGTTATGTCATGGATTGATTGATTTGAACAGACTATGAGCTGTGATGTGGACATAACACATCAATTCTGACCATGTTTAACTACAGTATAATCTTTCGAAATGTGGGTATATAGAAGACTGTGTCGCATTTCTTGGATGGAGAAGAAAACAAATTTGGAGGTATTGAAAAAGATGGGGGTGAAAAGAGAAATTATGATCGAAATCAGGATTAGACAGTTAGTTATCTTGATCATATAACAAGACATACTTCCTTGTTGAAGACCATACTAGAGAAAATCAGTCATTCGAGGCAGATAACGTTTTAAGTCGGTGGATAACATCAGGATATGGACTGGAAAAAGCCTCTCCGATTGCACCGTTACGGCAAGAGATAAGAGTACACTGGAGAACCATTGTAGCCGACCTTCGATGCGGAGTTGGCTCTTGAATTGAACTGAATAATAGAGAAGAAATTGTTAATAGACATACATTTTAAACGAGAGCAAATGCAGAAAATCAATTTGTTTTGGGATAAGTCAATATCTTCTTTTTTTAAATGTTTACACGCCATTTGAGAGGGAATTAATAACAAACCGGTCGATGTGTGCTCGGCCTTCTCCGGCATCAGCGTCAGCTAATAATTGGCTGGATCGACAAGGCCTCGAGCTCCACCAACCTTGACCTACTCAAGAGGTTAGCTGTTGTAAAGGCTAAAAGCGAGAGGTCAAGTGACGGCAATAGTACAAGTGGACGCTAGTCAACAAACTGCAAGCTACAGAGGTCAGGGTTCAAGGTCATCGGCCAACAGCTACGAACATTGTCATTACATGCAGGATTATAGTCAGACCTGGTCCTGACGGGGTCCTGACGGGGTCCGTGAGCTGTTTAGTGTCGAACAGGCCAGAACGATTCACGTATTAATGGCAGATTATATGCGTCATCGGTGCCCCTGCTTGTAATTACACGATCCATCCAATCAGTGACTTGCATGGCCGTTGGGCGTTTTCTTGTTTGATTTTTCTCATGAACACCTCCTACTGCATGTCTTTGGCAGTCGTATGTGTCCATTCCAACTCGTACTCCATATCCGAACCTGACATGCATGCCTAGCATTCAATAAGCTGGAGGGGGGAGGATGAATGGCAAGCTGGCTTAACTTGCCAGAAGCTTGGTCCAAGGCATGGATTCAAATCATCGCTACAGCCTAGGATCAATCTATCGGTAACATAACAACCTATCATGTACACCTCGTAGTGACTACGCGGGCCGATGACCTTTATTCATCAACGCTATAAGCCACCCCGACGACCCCAGCAATTGTAACGAAAGCCAAAATTAATAGCTTAACGTGTACTAAACATTGTTAGTTAAGTTAGTTCTGCCAGCCTCATCTGGAGACGTACACACTGACTTGTGCGACGAGCCTCACCACAGCCTCATCTGGAGACGTACACACTGACTTGTGCGACGAGCCTCACCACAGCCTCAACTGTCCACTGTTCTCAATCATGATTCTCTCTCGCACCACGTTGTACAACACTAACGTACATCGCATGTCACCAATCATCTCATATCCCCATAAAAGTTGCCCTATGTCGCACAATTATTTCATATCTTTCGCCTTAAAACAAGATATGCGAAAATGAACTTTTGTTTTCAGTATTTACGATTCTGTTTTGGGATATGAATTTGAGCTATGAATGAATACATTCATAATTCACTAAACAGTAGAAATAGTTCATTATACGGGGTTGTTTGTGGTGTCAGATATAACCAATGTGTGGAGATTGATTGAACTGAGGAGTTAATGTCGCGTGTCTCAGCAGTCGTTGCATAGTGTGCAAGCTATGGTTTGATTGTTTCCAAGAAAGAACAAAAAACTGTCTTTAGCAAAATTCCAAAACCGTGTTTCCTGGACCACAATGTCAGAATCCGCACAGAATAACCACCAGCTTCTGCTGCGTTTTTGTTTGTTCATTGACGATCTCTACATGTTTGCATCCTGAGAGCGTACACAGCAGACATTGTGGCTTCAAGGCATGAGGAAGACTAAGACATAGATAATTTCAGCGTGTTCAAGAAAATGGCAGAGGTATGGAGTGAACATATCAAACAGCCACATAGATGCGAAGGGAAGGTCGATCGCTCCTCCCCCACGTGCCTGAGGACGGAAGCAGAGATGAGATGACATTACTATCTTCCATTCGTCAATAAAAAGGAAATACATCTCTTACTTTATAATTGACTGAAATGTCAACCGTAAACAGTCATTCCGGCTATATTTGTTCGTTTTAAACATACATAAATCACATTTCAAGCTAAATAGTGGATTGCAGTTGAGCTTCTTATCTGATCCCTAGAAAATGAATATTACGTTCTTAAATAGAATATGGGGGTTATGTTTCTAGAGAGTTATCTTTAATTTCATGTATGGAATATGGGGGGCGGGGGGGGGGGGGGGGCCGCTGTGTTCCTGGAACTATATTCTATTTCATGTATGGTATATGGGGTGCTATGTTTCTGGAACTATCTTTGATTTCATGTATGAAATATAGGGTTGCGTTTCTAGAACTGTCTTTCAAATCTAGAATTAGAATCCACACCCAATACCATTTTGGCAGCTGTGAGTAACAGAGTTTGTAAATCCACGAGTTGGTGAGCATTCTACGCTATCGACGTCAGTTACCTCTAACGACAAGTTCTTAGAGCGACAGTTGACCTTTTCTTGTCTCGGTCGCCGAAATACTTGGCTTCCAATTGCTTCGTCCTTCTGAAACCTCAGTACACAGGTGTGTGTCGTGCGATAAACGATCATTACACAGGTGTGTGTCGTGCGATAAACCATCATTACACAGGTGTGTGTCGTGCGATAAACCATCATTACACAGGTGTGTGTCGTGCGATAAACCATCATTACACAGGTGTGTGTCGTGCGATAAACCATCATTTCACAGGTGTGTCGTGCGATAAACCATCATTACACAGGTGTGTGTCGTGCGATAAACCATCATTACACAGGTGTGTGTCGTGCGATAAACCATCATTACACAGGTGTGTGTCGTGCGATAAACCATCATTACACAGGTGTGTCGTGCGATAAACCATCATTACACAGGTGTGTGTCGTGCGATAAACCATCATTACACAGGTGTGTGTCGTGCGATAAACTCTAACCTTGAAACCTCATTACACAGGTGTGTGTCGTGCGATAAACTCTAACCTTGAAACCTCATTACACAGGTGTGTGTCGTGCGATAAACTCTAACCTTGAAACCTCATTACACAGGTGTGTGTCGTGCGATAAACTCTTAACCTTGAAACCTCATTACACAGGTGTGTGTCGTGCGATAAACTATAACCTTTCTTCTGTGCGACAGGTGGTTTTGTTACGGTCTGTTATCATTCCTCTGGTCTGGCCTGGATAAAAGATGACACTGTTGAGCTGTTTAATTCTCAGTGGATACAGAGACCGTACAGGCCTCGGCGCGGTTGATGTAGAGATAGGTAGGAGTAACATCATATGGGCTATGGCAGGCCTGGAGATAAACTGTCAGTAAACACAGGCAAGCACGAGTCAGTTTGGGCTTGAGGTACGAATTAAAAGAAAAGGAAACATTTATTCGCGATGATCGATAGATCTTCGCCAAGGACAAAGGACACCAGAAAGGAGAGACACTAACGGATCTCAACAACAAGGCTGAACAAGAAATGACTTACCAGACATGTTGGTGCGGTACACACTGGCAGCTACATAAGGAGGCCACCAGCAACGACGTCAATAGTAATGACAGATGACAAAGTCATTCTCTCAAAGAAGGCTGCCGGACTGGAACGGATAATCCTGTCGGTAAAACAACACCAAAATCTTTACCTGGATATAAGTAAGACCAAGATAAGGAACACAGACAAGACAGCGAGTAAACCTAAAGTTATTCTAGAACAACAGGAAATTGAGAAAGTCACATGTGTTGAGTACCTCGGCTCAATCATAAGCAACGACGGAGATTGCCTGAAGGAAGTCAGAAGGAGAAGGGTTATGGCAATGCAGAGGTTGAATCAAATGAGAAACTTCTGGCAAAACTCTAATAGATTGACCAGCATAAACATTCTACGAACTTGCATCTCTTCCGTGGCAACGTACGGATGTCAAACTTGGACCACTGCACAAAACACTTTAGAAAAAAATTGGATCATTTAAACTAAAATTCTAGAGGAAAGGCGTCCAAATGCCATGGACTTCTAAAGGGAAGATGCAGATGGCCTACAATAACTAGATATCGAGGAAAATTAGTTCGTAAACAATATCTTGTCTAGAAAGTAAACATGTTTTGGCCACATCAAACGTCATGACGATCTGGAGTGAATCATACTGGAGGGTAACGAGACCTGGAAGGCGGGGCGAGGCAGACATAAGCCTTCTTGGAGGCCCTGAAGATGACAGAGGCGGGAGTTATGGCCGGTGATTGTGAGAGCGACGTTCTACAAAGGACATGCTACATAATGATGATGACTATGTTGAACCATTTGGTAGAGAAAGAACACAACATAGAAACAAGTTGTCATCTACAGAATGTTCAAATAATGTACTTTTTTACAAAACAAATCAGAATTCATGTACGCTCGCTTTTCATTGAAGACATGTTAATTCGTGTAAGTTAGACACATACATTACAGATGACCGCGATTTGTGAGTCTGTCAGTCCAGCACATTTTACAGATGGGCACGATTTCTGCGCCTTTTGGTTGGGCACGTCCGCTTTTATTAAGTCTTTTATTGAGATCAGCTGGTCCTAGCCTTTTATTATAACCGGACTGCCAGAAAGGCAGCAGGTGATGTGGCGACAGATGTTCTTTCACGTAGATTATCTTTACATTATTTACACGCACTACTTTTACCCAGAGTATTCTGGTCTTAGAGCGCTGAAGACACGCCTCTTTATCCTGTCAACAGAAACTGTCCAAGCAATAGAAGGTCCAGAGCTACCCGTCCCCTGTCAGGCGTCGCGACGTCCACACCATCGGAGCATTTAGTTAGAGTTGAGCGCTCATCCACGATTTTGGAGCGCTCATCCACGATTTTGGAGAGCTCATCCACGATTTTGAAGCGCTCATCCACGATTTTGGAGCGCTCATTCACGATTTCGGAGCGCTCATCCACGATTTTGGAGCGCTCATTCACGATTTCGGAGCGCTCATCCACGATTTCGCTCCCGGCTATGACTGTTTGGGATTACACACCAGACAGAAAAAGGAAACAAACACTGCGGGGTATGTTCCGACAATTTGCAGTTATGTAACACATTGAGTTATGTAACACATTAAGTCATGTAACACATTAACTAACAAAAGTAAATGTAGTCCACTGTTTGGACTGCGGGAGACAAGCAAAAAAGATCAAATAATTATAACATGATTGATAGACAAAACATTAGATAAGTGTGCAGTCTACAGAGAAATGGTTGGAGGACAAAGTACAAGTTTAGAAGCGATGAGCGCAAAAGACAACACTAGAGACTTTAAGGGGGGAATGACGAAATGACAGGGCAACAAAAGGCCCACAAAGATTTGGGGGGGGGGGGGGGGAGAGGACAAAGAAGGAAATCAAGTTTTGAAGTTTGTTTGAGAAAAGATAAATAGGAAGAGGACGGGCCGAATGTGAAGATTCTTTCTTTCAGGAGGAAAGATGCAGTAAACCGGAAGTGAAAGATACAGCGGGACCTTTCTTAAGTCAGAAGTTGACAGACAAGGAAACGGGCTGGGCCAGATGACATTACCATAGCAACGATAGAAACACTGAAAGAATTTGGTGCTAATCGAGTAACAGATCTTTGCAACGACATATTTACTGTAGGACACACAAGCATCAATCAGTATGTTTAAGGTAGGACACACAGGCATCAATCAGTATGTTTTAGGTAGACACACAGGCATCAATCGCTATGTTTTAGGTAGGACATATAGTCATCAATCAGTATATTTTAGGTAGGACACACAGGCATCAATCAGTATGTTTTAGGTAGGACACACAGCCATCAATCGCTATGTTTTAGGTAGGACACACAGGCATCAATCAGTATGTTTTAGGTAGGACACACAGGCATCAATCAGTATGTTTTAGGTAGACACACAGGCATCAATCGCTATGTTTTAGGTAGGACATATAGTCATCAATCAGTATATTTTAGGTAGGACACACAGGCATCAATCAGTATGTTTTAGGTAGGACACACAGCCATCAATCGCTATGTTTTAGGTAGGACACACAGGCATCAATCAGTATGTTTTAGGTAGGACACACAGGCATCAATCAGTATGTTTTAGGTAGGACACACAGCCATCAATCGCTATGTTTTAGGTAGGACACACAGGCATCAATAAGAATGTTTTAGGTAGGACACACAGGCATCAATCAGTATATTTAAGGTAGGACACACAGGCATCAATCAGTATGTTTAAGGTAGGACACACAGGCATCAATCAGTATGTTTTAGGTAGGACACACAGGCATCAATCAGTATGTTTTAGGTAGGACACACAGGCATCAATCAGTATGTTTAAGGTAGGACACACAGGCATCAATCAGTATGTTTAAGGTAGGACACACAGGCATCAATCAGTATGTTTAAGGTAGGACACACAGGCATCAATCAGTATATTTAAGGTAGGACACACAGGCATCAATCAGTATGTTTAAGGTAGGACACACAGGCATCAATCAGTATGTTTTAGGTAGGACACACAGGCATCAATCAGTATGTTTTAGGCAGGACACACAGGCATCAATCAGTATGTTTTAGAACTAGAGAGGGGGCGTCACCTGGTTTAACTATTAAAAAGGGGGATTAGACTGGTGTGTGTTCACTTCCCTTGCTTGTTTAATGCATACACAGAGCAGATATTCAGATACAGTTTGTGGGTCACAGTGCATGCATGGCACTGAAAACAGTTAGCGGGCCAGGGTCTGTGTCTGAAAGTGCTAACATAAAGTGGGTCAGAGTCTATGCCTGGCAGTGCTAACATAAAGTGGGTCAGTGTCTATGCCTGGCAGTGCTAAGATAAAGTGGGTCAGGGTCTATGCCTGGCAGTGCTAACATAAAGTGGGTCAGTGTCTATGCCTGACAGTGCTAAGATAAAGTGGGTCAGAGTCTATGCCTCGCAGTGATAACAGTTTTATAAGCATGAACTATTGGTCGCCTGTTGTCATACATTGTGACAGCTGAGCGTATTCATATTTGAGTTCTCTGCCTGTAGACTGTGACGTATGCCTGGACCTTTCTCATGACTACTAATATTCTGTATATCTTGTTAGTGCCTGGACCTTCCTTTTTCAGGCCTACTAATGTTCTGTATATCCTGTTAGTGCCTGGACCTTTCTCATGACTACTAATGTTCTGTATATCTTGTTAGTGCCTGGACCTTTCTCATGACTACTAATGTTCTGTATATCTTGTTAGTGCCTGGACCTTTCTCATGACTACTAATGTTCTGTATATCTTGTTAGTGCCTGGACCTTTCTCATGACTACTAATGTTCTGTATATCTTGTTAGTGCCTGGACCTTTCTCATGACTACTAATGTTCTGTATATCTTGTTAGTGCCTGGACCTTTCTCATGACTACTAATGTTCTGTATATCTTGTTAGTGCCTGGATCTTTCTCATGACTACTAATGTTATGTATATCTTGTTAGTGCCTGGACCTTTTTCAGGCCTACTGATGTTCTGTGTATCTTGTTAGTGCCTGGACCTTTTTCATGACTACTAATGTTCTGTAAATCTTGTTAGTGCCTGGAGCTTTTCAGGCCTACTAATGTTCTGTATATCTTGGTAATGCCTGGACCTTCCTTATGCCTACTAATGTTCTGTGTATCTTGTTAGTGCCTGGACCTTCCTTATGCCTACTAATGTGCGGTGTATTTGTCGTGTGCCTGGATACTGCTTGTTTTCACCCTTGTGTTGACAAAAGTACAAATTACCAGATACATTTCTTGTATGGAACAACGTTGTAATATAATTCACGTATCTCGTATCTCTATTGCACGTACTCACCTCTCTACCAGCAAATTAGAACTCTAATTAACTGTTACAATAAAATCGAGTGCCGAGGTAAGTGTATGCAGCGTTTCTGTAGCTTTTCCTGAACCCTAAGAATGTCTCACCACACCAGCTATGTAGAGGCTGGTTCGCCGCTAGGGTGGACTGACTAGTACCTGTTTTGTCTGGGATCAAAAAGTAGCTCTGGGCAATTTGGTAGCTGTCCCCATGAATTAGCATTCTCTCCTTCAACCGACGGACTAGTGGATAAACGCCGACTTATCAGGTACTTCGGAAAGGTAGCCTCGTCTTACAGTATCACTCTCATCCAAAGTAGTTGATGATAAAGAAAGAACGCGTGTCGATAATAATTGAGAGAATTGGAAGAAATGTATGGATAAAGTGAAAGAAATGTGATGATAGTGTGGAGAGAAATGTGATGATAGTGGAGAGAAATGTGATGATAGTGAAGGAAATGTGATGATAGTGAAGGAAATGTGATGATAGTGAGGGAAATGTGATGATAGTGTGGAGAGAAATGTGATGATAGTGGAGAGAAATGTGATGATAGTGTGGAGAGAAATGTGATGATAGTGGAGAGAAATGTGATGATAGTGTGGAGAGAAATGTGATGATAGTGTGGAGAGAAATGTGATGATAGTGGAGAGAAATGTGATGATAGTGTGGAGAGAAATGTGATGATAGTGTGTAGAGATATGTGATGATAGTGTGCAGAGAAATGTGATGATAGTGGAGAGAAATGTGATGATAGTGTGGAGAGAAATGTGATGATAGTGAAGAGAAATGTGATGATAGTGGAGAGAAATGTGATGATAATGTGGAGAGAAATGTAGGAAGAAATGTCTGCTCATTCTGGGGAGAAAAGTGTAGATAATGTGAAACGAATTAGGCGCATAATGACGAAATTTTGTGTGGATAATGTGAAAATATGTGTGGATAATGTGAAAATATGTGTGGATAATGTGAAAATATGTGTGGATAATGTGAAAATATGTGTGGATAATGTGAAAATATGTGTGGATAATGTGAAAATATGTGTGGATAATGTGAAAATATGTGTGGATAATGTGAAAATATGTGTGGATAATGTGAAAATATGTGTGGATAATGTGAAAATATGTGTGGATAATGTGAAAATATGTGTGGATAATGTGAAAATATGTGTGGATAATGTGAAAATATGTGTGGATAATGTGAAAATATGTGTGGATAATGTGAAAATATGTGTGGATAATGTGAAAATATGTGTGGATAATGTGAAAATATGTGTGGATAATGTGAAAATATGTGTGGATAATGTGAAAATATGTGTGGATAATGTGAAAATATGTGTGGATAATGTGAAAATATGTGTGGATAATGTGAAAATATGTGTGGATAATGTGAAAATATGTGTGGATAATGTGAAAATATGTGTGGATAATGTGAAAATATGTGTGGATAATGTGAAAATATGTGTGGATAATGTGAAAATATGTGTGGATAATGTGAAAATATGTGTGGATAATGTGAAAATATGTGTGGATAATGTGAAAATATGTGTGGATAATGTGAAAATATGTGTGGATAATGTGAAAATATGTGTGGATAATGTGAAAATATGTGTGGATAATGTGAAAATATGTGTGGATAATGTGAAAATATGTGTGGATAATGTGAAAATATGTGTGGATAATGTGAAAATATGTGTGGATAATGTGAAAATATGTGTGGATAATGTGAAAATATGTGTGGATAATGTGAAATATTGTGAAAATATGTGTGGATAATGTGAAAATATGTGTGGATAATGTGAAAATATGTGTGGATAATGTGAAAATATGTGTGGATAATGTGAAAATATGTGTGGATAGTGTGAAAATATGTGTGGATATGTGAAAATATGTGTGGATAATGTGAAAATATGTGTGGATAGTGTGAAAATATGTGTGGATAGTGTGAAAATATGTGTGGATAGTGTGAAAATATGTGTGGATAGTGTGAAAATATGTGTGGATAGTGTGAAAATATGTGTGGATAGTGTGAAAATATGTGTGGATAGTGTGAAAATATGTGTGGATAGTGTGAAAATATGTGTGGATAGTGTGAAAATATGTGTGGATAGTGTGAAAATATGTGTGGATAGTGTGAAAATATGTGTGGATAGTGTGAAAATATGTGTGGATAGTGTGAAAATATGTGTGGATAGTGTGAAAATATGTGTGGATAGTGTGAAAATATGTGTGGATAGTGTGAAAATATGTGTGGATAATGTGAAAATATGTGTGGATAATGTGAAAATATGTGTGGATAATGTGAAAATATGTGTGGATAATGTGAAAATATGTGTGGATAATGTGAAAATATGTGTGGATAATGTGAAAATATGTGTGGATAATGTGAAAATATGTGTGGATAATGTGAAAATATGTGTGGATAATGTGAAAATATGTGTGGATAATGTGAAAATATGTGTGGATAATGTGAAAATATGTGTGGATAATGTGAAAATATGTGTGGATAATGTGAAAATATGTGTGGATAATGTGAAAATATGTGTGGATAATGTGAAAATATGTGTGGATAATGTGAAAATATGTGTGGGATAATGTGAAAATATGTGTGGATAATGTGAAAATATGTGTGGATAATGTGAAAATATGTGTGGATAATGTGAAAATATGTGTGGATAATGTGAAAATATGTGTGGATAATGTGAAAATATGTGTGGATAATGTGAAAATATGTGTGGATAATGTGAAAATATGTGTGGATAATGTGAAAATATGTGTGGATAATGTGAAAATATGTGTGGATAATGTGAAAATATGTGTGGATAATGTGAAAATATGTGTGGATAATGTGAAAATATGTGTGGATAATGTGAAAATATGTGTGGATAATGTGAAAATATGTGTGGATAATGTGAAAATATGTGTGGATAATGTGAAAATATGTGTGGATAATGTGAAAATATGTGTGGATAATGTGAAAATATGTGTGGATAATGTGAAAATATGTGTGGATAATGTGAAAATATGTGTGGATAATGTGAAAATATGTGTGGATAATGTGAAAATATGTGTGGATAATGTGAAAATATGTGTGGATAATGTGAAAATATGTGTGGATAATGTGAAAATATGTGTGGATAATGTGAAAATATGTGTGGATAATGTGAAAATATGTGTGGATAATGTGAAAATATGTGTGGATATGTGAAAATATGTGTGGATAGTGTGAAAATATGTGTGGATAGTGTGAAAATATGTGTGGATAGTGTGAAAATATGTGTGGATAGTGTGAAAATATGTGTGGATAGTGTGAAAATATGTGTGGATAGTGTGAAAATATGTGTGGATAGTGTGAAAATATGTGTGGATAGTGTGAAAATATGTGTGGATAGTGTGAAAATATGTGTGGATAGTGTGAAAATATGTGTGGATAGTGTGAAAATATGTGTGGATAGTGTGAAAATATGTGTGGATAGTGTGAAAATATGTGTGGATAGTGTGAAAATATGTGTGGATAGTGTGAAAATATGTGTGGATAGTGTGAAAATATGTGTGGATAGTGTGAAAATATGTGTGGATAGTGTGAAAATATGTGTGGATAGTGTGAAAATATGTGTGGATTAGTGTGAAAATATGTGTGGATAGTGTGAAAATATGTGTGGATAGTGTGAAAATATGTGTGGATAAGTGTGAAAATTATGTGTGGATAATGTGAAAATATGT